>JAUCMS010000127.1:22348880-22359966 GCA_032357445.1 Enteromius radiatus
AAAAATTCTTAAATGTCCTAAATTAGCAAAGGTCTAGTCCTGGCTTAATCTAATTCCTATTCGGGAAACCGGCCCTAATTGTGTGGAAATATCACAACCAAATAAGGATATACTGCTATACTATATATATATATATATATATATATATAAATAACTTTTCTACTAGGGTAACGATAGCAAAACCAAATGTGAAACTCGCCTGCATAGCTAAAAGAGTATTTCTTTCTTTCATATTCTCCCTAAAACCCCCTTGGCTTTAAATGTGACCCCAAGCCACTTTTAAAACTCGGTTTTGAGCCTGGAAAGCGAGGCTTTGGAGATGCCAAACAAAGGGGGCCATACTCGGGCCTATAGCCCAAGGCAGAGCGAATGTCGCCGGCTGCAGAGAAGCCGGAAACGCATGCAGCTCTGTGGCACGCTAACTGTCACTCCGTATAGTGGGCTTTTCTGCCGACGGGGGCTCCGAGTATAATGCCTGCCATTTTCCACAGCCAGTCCCTTTGAATAACTCAAAAGAAACATCCACTCTTCTCCGACAGAGGGTTTGAAAACGAGAGATCAGGGGAACGGCGGGAGGGGGGAACGGAAGATATGGCTCTCAGAGCTATTCTGTGAGTTAATTACGTGTGGACAAAAGTGGATTCCCTGGCGCAGTTGGAGCTCTGCTGTTGTGAGGCTGGTGGCAGGGTTCTGGAAAGCTGTAAGTGGGCCAGAGGCTCAGCTAATTGACAGGGATATGAGGATTTTGTAATCTATGTGTTTGGGTGTGTGTGTGTGTGTATTTTGTCCCGCTGTTTAAGGCTTAATGCCTAGCTTTTCTTGCACGCGTGAACGTGCTTGTGCGGGAAAGCATTAGTCGTCCTTCTGTATTTTTAGCGCTCTGCGTGTGCATGTGTTTTCATCTTCTGCAAGTTAAGCCTCGTCCCTCAGAGGCCCGCTGAACTACAGGCTGCTCTTTTGCTCTCTGTTTTCCGGATGGGAGGCCCTGCCAAAACATAACTGCCAGCCAGAATCGCTGACCCTTCTGTCCAGTAGCTCTGTGTGTGTCTGTGAGAGAGAGACGGCCTGAAATCTCAGCGGAATCCACAAGATTATCCGAAAGATATACAGCATTTACAGAATAGCATCTGCCACATGTGTTCACGCACAAAGTAACATGTGCCTCAACAAACCGCAAGAAGTGTCAATGTCAACTAATGCTGTGGTTCACACTGGGAGAGAAATACAGCATGAAATGACAAAATCACTGCCAAGAACATATTTAAAGAGATAGTTCACCCATTTACTTGCCCTCATAAACTCTACCAACCCCAAATGGTAGTCTACTAACTTGGGTGCTGTTAAACCAATACTACAACACTACAAAGTACAAACTTTTTAACATCAATAGCACTGCCATCTCAAACTTTTCAAATCTGATAGCTCCTCAGCTTCCGTAGCCTTATGGGATAGCGAAGTGTCCACTTTGTTTCACACATCGCAATCTCAGCAGATGCCGTACATCATATTGATATTGTTTACCTACTGTATCATGACATCTTGCTGACATATTGCTTTTTGGATACTGTGTAGTAGTGAATTGCACACAATGAGACACAATCTCACCATTTGTTTTTTGCAACAACAGGAATGTTGTGAACGTTGTGCCCTGTGAATGTCGGTGTCTGTTTCGCTTGCATCTAAAATCAGCCTCTAATCAACATCACACTCTTTCTCTTAGTGAGATTAAAACCCCTCTTTAACACATTATCTTGTCTTTGTCCACAGACGCTTCACGAGTTTTATATTTTCATTAGGAGGCGTCTGCACAAGAGATGGTTGTTCTTTTTACCAGACACTGCTGAAAAGGCTGGGATATTGAGGGGAAAGAAAAACGAGGGAGACTGTTCTTTTCTTTCCTGTTAGTGCTGTCCATTTGATTCAATAACGCTGGACTGTCCTTGTAGAGTCATTAGGCTGCTGATCTAATGTTCTCGCCGTCACTTTCTCTATTTCTTTGCACATTGTGGACACCTAGACTGAAAACATCACATCTGTCACCCAACTTCACTCACATATAGTGACCCTGTAAAAAATACATAAACAATTACACCCTTAAAAGTAACTGTTCTCTGTTGACACTGATAATAAAAGGTTCTTTAGAGTAGAAAATATTATTTAAATTCTTAAAAAGTTTATTTATTAAGAAAAACAAGGCTATTTATATTTCTGAAGAATTTACATTTTTTTTCCTGGTTGTCAAAAATTAGTGTGACATCTTCACATTTAATGTGATGAACTAGAGTTAAAGTTCAGTTTTTGAGGCCATATGACCTATAACAGTAGCAGCGTACTTGCTGATGGGCAAACAGAATAATTTAGCTATCAAAAGTAACTCTTTAGCACTTTCCCCTGGAAATTCCTAGCAAACTGACAGCATAAGACCCTCTAATAGCATTAGGCGAGGTAACGCAGCAGTCAGCTCACGAGTGCTGTAGCTGAGCTAACGTGATGGGCAAGAACGAGCCGGTAGAGCTTCAGGAGAACTGAGGCCGCTGTTGACCTGGTTTGCTTCAGTAACCTCAGCGTTGCACTGCATATGCTTTCAGCGGTGCTGCATCAGTGAGCCAGGACAACAGAGTGTACAGTAACACAACAGCAGGAGAAGAACCATGTCAGACATGGTGCAATGAGGTGCAGTGGAGTGATGTGTGTATTTATTTTCCTCTCTTGCACTCCTGTCTCCTTTCTCTATCTCTACATCAGACTCGGCCCACACCCTACAGGTCGCCACGGAATTATTATCTTACATTCACATACTGTATGAAAGAAAATTAGATCCCTTTAATATCTCAAATGTTTTTCCAAGACAGTAATGAGACTTAATGCAGAGAAAACAGAGTCCCTAGGTTCTCAGAGTTTTCTCTGAATAAGTCTAATAACCTCAAATGTTTCTTTTAGTTTCACAAGAGATTTAATATTGCAATATAATCTCACATATTCCTTATTCTAATTATTGTATAATAATCTATTGTAATTATTACATTATCAGTTATATTATTAGTAGTAGTTGTAATGGAATATAATCATAAAATAAATATAAAAAAATAAATATAATTAAAACAAACAAATAAGTAAACAAATTCATGTGCAATTATTTATTTTATTTCCAATAAAGGATAATTTAACTCCAAATTATGAATTTATTCCTAAAATTCCTAACTTTATTCATATTTTTGCATGTATTTATTTAGTTATTTATTAAGCAGACATACTACTACTATAGAAAAAATAAACAAATAAATAAAATAAATTACATTTTAAATGCTGGACTTATAAGTGGTGGAAATGTTAATTAAAATGTAAACTAATTAAATAAATATTGACATGATAATACTAATACTAATCATAATAATCAATAATAATATTAATAATAACAATAATAACAACATAAAAAAATACCCACAATGCACCCAATTTCAGCAAACTCCCTACAAATTCTCACTAGTGTTGAACAGGTATAGGTGTCCCCTTATGGTGCTTAAAAGCACTTGGGGAAATAATTAGTCTAGCGTTAGAGCTCTCCAGCTATGATTAATTGAGCAGAGATTAACTAGCATAATTTCATTCTGCCGACTATCTCACTGCCAATTACCTAATGCGACTCCCTCTCTCAGCATCTCCCGCTCACTCCCTCTCTCATCAGAAGGCATCACGAGTCTCGGAAATGTGGCGCTGACCCTCATTTTCCTGACTTCTCATCTATCTGTCATAAAAAAAAGAGCGAGAGTGCTCATATGCATACGCAATCACAGCACTGACATGTCTAGCGCTCTAAATTGGGAAACCAGAAGACATTTTCACAGTCCAAAAAACTACAATTATGCATTGTGCATCTGAAAAGAGCAGTGTGGCTGCAACGTTCACAAATCTGAAACTAAAGTAATGCCTTTCCCCCCAACCCGCATTAGTCAAAAACATTTCAATGGTCAAATGCATTGCAAGTGCTGACACATATATTACACAATTTCCATGACAAAGAATATGAGTGATAGGGTGAAAAGCATTCAGGAGGTGGACAGACAGCAAAAATTGAAAAATTGTAACATATATATTAGAAAATGGTAGGGCTTGAGCTAGGATTGACTCTGTGCCAAAAGAGAGACAGATATATAGAAAGTATGTAAGAGACAGACGGGGATTAAAATCTCACATGCGTGTGTATTTGTGGCTGTGTGTGAGTTTGTGTGTCTAATTTTTTTTATTTTTTCCCCCCTCACTGTTGGTCTTTAGACTTCGTCTCATTGGCTCAGAACTGGGTGCCTTATCGCACGTTCCCAGACGCACACGCACAATAGCCTATTTTGCACCATTAAATGCGTATTTGTCAAAATACAATTTCAATTAAAACCCACAAACCAGTAGCTTTGCTCCACTTACCACTGAGGGAATGGAACAGAGGATGGAATAACTCTCTCTCTTCCTTTTTCTCTCTCATACAATATATATATATATATATATATATATATATATGTGTGTATACAGTACACATACACATAAGCAGAAGACAGGGAGTGAGAATGAGAAGCCAAATGAAAGATAGAGAGGCTGGGAGAAGGAAACAGGATTGTTTGAAGCACACAATGAAGGTTGACTGATTTTCCAAACTGTGGACAGCAAACAATCGTTTCCGTCGTGATTTGACACGGATGCAGCCTTCGCTTGCATTTTTGAATTAAATAACTCAAGAGCGCTGGTTTAAAACAACTTAATGCTACACCGGCTTATTCCTAATCGATTTATACACGGTCACAAACAAAAACAGTTTTCCAGCACAAACAAATTCAGATGAGAAATGGTGTCATATTGTCAGGATACTTCCAGTCGTGCATGTTACACGTTGTACAATCTCATCTCATCAACGGCGCACAACTCACCATCCCTATGGATATATGGACTCGTAACCTCTCTGTTAGTCAGCCTAACTGGCCTCGCACTACACTGCTTTGCTTGAGCCGTGGACCCTGCATATATTTCTTACGAAAAAGGGACCAGATTGAGTCACCGCATTTAATTCCCAGCATGCCAAGGGGTGTAAGAGGCTAATTAAGTAAACCGGAGGTAAAGAGGGTCTAGCTGGCTGCTACAGATCTCAAACACTGGGGGGCTTTGGCCCTTTAGGCCTGCTGAAATTGAGCGAAAACTTGCAAAATGAGCAGGGTTCATATTTCCGTGGGGTTAAGCCGTGAGGTCTTGATGAGACGTCCTCTGGTTCTCGGTCTAGCACCTCATCAAAAGTCGAGTGAACTTTCAGAGAAAGTTCTCAGCCTAGACAGGCTTTGGTTTCGTGAGGCTTTTATTAGGGGCCAGTGAACTGGGCAAAGACATGCAGGCTGCGAGCACGAGCACCTTCCATGGCATGTTTTCGAGTTTTTTTAACAATGTGATTATCTAGAAAAGACAAAATGGGGACGCTCGTATATGGGCCCTGACAATATGAAGAACAACACATTATTTTTGCCTGGATACTGGGAAGCGTGGGAACAGATAATTGCTAAAGCATTACCACGGCCTATTTTATGCTCTCAGTTTAGCACCCAAAAAACTTTAAACTTCTCAGCATCACTCCTGCTTGAAGAGCCCTTTGTGCAAAGACACACTTTAATTCCATGGAGCCACAAAGGTGCCACATTAAAGCCGTAAATAGTAAAATTCAAAGTAATACCAAAATAGCTTAATGCAGTAGACGTTTTGCTCAGACTAAAGGCTTAAATTCATTTACGTGGTCCCATGATGTTAAACAGTGACCTTTATCCTCATGCAGCCATTTTGTCATCTTAAAAACCTTTTAAATGTGCATGTAAGTCATATTTCCATTTAAATCAGAAATATTGGCTAAACCCATTAGTCCTTAATGAAACAATCTAGAAGAAAACATATACATATTACATTAAATTATATTATATATATATATATATATATGAGATGTTATTTTGAACTAACAATAACAAATAATACATAATTAGTAACTAATAATACTAAATGCAAAGGTTTTTAGAAGAAAAGTTGCTAACAACTGTCTTTAAGCCCCAAAAAATGTAAAAGTTTAAACTAGACAAATATTTAAGAGATCTGGTATAATCATAACACTTATTACAAACCTCTTTTTAATATATTATATTATAGTAACACTGGTGTAATGTCAACATACGGAGAGATTTGCTGGAGCAATTTAACATCATTTATGACACACAAGGACTACGAATGAACAGGTTACACTCAGTACACACTGACGATAATGGACGAGAACTGAAGGACAGAAAACAACTTATAAAGGGAAGACAATCACTGATAATTAACCGGACACACCTGACATGAATAGCTAATTAAACTAAACTAGGTCACAAGGGAAAAAACAAAGAGCACATGGGGAAATGACAACAGAGAACATCAAAACACGTAACAATTATATTATATTATAATTTAAAATTAGTTGTTAGATATTCTCCCAAATGCATTTCTTGCTTTTTCAGCCCTTTGTTTCCCTCATGCCAATTTTCTTGAGACCTGTAGCAGGCATCAAATTTGACATGAGCTCATTTAAAAGTGGATAAAAGTGTAAAATTTGTTCTGTTCTCTATGATGTTGTCTAATATGAGCTCATGTGATTTGAAAGTTGTTGTATTTTTTGTCATTATTTTAAAAAATCCTATAATCTATATTCTATTCTAATTAAACCACTATTGATGTGACCCACACACTTGGCTCTATTCCTTTGCGAGGGTGCATAGAGTGCTTACAGGTGTGCAGTGTTATCAGAAATGACTGTAAGTGTGAAAATGTGCCACAATGGTGTGTCTCCTGCCTGGACCACAGGTGGCTTGAGCTAAATCAAGGCCAGTGTCAGTGCATTGTCACCGCTACACTCTCCTGAGCTGGAACTAAGATATCAATAGCCTCTATACTGTACCTGAGGATTGCTGGAGGAGAGAATGACATCAAACACACACACATATTCCGGCCACCTGCTGTGAACGTGTACAGTATGTTAGCTTAGAGGCTGAGGAGTCTTTAAGTTGTGCGTAATGGCAACTATACTAATAATAAGAGCTAATAACTAATGCGAATAACTCAGTTTCTGTTCGTACATCATCTACAAGTGTGGACAGCTTTGATGAAACGCTGTATGTTCACATTACACCCTATATTAAATCATTAATACAGTCATTATATATTTGGAAACCCTCTGCTCAAGGTTGGGCCAACATGTTAACACTAGCTAAGCTAATGGCTTAAAATATCTGCGTGGATTATTAAACGTTTTTTTAGCCTTTTCACACCCAAGCTCATCAGAAAAAATGAGCATACTTTATTAAATGCACTTGCACAGGGGGTTTATGACTGTGTGTCTGCAACGATCAAAGCACCTTGCCACATCGCTTTCTCACATTTGACTCTGATTCCTCTTGGCAAAGTGATTCAATTAAATCTTTCTCTCTCTCACACACACACACACACACACACTTGCACAACCAAAAATAAATAGAGAGATAGAGAGCAGCAGTAAAAATGGTTTTATTGGCAAAGAGGTTCAAGTCTTCTAAAGCAAATTGTCTCTTCCTGTTTAAAGCTGTGATTATTTAAACATGTCTGAATTGGCATGAACTGGCAGTCCAGCAATCTATTTGCATGCTTGGTTAGAAATACGTCAGTGGGAAGAGATTTTTTAGTACATGGTATTTCGAACATACTGTAAGATCCGACACAGACATATTTCACATGAATGCCCAAGGCTTCTGGTGTCAGCCGCTTCCAGTTAGTTATTAGCTGCATAAAACCAGTCCATTATGCTGCTTGATGCTGTAAACTGGTATTTGTCATACTATTTTAATAAGTGGTATAATAATAATAAACATACTTGTTTGCAGCACAAATACTGTACTGCAGAAAAAACATTCTTAAATCTTTATGCATTTACTTTACAAATTACAAGACATTATTAAAATTAAGTGATTTTATTCTTAAAAACCAATATATATATATATATATATATATATTCTTTATTCAAAAAGTACATCAACCAGTAGACTAAGAAAAATAAACTTTTTTTCTCCTTAAGTATAAACTCTGATATTTCTCTGATATTTCTTTAAATGTGTAAAATCAGAGGGAAAACATGCTGTTTAACAGTTTAAAAGTTTTTTTTTTTTCAGTGCTTCGTTATAACGGAAGCAAACTAGTTCTGACACATTTTGCAAGGCTCTTTCTCCATAAATTGTTTACAGTTGCAATAGTATAGAACCTAAATGATTTGTGGATAAATCTTTACTGATGTGCAGGCTGTAGTGCCCTTCAGTTACTTAGTGGCTTCAAATGCAACATATTTATAATGTATTGTATTATCATTCATTTATAATCCATAAAGAGACATTTTAAATTTTAAAGAACTTAAATCAGTACTGTTAAGTCAATTGGAGAAAAAAAAAGAAAAGAAAAAAAAAAGTTTTAATGCCTAGTTGTAATATTTAAGATTGTATTTCCAGCACATCTATATACACTGTTACAGTGATATAAAATGATTCCTGCCGTGACATAAGGTCATTTTGGCCAGATTTTGACCGCTGACCCTTAGGAATTGATATTTTGCACGCTTGAAGGGTTCCACCTTCCTTTCCTACCTTACTCCCTCTCTCTTTCTCTTTCAGGCGGATTGATTTTTGCCCATTCCCACCTAGCAGTGCAACACTGATTCTCAAGCAGTGGGGCTGTGGGAAATATTTATCCTTATTGATCCGAGGGGCTGATGAGTCTGTTATGAACGCTGCAGTTCAAACAGTTTTGGTCCCACAAACATCTCTAAATATCAATCAGCTTCGGGTGGACTAAGAGCCAATACTCGGATTGTTTGTGAATGCCAAGAAGGCTGAACCTGTTTTCCAGGAAGCCAGGTGCGATTTTTGCTGGAGCCCTCATCCGAGACTGGACAAACACGTCAGAAGCATGTTTCCTTATAATTGTCTCTCTGTAGTGCAGCATTAAGAAAAGTGCAGCAGCTGAGAGAAACAAAAAGAGAACATTAACGGCGAGGAAAAAAAACATCTTCCTTGCATAGAAAAGGTGCTGGAGGGGTTTACTGGCTGTGAGCGTTGCAAGAGGGGGAGCTGATAATTCTGTCTGCTGTCATGTCATTAAAAATTCAACACCTACAGGATATTTTCTGCATCAAACTTTCATGCCATCAGGTTGTCTCGACAGCACTGGCTTCACACACCCTAACGATGATAAAACTGATGAGAAAAAGCTCATCTTCCTGTGTGCTGTCTCTGATAAAGGCGCACATCACAGGGCGTCGCTGACAGACAGGGTACAGTAGGCAACAGCGAGCTCGGAGAGAATGCATAAAGGTTTAAGGCGGCTCATGTCTTACTTGGGTTCGCCGTGCCTCCACAATGAGAAACCGCAAGGGAGACCTTAACAGCTGGAGCCTATTCCAGAAACGCAATCTGTTTCTTCTCGTTCGTATGCGTGCACGCATGCTAGCTGATTTAAGCTATCTGACTTTTAGCCGTCATACTCTTTTAAATCTCGGAGAAAAAGTCAACAAAGTCGATCATCTCTCAGCAATAAAACTATCCACAAGTTCTCCCGCGCGCAATTGTATTACGCAAGGTCATATGGAAATCTGTCCCGTTTCCCGGCCGGCACACTGCATCACTTGTCATGCCAGCATAATAAACAACAGCAGAAAGTGCTTGATGAATTCAGCAGAGCACAGCGTTCAAAAGGCTAAGCTTGTGAAAAGTGACTTTACTTAGCAGGAGAGCGTTAAACATGCCCGCCATGAAACTAAACTCAATAAACATCTGCATTCACAGATTAATGTGCATTAATTGTTGTTCAGCAGCACTGCTGGTCATTGAAGAAGATTTTCGATGAAACATTTCAAATGAAGTATTCTGCCTAAAAGCGTCCCTAAACTACACCCTCATATATCATGGCAAACGTGCAGCGCATTAATCAGAATGAAATGTTGCTTTTATTTTTATTAGGAGCTGAATGATTTGGCTCTTTATCAATAGCAGTATTGGACTTTAAAGTTGGACGGGGTACAAAATAAAAATGAAATAGTCCCCAAGAAATGGCTCTAATAGTAGCATGAGGCTGTCATTATAAAAAGCAATAGATTTTAACATTGCTGACGCACCACCTGAAAATCTAATAGGCAGTACATTTTCCTCCATATTCCGTGTGCAGTGAGTGAGCTGCATAGAGAGGCTGGTAATGTGTGAGGCAATTTAATAAGACTTACTCCTGGCTGTAATATTGCACGATCAACACGGTCCACCGGGGTGGGTGGGGGAGGTATGCACACAGTATGCACACGCCTCCTCCTAAAACTTCCATGGAAGAATATAAACGCTAGTTCTAAATACGTGTCGCATCAAAAATCATATAGTGTGACGCACAAGCCGTGTACAGTAGGAATAGCGTTAGCGTTCACACAGGATGAACATTTACCATAGCAACCATAGGTTCTGCTAAAGTACCTTACAAAAGACAATGCCATATGCTAAATGAATATAATATGCATGTAATTATAGCATTTCCATCTGTATATATATATATATTGCATAAAATCTCTTGTGAAAAATTGGTGAAAAAGCACCAATTTTCACCATTTACTTGATGCTTATTAGTATGCATATTGCTAGCATTTTGAGTGTTTGTTGGCATTTATGAGCACATATTAATGCCTTTTTCTGCATTACTATATTTTAGATCTCTTAATCCTATACATACTGTACTAACTGTTAATATGCAAACCTATTAGGAAGTTACTGATTAATTAATAGTTGCATATTTGTTCCTTATTCTAAAGCGTCATCAAATTCATTTTTAAAGACGCACTTAAATGGATAAAAGAAAACAAGCATAGTATTACCATTTTACAATGTCTAAAAACATATTACCATGATATCTGTTTTGGTACTTTTTTGGTTACATCAATTGTTACTATGGTAAAACTTGTGGTTCCTTTTCAGGAACTCGAGCTGCGTCGAAACGCTATGGGAACGCCTCCAGCGTGCGCGTGCTCTGAATAGATGTG
>JAUCMS010000127.1:22360493-22374281 GCA_032357445.1 Enteromius radiatus
TCTCATTGGCTTATTTCACATCTATTCAGAGCACGCGCACGCTGGAGGCGTTCCCATAGCGTTTCGACGCAGCGTCTCGTTCCTTCAAGGAACTGAGGTTATATTTATAACCTTGAGACGTTATTCAGTGTCATGAAAAATTTAAAATGACAAAACCCTTCTTACGCTGGCTTTGAAGATCACATTTTTGTAATTACAGTCAATAATGTATATTTTACTAAGAAAGAAATCCATCAGCCTCGAAACGGTACGTATGCCGACCATAATGCTGGTGCAGTAGGGCTGTGTGAAGTGTATGGTGTTCATACATGACTGCTCTAGCTGTCTCCTGGTCTGTCGCATTCACTGACATTTACAACACAGCCCAAGCTGCCAGTGTATAATTCACCCTGGGCCATGGAGAGTGTATATTTAGGACAGGCCTATCTCGGTCAACCCCTAAAACATTCTCGCTAAACTCTCTCACACTTGACTGAAAGCCATGTCCAAGCTAGCGTCTAAACATGACCCCACGCCACTGTGGGCGAGGAGCTGAACACAGAATGACAAACTCTTTTTTCACTTTCTTCTCTGCCTTCTGTTCGGTTTCCTCCATGACACCGTTGGCTTCCATTTCGTTCCTTTTACCCATTAGCTCACGAGGAGAATTGCACATTTTCTTCACATTTAAAGGGTTAGCGGATTTGGCTATCAACATTATGCTGCAGATGAAGGCATAATGGAGCGCAAAGGAGCTCCTGTGATAGGTGGATCATCTCCCACCTAATACATACACACTAAAAGCCAATAACTAGAGGAAGCATTCAAACTTTCCCACCCGCATTACTTCAGCAACGAGAAGAGGTTCTCAAGAATGCAAATAAGCACAATGTGCAAAAGCTACAGCTAGAAGCCCGAAACATATCATTTCTTTCAACTTCGCCCGTACATTAGCATTTAATTTTTTCCATCACTTAAGTGTGCTCATTATATATATTTGCTACATAAGAAATGGAGGATAAGGCGCTTGCTTAATTTGTTCTCCTCCCTCAAGGGCTTGGCTAATCTATTGTATGGCGTAAAGGGCTTGTATTGTCGAACACTCTGTTGGAGGGGGTGCGAGTGCATTAGTATTATTAAAAGAATGATGAAAAGTGACTCCATCGCTCGCCAGTGATGAATCACTTGGCTGTCTTTTCAGAGTCAAATGACACGGGCTGGTGAGAATCCATGTGATGTGGCAGGATTTGACCCTGCGCACATATAAAAAAATAAAATAAAAAAAGGAAATCGCCAAAATGAAAAGAGCAGCTTTTTACAAAACAAGATGAATGGCTGTGCAAGATTGCTCACGATTCATGTGAAAGTGCATCAGGGCTGCTAACACAGCTTCACAAACACATAAACTGTAAGTAAGGATTCTTTATTTTCCTCTGTGTGATCTTTCGAGGCAAATAAAATATTAATAGAGCTGGAGTGCAAGTATGTGATCATTATAACAATTTCTCTGCTTGTGAAGAAAAGGAAAAGGTTTTTACAACTGGAAATGCTGACTTGATGAAAGTAAGAGCATGGGGAGAGAAAGACAGCGAATGTGACCCAGAAAACAAGGGTCTATGCAATGTTCTGAGAATTAGAATAATAATTATCATACCTTCATGGTTAGGTTTGGGTCAGGCGCTCTCAACTCTAGCCCTCGAGTTTGATCAAGGAAAGTGGATCCTGAAGGCCAGAGTTGATTCTGTGGTTTGGGGAAGGACTTGGACTTTGTGGTTTGAGACTCATATGATGTCTAACACTATTGCTGTCTCATATGAATTACTTACGAAATATGAATTGCTTGGTTGTGCTCAAAAATAGCCTCATTTCTGGCTTCCTAACGTCCATTATCTGAGTTGAGTGGTTTAACTAAGCGGTTAGCAAAAGCTATAGAGAGTTTTGCATCCACAGCACTCGGGAGGACTACTATTATTTGCTTTTATTTTTTTGGGTCACCGCTGGTTATAGGGCATTTTAAAGAAATTCCGCAGTAAAGTATGGTAGAAGTGGAAAACGGAAAGGACTTTATTCTGTATTACTGTACCATTAGCTGAGAAAGCTTTTTCCACTTAGAGTGTCTGGAAGAGGTGTACAGTACAGCAAAGCCAAGCAAGCTATCATTAATATTGGACAAGCTTGAGATTTCCTGCATGCATTAGTGGCGAGATTTATTGACGTCTTTGCGCCACAGATGTGACAGGTGTGTGTAGGTACTTATTCAAGAGAGAGCACTCTGAGAATGTTCTGTCAATGTTGCTCACTGGTTAACGGAATGTTTGGCAAAGGGTTCTCACTGGCGTGTGTAGTTTTGTGGCAAGCTTTGAGCTGTAAGTCACAGCAAACTTAAACCTCCTCCCTTACATTAGTTACAATAAGTCTGGACCAATTGATATTTTCATCTTACAAACAACCTACACAGCAAGCGCTTAAGTGGGAAAGTGGGGTATAAATGCTAAATAAAACAAAAGAAAAATATTAGACTGCAAACATCCTATCAGACCAATAATGGTTTAAAAAACATGTTTTGATGTCAGAATTTGCAGCAGTTGTGGGGCAAGCCCTTTCTCTCTTCACTCAGAGTTGGTGTTTACTGAGGGAAGAGCAAATTCTGCCCTGTGGCCTCCCCTACAGATGATAATAGAACAGAGTTGCCCCATAAATATGCCACATTAGTGCCTGCTTCACATGCCGCCTATCAGACACAACACAGATAAATCCTTGTCGCTTCACCCTCAAGGACTCAACCAAAGCCGTCCATCATAAGGCACTCTCCCACACACATACACACAGTGCTCTAAAAGAGGAGCCCATTCGAACCTTTCACTATGTACTGTAGATGAAGTCTGCCTTTTGTCGCTGTTCAAGTCAACATTTAAAGTAAAGGCCAATAAATTGTATATTTTTTTTTTTTTTTTGAAAGGGGAAATGGAAGGTATGTGTTCCTAGAAATATGAGCATATTGTACAGAGAGGAAAAACAACAACAACAACAACAAACTACCACTCTTTTGTTACTTTTGAATTATGGTAAATTGGCTCCCAATTTGGTTTAATATGCATTAATTGTATCAAAGCCTTAGAAAGAGATTAATGGCTAAATCATGATACTGTAGTTAGCTGCACTCAAAATAGCCTGTCTGTCCTGGGGCACAAGTGTCTCAGTTTTATATTGGTAATACATTTTTGTGCTATAAAGATGATTATAGGTCTGAATGTGACACTTAGTACTATGGGGGAAATGTCTATTTTTTCTGAATTTGTGTGTCACTAATGATGCAAAATAACTGACACTTATCTGCAATTGATTTGAAAGACAGAGTTCTGTGCCAAACTTGAACTACTGGTTGAGCCAACGTGCTGTGTTGGACTGGTCAAGATGTCCTGTGACATAGTATTTACAGCTTTTTGTGAAACAGATGGCTTACACATAACTGTATCTGCATATTCAACTGGGATAAAAATATGGAGATTGGGGGAAAAAAGCAATAATACATCACATTACAGTCTCTGCTACTAATATTTGTTTGTTGGTTAATCTGAGATTTATGTGAGGAGGTTGTAAATAATAATAAAAAGCAAAACATAAATAAAAATAAAAATGATAATCACTACTGTTTTGTTTACAGTAAATGTAAGGTTGTATATGGCTCAATGGAATACAACATGCCTATTGTTTTCTAGGAACAAGTATAGGATACAAAAAAAAAAAACACATAATGCAAATTACATAGCAGGCTGAATAAGTGAATCTGAATTGCTAATTCAATTTCTTGTTTCTTTATCAGAAAGAAGGAAAAAAGCTTTCTCTCATTCTTGTCTTGCTGATTGTATGGAAAACATGCCGCGTCGTCCTTGAAAACTCCTCATAGTTTCTACTCTGTCTCTTACTTTCTCTTACACTCCCACTCTCCCTCCTAATTTAAACAGCAATGCATCATGGGTATTACATCCAGCTTCGATCAATGATGGCTACAAATATCCCAGCAGCTTCTTTTCCCAGGAAATGGCCTGACTGTTCATAGTGTGAGCGAGAGTTTTGTCACCAGAGAAAGAGAGAGAGAGAGAGAGATGGGGTTGAAGGGTAATTTCCTTGTGTAGTAATGTGCCTGTATGGTGACCAGTGTTTGCTGCGACTGACTGCGACAACCTGAAATCAAAATGGACTCTGTTTGCCTTAATGCACATTCCTGCTCTTATTGTGAACACTCCCTCATGTTATTCCAAAGAAATACAGTTCAATTATATTTGGTGACACTTTAGTATAGGGACCAATTCTCACTATTGCTTATTTGCTTATTAGCATGCCTATTATTAACATTCTAACTGTTTATTACTGAATCACATGTTGCATAACCTTATTCTACATCTCTACCCAATAAATAAACGATGCTATTAATTTAATTATTTTAATTATTAATAAGCAGCTAATTAGAAGTCTTTTAAGGCAACAATCTTAGTTAATGGTTTATAAATGTTGAGAATTGGACCTTAAAACACACACACATATTATATATATATATATATATATATATACACACTATAAACTATTCAGACCCACTTTAATTTTTCACTCTTTGTTATATTGTAGCTTAGTTATTTTTTTTCCTCACATTTGTTTCTTATATTAATGAGGAAAAAAATAATAATAATAAATGATTTTAGCAAATGGCGAAGCTATATTTTCTACCAAGATTTACTCTAATCAAGTTGTTTTGTTCGAGTTTTCACTGAAGCAAAATGTCATGTGTATGCAATTCATGATTTTAAAGTTGAACATCAAAACAATTTGGCTTCATTCTACACAGGAATCAGCTTTTATGTTGCTCCAGCTCAGTCCAGCACTAAATATTCAAAAAGCTGACCATAAGGGTTGTTCGTGAATGTCACATCATCTCACGCAGCCACGTCTCGGTCAGCGTAAAGGTGACACGGGTGTAATCCTGCAGTCGGCATTCTTCAATACAGCTGCTCTCTGTTGACTGAGGGCAGTTCTCCGGCGAGCCCACGGATCCCTCAAAGACGCCACAAACACCCCCCCTCCCAAAAAAGTCAATATTTGTCTGGTACTGCAGGTGAATACTTTATAAATTTGCTCTCTCTCCTAAATACCATCCTTTCTGGATCGCGCCGCTACACAGAGCATTCGCCTTTATTGTCAGACTGAGGAAGGCCACCGACTCTCATCCGCCAACAGGAGAAGCTATTTCTGTCTCAGCTGCGCCGCTGTGCATCTGTCTGCGAGAATATATCAGCATTGCCCCTCTTTTTATGGAGAGCAAATGAAATGAAATTACTTTCATCTGTAAACTGTTTCCGTCTATGGCTTGCCGTAGTCGGGGGTGAAATTGCATTTCTCTCTCCCTCACCCCTTCTCTCACTTGCTCACTCCCTTTCTCTCCCACCATCCAACCGTTGCTCTTTGGGTAATAGCGTTTTGATGGAAAAGCTCCGTGAGGGCGCAGATGGGGGACTAAGCATGGTGAGATCATGAATGGGGGATGGTTATTGTTTTTATTGATCTTTATAACGCATGGAGAGTGTGTGATCACATCACCTTAGCGTTCATCACGGTGTGTTATCGATCGCCCGCCAATTATTGGCTAAAAAGCACGAGCCAGGGTTCAAAGAAGATGGAGCAGGCGAGAGCCAATAGTGGCCATTTGCGGACTGATCACAGGTGTAATGTGTAACATAATCAATGGAAATAACGAACATGACTATGTCAGAGGTCAGAGAGCGTGCGAATGTGAGGAAGGTTTGTTTTGTGTATGACTGAATACGTAAAACTTGACTTCCTATAACATTTGTGATCAGGGCCGGCCCGTGGCATAGGCAGTATAGGCAAATGCTAAGGGTGCCGTACATCCA
Source organism: Enteromius radiatus (assembly GCA_032357445.1). Lineage (NCBI taxonomy): Eukaryota > Metazoa > Chordata > Actinopteri > Cypriniformes > Cyprinidae > Enteromius > Enteromius radiatus. The sequence goes on from JAUCMS010000127.1 coordinate 22,366,379, forward strand.
GGGGGCACCAAAAACATCATGTGCGTGGATGGATATGACTTTTTAAAAGTTTAAAAGTAGACACTTCAAGCTTTTTTAACATTAGCATAACATGGTTTGCTAATCAATAACTAGCTAGCTAATCTAATGTCACCTAATATGTTATGGAAGGGCCTATTTGTTATGTTATTTGTCTAATTAGCATTTCAATGTAATGACATTAAATTGAAATTGTTTTTAATATATGAGTTAAGGCAGTACCAAAAACACCACTAGAGGTCTTTGTAAGATCATCTTTTTGATTTTTATTGAAATCCTTGCATTTTTTTTGTGCCTACTCGTTTCTTTAATATCTTATTTTGCATGTTTAACAGTGCCATAAGTACATATTGTATGTATAAGTTAATGTCACTTGTTTACACTTTTTATTTGGGGAGTATTTAAATCTAATGCTTTATGTAAGCTATTCATATTGTAATTCATATGTTAATTTCATTTTTTTTTTGTATACGTTTCTTTAATTCTCTCTAAGTATTTTGAATGTGCAATTGCTTTATTTAAATAAAAGAATATCCAAGACAAAGCTATTAAGTTTCTTATGAGTATATGTACATTAGCAGTGGAATTTACTGCGATGCAACGGGCGTCACCGGAAATCTGTTTTGTGATGCCGGGCCTGTTTGTGATGTTGTGTTTGTGATGACCAATAAATTGCCTTGTTTACTAAAAGTAGCTTTATTCCATATATCACTGGTAATAGTCTTATGCACTGCAAAAACTAAAAGAAACAGAAATTATTTCCTAAATCAGTGCATTGCAAATGTTTTGCTCATCATGTTTTTTGTCTCTTTTTCAGTGTAAACATTGAATTATTAAATCAAGATTTCCTTAATATCACCTATGAGTTAAGAAGAAAAAAGAAAAACAAGTTAAATTCTCATATGCACAGATATTTTCTTGTACACTCTCTTCAAGCAAAGGCTTACTTCATTTAAACATTTTTGTATGGTATTTTTACTTATTTTACTTTTAGTTAATTTAAACGAGCTAATAGAGCTTGTCAAAGCATACACCTCTCTAAAGTGTATTTTATTTCTGCTTAAAACAAGAAAACACGAAATAATAGCTGATGCAACTTAGTCTCTCAAGTCAGTTTATCTCATTTTTAAAAATCCTAAGAGATTTTGCTAAAAAGAAATGCAGTGTATATAGTTTCTGGATAAATCTAAATCCTCTCAATTCCAGAACTGTGTGTCAGCCTTCCTCTCAAAAGAAAAGAGTCAGATGACTCTAGGACCCCCACTAAGATTGATTCATTCCTCCCTCCTTCCCACCACATGTGTGCTCCAATCAGCAATATTTCACACTGACAGAAGGACCCCACAGCGGGCATCCAACTTTCTCCTCATATTAAATTATTTCATTTGGTAAAATATTACGACACGTAACTCTTCTGAACCCCATCACATGCACTTTTTTTTAACAAGCCTAAGCACAAAGCTAGTGGTGGACGAACAAAAGCACATTTGAGATGTAAAACCCATCAAGCGCAATAATGGAGCCAGTTTCGTCTGTTTATTTATTTATAAGGACCTGTTATGCCCCCTGAATTAGAATGCTGTCTCCTGCTCTGGCTGGCCTGAGGTAATGGGTCGAGCATCAGCAAATATGTGTCGGGCTGGTAACGAATGAGCAAATATCTCGCGAGCGCCTGTACGCCAACAATTACAGTAAGTCCACTTTGGCCCCGTCGTCTCCTTCTGTTCCCTCCTTTCCTCTCTTCTTTTGTCAAGTGGTCTTGCGGCCCTAGCCAAATGTCCCGCACTCTCCCTTCTGCTTCTTTCTTTCATCTCACAATTCTGTTACTCCCTCTCTCGCGGCGCAGAAAGCCAGCATTACTATCCCTGTTCAGTTGATTGACTCCATTTTGTGGCAAACGCCTAGTGCATCACCCTCCCCTTTAGATAATGCCTTATCACGCAACAGTTAGCTTGTAGCTCCCCTGCTGCAAGCAAGCAAAGGAATGAAGGGGGGGTTTAGCTCAGGCCACATTCTGAATACCGATGCACTCATTTTTCTTTTTATTCAATGTAATTCAGGGTCTAACCGCCCCCACCTCCACCAATCTTTCCTTTCTGCCCCATGAATACTGCATCAGCTCTAACTGACTGTTCGTGCTGACAAAGAGCCCTAAGAGCCCAGAGTTTGACTGGGGTGAGTCCGTCTCCGACGCTGCCTCTTTTCTCGCTCTATCTCTCGTGTTGCACTTTCACCTCGCTCCCCATAGAATGAAATGAATTGGAATTAACAGGTCTGTCTCCAGCAATAAGTTTGACTAAGTAATTCCGAGAGCAATCGGGTGAATTAGCATTAGGAGAGAAGTGACATGGAAGGATACCGTCTGACACGTAGTGCGCTAAATCGTGTACAGACCCGGAGGGAAATGAACCTTTTTTGTTGCTAGTGTTAGCTCTGGGTGAGCAGAGAATGCTCAGAGTTTACGGGTGGCCAGGAAGGGCAGAAAGACATTTTGGACATGAAGTACTGTTGTTGCTTTTAGTTTAATGCATATCCAGTTCATTTTGCGTTCCGTTTGCCAAATCTGCATAGTGTTTTATCTTTTTTCAAAGGCAACATTGTCAGTCAATATTTAGGCCTATGACAGCTTGTCACCCCTACTGCATTTGAGTGGGACATTTTTTTTTTTATTTGATGTTGTTATTTTTTTAGATTTCATGTTACACATGACATTACATTCAAATCCAAAATATCTGAGTCTGTGCCAGGTTTGAGTACAAGCCCATCTGAGTGCACCCAAGTTCATTCAAAACTGTACTTGTTCTTTGGTTTCCCAGAATGATTTGCACATTTGAGCTTCTCTACACAGTGTCTCAACAGATTTGCAACTCAGGACACCGGAGGGACTCATATAAAACATACAAAACATCACGAAAGTCTGCAAATAGACACTTATGCTCGAGGAGGCAACGGTATTATGAACCAAAGGGTGTGTAAACTTTTGGATAATTTGTGTAAATTCCGTTATTGTTTTTTCTCTGTATGTATTTAATTTGAGCTCTACAGCTTCTTCAGGGCAGTACTCAAAAGGTGTTTTTTATGATTTCATATTATTTGAAGAAAAAAAAAAAAAGGCTAAGGGCTTTGTGAACTAATGAGAAAAGTTTAACTCATAACTGTATGTTCACCTAACATGCCGCGTGCTGAGAATGTATGTAAATATAGCAAATGAAAAGCATATGTTTCTCAGAAGCAATCTTGGCATCACTAAGTTGCAATCAAATTATCATTCACCGAGGTAAATCCAAAAGTTGTACTTCGATCAGACTTTGGAGGTCTCGAAAGGGCAATTTGTCTCTGACTTGCCCAATTACTGTACTAAAGAACAAACAAATGTCAATACCCGATGAATAATTACTTTCATACAGACCTAATTAATCTTGCCAATTAAACCCGAGAGACGACAGGACTTTTTTTATCTAGCTCTGATCGTCACAATCTATACAACCTCCGTGACCATGACTCAAACCTTTGTGACTCCTGACGCCAAAACAAAGCTGCTTTCCTCACAGCACACACGCGTGCGAGTACACGCTGAGCCTAATTAATGGACAAAGGGTCCTTAGTAGCAGCCTGTTTCATAGCCGTGATTCACACACTCCATCTTTGAGTCATACACACATACACAAGGGTGAAAAAAAGGAAGCGATGAAACAAAGGAATGGAAGTGGCTTTTGTCTTTGTACCTGAGAGTGATAGACGCAATTTCTAACATTCAAGGTCTTCAATGGGTCAGGAAAAAAAAGGCTACCTGGCAAAGTGTCTGATTTGAGTGATACAATAGAGAGAGAGAGAGAGAGAACTGAATTAACAGTTCTTCGTGTATTTTGTAAGACCATCTGGTCTGTGAATATAACGGTAAGAATGTTCTCTAATTAACGTTTTGTGAAGCCGTGCTCTGTGGAAACTTCTTCCTATGGGTCTCAGTTGATTATGGGTTTGAAATACACTCTTACAAATAAAGGTTATTGGTTACACTAGTCTACTTTAGACATTCTACTAACTATAAGTAGCTTTGTAAGCTACATGTCTACTAACTCTCAGAGTAGACATTAGGGAAGGTTTAGGCTTAGTAGAATAAGTTGACATATACTTGCAAAGTTTCTCATAGTCAGTATGTTCAGTGTAAAGGAAAATTGCCTTTAAATGTGGTATGGATCGAGCGTTGACCTCCTATATAGTCTGCACTGCAGTTGTGAGCAGTGACGTAGTGCCACTGCGAGTCTGAGCCATTTCGTTTGCTGCAGTATGTGTGCGCGTGTGTATGAAGGTGCAAAAGGTGTGACTGTTTCTACCTGCTTAGTTGAGTTTAACTGGTCACATTTTGTGAGTTTAACACTCTCTTACGCTCCTTTTTGTTACAGCAAATCTCTCTTCATTCATTGACTTTCTCCACGACTCATTTTGCTTTCATTCTCATGTCCCCTTTTTCTCTCTGTCCCTGCTCTGCTCTGTTGATCCTCAGCACTTTGTGTTGAGGCAGATTCAGCTGCCGGCGCACGGAACCGCTGCACATGGTTACCTTTCTGATTCAGTTTTCTATTCCCATGGTACCTCTCTCTCTCTCTCTCTCTGTGTGTCTCACTTGCGCGCTCACTCTCTTTCTCTTTCTCTTTCTAACCTTCTTTCCACTCCCCCTCTCATGGCTCTGTGAGCTCGTACGTGTATCAGTCCTGTTTTCCACCCCTTTTCTTTTTTTTTTTTTTTTTTTGCACTCTCTCTCTCTAGCTTCTGCTGGTCGTCTGAGGCAAAGCATGCTCCTCACACACTGCGCTCTGGAACAAAACGGACACTATTAACAAGGGAACACACCTATCCGTCTGCGCACCAGAGCTGTCAGTCAAAATGTTGGAAAATCGTGCCCTGCAACTCTGTGATGCACTGGAAATAATAAAAGTCCCTCATGAACACAGATATCAAGCACTGTGAAAGTATCAGCATTTTATTGGGGATGCAGTACTTATTAAAATTTTACTTATTAAAACATATTAAAATGCCGCCCTAAACCAATAAGCCAATATTTATTTTAATAAGCTAATATATTTGTTTCTTATTTATCATTTTAATTAGTTTATAAAATATTATCAGTGTTATGAGAGAAAACAAATACATGGTTGATATATTTATAAAATATATAATTTATATATATATATATACAGTATACATAGTATAAGTGTAATGTGCAATTATGATGCAAAGTTAAATAAAATACAATAAATACAATTCGATTAAATATAATAAAATATAATAAATAAAGGGGCAATTAAAAATCCAATGTTTATTTTTTAATATTTTATAATATTTGCTATTATAAACAAAGAGAAAGAAAGGGAAAATGTTTATAATGAGTATGGAACCAGTAGGTTGTGCATCTCTAATGCTTACTGACTTGCTGTTTAGTTGATTGCCAGTGCAATTGATTGCAGAAAATATTGATTTAAGGTAAGAATAATGATGGTGATGAAGACCATGATGAACCTAATTATCAACATCATCGAAACGAATGCCTAATAAGTGTGTTTAATCCCAGAGTGCCTAAGGTAGTCTTCAGTGTAATGTTTTTCCCAGATTCCTTTGCAGCCCTCAGGGAACTGATCAACAGAGAATGCATCCTGCCTTCTGCCTAAACATTCCCCTAACGAGCCTGAAAAAGCACACACTCACACAGACACACACCAACATAACAACTAAGGCATCCTCCCTTAATTAAAGATCAGGGGAGAGGTAGTAGACGTCAATGACTGCATGCGAGGGGTCCTCCAGGTGTCTCTAACCGCCTCAGGAGGTCAAGCATTGAACCCTGGTGACATGTGAGTCGACAGACAGAAGCTCAATCTAAACATCTTTGCTTTCTTTGTCTCTTGCCATGTCAGAACAGCAGGAAATGAAATGTTGAAATAAAACAGCGGAATATAGGGTTGCATTTCCTCTCTTTCACAGATTCTGCCCCCTTCCTCACATGCCTCGAATTTCACCTCATCCGTTCTCTTTCTATCTCTAAAGTCGAGCGGAAGCAGAGCTAAAAAAGACAAAACAGCACGATACTCTTGCTGTAGACAACCAGTCAAAACCATTAAATATTAATTCCAAAGAGGATTGTGTTCTATTGTTGTGTGCTCTGTACAGAAAGCTGAGTGCCGATACTTTGTTCTCAAATTGCCACGTATTTATCCGTTTTCCAAAAAAAAAAAAAAAGGGCAGATTACCAAAATCGAGACTATTGTAGTCCCTAATCCCTGCTGTAATCCGGAGGTATTGATCAATGATCCCAGGGATGGCTGGAGGCAGCGCCGGAAAAAGAAAGGAGCAGCGTTTCTCTTCCTAACGGGAATGGTATTTAGACCAAAGTAGCCTTGTCAAGTTAAAACCGAAAAGCTTTGAAATAAAAGGCCCTTTGCCTTTCATCGGTGTCCCATCCTCTCTTTGTTCAAGTCCGTCCATGTTCTAGACAAATGCTGTGGCCGGTGGAAAAGCAGATTAGATACATGACTCTCAAAACTCAAAGTCTTTTGTTTGTACTGCCCATTGCCGAATAGTTTAGCGAGATACGATCAACTGCCGACGTTTGTTTAAGAATAGGCCAACGTATATGGCTGCCATCAGTACTCAGGTCACAAAGCCAGTGAGTGACATGGCTAATGGCACTAGTATGTACAGCCTGTTGTCCCGGCTGCCCTTTAACCCAGGAAACAGATGAGTGTGGACGTCGTCGCTAATGGCAACTGTAGCTATATTGTCTAAAAGAGGGAAAAATCGATACAGGCTGTGTGTCTTAACCGTATTGTCCAGCTGTAGCGGTGGTCAGACTTTCTAAAGCAGTCTATTCGCACAGCTAGTCCACTCAAAGAACACCTGTGCCCTGAGCTCTGATAGCAGCCATCAAAGACTTGATTTACTGACATCAGTCAATACCATTCATCGGCTCACTCAGAATCCCTTCACCTTATGGCGTTTTCAATTGAAGAAAAAAAAAAAAAACTCCCCAGGTTTATATTTCATTGGCTCCTTTGAAGAATGTTACAGACACAAGCTGTTACAGATACTCAGAGTTGAGATCCGGGGCGGCCTGCACAATGCCTTCTTTTGCCTCTTTTCACTGCAATAATTTTTTTGTGCATTTAACATTGAACTGACTCGGTCAAACACTTTTATTTCTCATTTTCAAACTGTAAGATACATTTCAAAAAACAAATAAATAACAAGGCAAACGCCATGTGGCGATAAATGATGCTCGACCTTTTCTCAGCACTACCATCACTTTTGTAAGCATTCTTTTTGAAATTACTTCCAAACAAAGTGGTTCTAAGGTGTGAAGTCAGCTCCACTCAAGCTTATATTTAAAGTCTTTTTCGGCCTCTTTTAAAGATGGCAGTAACATGCTTTTCATTGCAAGATAGTATCAGGACGAACATTCTAGGCTACTTTAACTAAACGCTTTAATCATGGAGAAACATTGATGTATAATTCAAATTACCTTGATTTATTTTATTCATATTTTCTTTCTATACAAACAATTGATAAATTAGATAATTATTCATTAATTACTCATTACAGTTATATCAAATATATGCTAATAGTTTTATTTATTATATATGTATATATTTTTCAATTAATACTCTATCATTCAAAGGTTGTTGGCAATATATATATATATTATTTTTTGGGAATTTCATTTAATTTCTATTAATTAGTGCAGGTTTACAGTATATATATATATATATATATATATATTTCTGAAAGTGAAAAAAAAAACATCATTATTTTTTTATTATATTATAATAGACTTACATTATATATATATATATATATATATATATTTCTGAAAGTAAAAAAGAAAAAACATTAT
>JAUCMS010000127.1:22374381-22384553 GCA_032357445.1 Enteromius radiatus
TTTTTATCATATTATAATAGGCTTACATTATATATATATATATATATATATATACATATACACACACACTATAAGCCATAATCAGGCTTTGTAAAATCACTTGACAAGTCAGTCCTCTGTGTATATTTCCAAGAAAGACAGAGGTTAAATGGGAAACCCTTTAAGCCTGCATTGACTGGTGGCCTATATGTCATAAATGTGCACAACACCAGTGACATATTCTTGAAGGCATAGTTCAAAACACACACAAACACAGCACCTCATTAGTCACAATCACTAGAGGTGTTAGGTGTCCTAGCACTGCATGTATTTACCTGACTGCAACACAATACACCAAAGGCTAATGAGATCACTCTTTCCACAGCCAAATCCCTCTCTCCCTGCATCCATCCTTCCCCTCCAGCTCCTGCTTCCACCTCTCCATCCCACAAGAAGCTTCTGTAGAGAAGGAGGAGTTGACTGTTTGGAAAGAGCTGTTAGGGCGTCCTGCCACCCGGGGGATCGGCGTGCATGTGAAACCACAGTATGTGAAAGTAAACATCATGGTAGATTTCAAATCCTTGTGAAGATCTTGCTGTAAACTGAGAATAACTATTTTTTATTGTTTACTAAATTACAGGCATAATGTTCTCGGTTAAGTGTAATAAACATGAAAGAGCTGCCTGCATATACATCGCATTGGAATCATGGGCATATACAAACAGAAATCCGTGCAAACAGCCACATCGCACACGTTAATCCCTTAAAGGGGGCTTAAGGACACGTCTCAGAGGTATGATCCCTGCAGAGGAGTCTGTGCGTAATTAACACTGTCTGTGTTTTTGAAAGGTAGAGCCAATTACAAAGAAACAGACAAGAGAAACAGAACAGAGAATGAGAGGAACTGGTGGAGGACTTCTATTCTTATGGATGAGAGGAGTTTTGGAAGACAGACAGGGTCGATTTAATGTTCTCATCATAATTCTAAAATCCATATCAAAGGGCAAGAATAATGAACACAGCGACTACAACTCAACCCTTCATTATGAGAAATATTACAGCTAATTCTCACCTCACTTTAAACAGTTTGAAGAGAGAAGGGAACGGCAAACTTGGTCACGAACTTTAAATGGGTGCACTAAAGAATTTTAACTCAGAAGTTGCAGCTAAATTTCGATGAATTACAAAGAAATGGCTAGTTACCTTTTTTTTTATTGTTTGTTGATTTTTGTGTAAAGCATCTTATAACTTCAAAAGAATTTGTGTAGTTTACACTAAAAGAAAGAAGGAAAGTAAGTATGCCATTAACCTTGTTGTGACTTTCCTTCTTCTATTAAGCATAAATATTTTTTTATGTTTTTTGTTTGTTTGTTTGTCTGTTTGTTTTAGTTTCTCTGTTTTTCTTTTGTCTTGTTTTGTTTCGATTTCTGTTTGGTTATCAGCATTCTTCAAAATACTTTCCTTTAGAAGATATATAGGTTTAGAACGACATGAAGCTAAGTAAAGGACAAAATGTTTTTAAGTGAACTATGTTTATAAGTCAGTTGGTAGACTAGCAAGTATTTATTTGTTTGTTTTATTAAAAATGTTTTGTCTCAAACAAATGAAAAAGCAAGTTTAGTTCCTATAGTTTTAGATTCTAGCAGACAGTGGCAATGATACATCTGCATCGAGCAGTGTAAGCATGGTAACAGTGGATATAAGGTGTTGCCAAGGCAACCAAGGTGGATCTAGAAGTGAAAGCAGGTATGGATAGACTTGTCGGTTCTTCAGAAACTATTAAATTAAATTCAGTCGTTTCTTTAATCATCTCTGTGATTTATGGGGTCTTTTATTCTCTGATTTCAGTGGACTCTCTTTTAATAACTGCGAAACAATGGACACCATCTCAGATGAAATAATTAAAAGTGTTCAAAAGATAAGATTCTTGTCTTTTTCTATAGTTTTACAGGCCAATTGAATAAAGCTTGGAATGACGGTCGGCAAAATATGATAATGCGAAAAGCTAAATTAATTATAGGATGAACAAAGATACTACTGATGAATATAGGGAAGATTTGTTTCAATCAGCCAGGCTAAGATCAAAACAAAATTCAACAAAGTTTGGACTGTGTGAGGTAAAAATTAAGAAGATGCCATTTTTGGGAGCATATTTTAGAAAAAAAAATCCAAAATGTACTTTATTGCGCACAAGTAAAACAATTCTAAATGATTCTAAAATTAGCTGAAACAATTCAGTACTATCTGATTAAGTCTTGTTAAGATAACTGGATTATCTTAACTGGATTGATTCCTTAAACACTGAAACCTCTGTACTCAAAAAAAAAAGGACTATATACAATGTAAGATTAAATCAGATTAAATTGTCTATGGATATATTGGACTTAATTTGTTAAATCATGCACCAGAAAAGGAACTGAAGTGACAGGGAGTGCTAGGTAGGAATGAAAGATAGAAGAACTCTGTCCGGTCTGACTTTGCCTCTGTCCGGCTGGTCTCCATGGAGATCGGCTAAATAAAGTAAGTGGACTTTCTCTCCATGATGAGAAATGGGCCATGAGGTTTATGCATCCTTAGTACCCTCCAGAAGCCCCCCCCCCCAAGAGATACACACATGCCGTGTGTACAGGCACAAGGACATCATAAGATTCTGTACATTTATTAGGACCGAAGCATCTTGTTTCGTTCTAAAGGTATAACAAAAATGGCTAGTCAGCTGGTTATTGTCAGCCTGAAATCTCTTTATTTTGGAGTTATGACCAACCAACAGTACATTGCAGTGGCAAGTAAACATCTGTGCATACGGCAAATACATATTACAAAAATGCCATGCCTGACAAATCAGAATCCAGTATTTCAGAGCGCCACATAACGTGCCTTCACCTTTAAAGGATGTGACACCAAGCATGTCCATTATAGCACAGGTCGTCTGAGGCCACTCGTACAGGCACACCTGACAAGCGCCACGTGTTGCTTTCCCCGCACGCTAACACTCTTTCCTAACCTTTTCATTGGAAAAGGCTTCATTGATTTAAACAGGCCACAACCATTTCGCCTGCCATGGACAGCCTGTGGGAGCCCCAGGGGGTCTGCTGACAGCGGGGCATTGGCCCAGCATGTGGTCCCTATCTGGGGACTGGGCAAGAGCCCACCTACCTGGATAACTAATGCTTACCACTGCGTCCTGCGTTGGCAAGTAGATTTCAAGTTAGAAAGTGCTGTGTATGTGTGTTTGTGTGTGTGTGTTTAAGTATCTGTGAGTGGGAGAGAGGGAGAAAAGAGACAGGGAGAGAGAAAAAAGTGATTAAATGTGGGAAGGTGTTTGGAATTGAGAATATAATGGAAGTAAACATAACTATTCATGTAGAGGAGCACTAATAAATAGAAATTAAATGCAATTCCAAAAGCAAACAACAGGGGGCAGCACAGAGCTGGAATCTTGTATAGCACAGAAAGTACAGCCTGCCTTTTCTGCTTTCACCTTCGGAAGAGCAGATGGAATGTTTTGCTTGCATTGATTACACTACCAAAGACTCCTTTAAAACATGAAAAACATCCTTTGCAGATACGAAGAGTGAAATGTACAAAAAAAAAAAAAAGAAAGACATTCCGATTAACTTAAACCGTCCTGCTGTGAGTGCTAATACTAGCTCCCATTACCTGGCTTGAACAGTTTGAAGCTGATCTGACTTGAGATATTAATATCGGCTTGCTGTACTCTGCTCATAAATGGGAAGGCTGATTGGTTTAAAATGAGCTGCAGCACAGAGCCTAAATTGACATTGAAATCTATTGACTTGCCGGAGACAGAGACAGGGCCGGAATACCAACGGAGAAAGGGATTAAACAGACTCATTTTTCATGAAATTAGGAATTTCTCATGAGGACAGAAAAATCTACCTGCCTGTTTCATTATCTATCTATCTATATATTTTATATCTGTTCTATCCATCCAGCCATCCGTCTGCCTGTCTGTATCTGTCTGTCTACCCACAGTATATCTTGCTCTTCTCAGTCTCAGTCTTTTTCTCCCTTGTTCCCCTCTTGTTGTCTCCCATGATTTGTAGAGACAGCTCTTTACCATACCAGTAAAGCAGGCAGACCCAGTTCCTGCCAAATGGTCTACAAGAGCCAGTGGCCCACCCTAAGGCAAACATATCCCCCCTACCTCTGTCTTACAAAATCTCCATCACCACACCTGCGTACGCAGGCATTCAAATTCCAAAAGAGGGCAGGGCTCAAACCACCCGTGATAAACAAGCTACAATAGGATAGAAGCCCAACTGTGCGTGTCATATACTATGGAAGAAATATTGCGAGTCCCTCCATACGTGCAGATAAATGCGGAAGAGAAATCTTTCTCTTTCTGCCGCTCTCGTCAGCTCTGTTTACAGTAGTGTGTTGGGAGCTACAGAGCCAGTGTCATCACACAAAAGGCCACACTGTCAGCATCTTTCAGCTCTCACCACAGGGACACAGAGTGTGTGTGTGTGTGTGTGTGTGTGTGTATGATTGTGTGTGCCTGTGTGAGCAAAGGACAGAGAGTATGAAAGAAAGAAAGAAAGAAGGAAAGAAAGATTAAGAGATGAGACAGAGATAGAAAAAGAGGTCCATTTTTGAGCTGCTTTAGCAGAGTGCTTCAGACATTGAGTAAGTGCTGAAAGCTGCCCAGAAGCTTTAGCTGGACATTAGTGCCCAGCTCAGCAGAACTTCCTGTGGATCCATCTGCTAAAGTAAGCCATCAGACAGCTGAACCTCGCTCCAGACAGACAAGACTGACCCTGCTAATCTAGTCTGCCTTAAAAACACCAAAAGGAAAGGCTGAGGTGTGAGGCCTGAGGTGTGTATTGGGAAGTCAGTACTGTATTCAGCGAATAACTTTTGCCTTTCACTTATGTAAGCATCGATTTAATCTGGACGTTGTATAAGAAGCGTTAATACGATCAATACTTACAAATCATTATGGTCATTACCAAAAAGCTTTTAGAATTCATCAGAGATACCAATGAAGAGATGATTTATCATGATGATACGCATCTGGTTTTAAGCTCGAGTCACACTGCACAACTGCCTTATGTCAAACTATGTCGCAGAGCGAGATTCAGAAGCTCAAAGATGGCTATTGCCATGTTCTTATGACCAAAATAAAGCAAACAATAGATTTTAGCTATTTTAGTTTTCAGCATGATCATTCGGCAGTGTTTGCTGTTTACTGACCAGCCAATGAAAATTGCAGCATGAAATCAATGCAACAAAAACTCATTTCCTCAAGTTTGTATCTCTTTCTCTTTCGCCGCTTCCACTTTTTTCAGCACACAAGAAAACTCCAACTGCCAAAGTGTGATGTATCATGCTTGTTTTGGTTATCACTAGCACATGCTGATGACGTTTTATTTTTCTATAGCAACATGCATCATAGCATACAGTATTAGTCAGCAGGCCATTATCGTACAGTCTACATAAGATCCATGTCACACAGTCCAAATTGCAGTGATCTTATATGATTGCTGGAACCGTGCAGTGTGTAGAAGGCTTTACTTAGAGTATTGGAATTAATGACTACGACACGACAGAGACTAAACTGAAACGAAGACGGCTAATACAATGGTAGTATTTCAAACTTCATATTTCTGTCTGCTCAGCCTTCTGCCATGAAATATTAAAGAGTGGCTTGACATTGTGCTTTAAGCTCCTATATAAAATTCTTATCCAGTAACAGCGGCTTAACAGACATTCATATGTTAAAAATCAATATTTCTCCAACCTGTCAACAGTATGCTGTAGTGATTGAGGCAGTGGCCTCTCGCTCTGACATTGAGCTTGAGGGAACAAGGTCGGCCTTCCAGCTGTCATCGCAGCCATGGTGTTGTATAATTCTCGTCGGCAGCTCTATTTCGTTTTTTTCCCTCCCAAACATTGTTGATTCATTTGGGAGACGGGCGAGGAGAGGGAGAAAGCCGAGGAAGAGCGAACAGCTCGGACCGTCTAGAGAGAGCCAGATTAAAGCTGACACAAAGAGCGTTTTGATTAGGCGTCATGGCCGGCGCAGCGTGATGACTTTTTATGCTATCTACTGCAGCCACGCGTGACTAAAGGGTTATTTGACGCAAAACCCCAGCCAGGGAGCGGAGAGGTCGTAATGGCATTGACTCATTGTCACATCGCTAATAATTGCAGCTTGCCGGAGATCGTTAACATACTTTTCCCTTGTCCTGGAATGAAAGAGCAAATTGCGGTTTGTGTGGAGGGAAAGATGACGGAGGAGGATCTTCCCTCGCTTTTCTACAGGTGTGCTCTGGTTAATCTGTCTGTCGTCTGTTTGGCAGTTGTTTGTTGTGTCAGCTGGTGTGAGGGAACAGGTGGGGCACGGTCCTGAGTGAAGATAATTAAACACCTTTGAGAAGGAGAGCCCTTCATTGCTCTTCTCTTTCTCTCTCCATCTTCCTCTCTGACAGCGCGGTATGGTAATGCAGGCCCTTGACTTTGGGAACTCAACCCCGGGTTCAGGACATGTCACTCATCGGGGGTCAGTAGGGGGCGCACTATCGAGCTCAATTACCATGGGCTGTCAATCAAACGGGCCTAGCATATAGCTATTAGTCATTATCTCTACTTTAAAGGACACAGATACCCTTCAAAATTAAAAGCCTTGTAACACGATGCTCCAGTGCATTAACAGAGGATTATCTAAGTGCATACAGTAAATGCTTGTGTAAGGGTTTCCAAAACTAGGGTTTAGTCAAATTAATTACAAGATATGATTTTTAATCGATCAAATTAATCGCAATTAATGTATTGCATAGATGGATATTTGTGGAGGAGCGTTGCTTGGAGTAGCATATAGGGCAGGGGTTTGATTAAAAGAGCAAATGTTTTGCAGAAATTTTGCATATTAAACAAATTTATAAATGTGTTTAGTGTCGCATGGATCATTGCAATAGTGATTTGGTGCACAAGGATTACAAAGAATTAACACAGTTGAAAACAGTTGTGGTTTTTGCTTGTTTATTTGTGTATTTTTCGGCACCAAACCATTGTAATGAACTGTATTTATTTATTTATTTTTACAGTGTAAAAGTCCATAGTGTCATTGGGTGTTTTTTATCTATCGTTGCTATTTTTTTTTTCTTTCTAAAATATTACATATATATATATATATATTTACACATACTTTTCTTGTATTTAAATATTTTGTTTATGATTAATTTTGCAATTATAATCATTATTGTAAATAATAACAGTCCCACAATGCAGTCAATTTGGTTGGATATTACAATAGACTGAATTTAATACTAAGCCGCTTGTAAAGAAGTAATAAATCTTATATAACATAAATGATGACTTTTTGCGTGCCAAATCTGCACGCAAACTCATGCAAATGCACACAGACGTAAACATCATCTCCTCGTGCTTAGTGATGTTTAGAGACGTGTCATAAATCCTGACTCACACAGAGCGTCTGCCTCACATAGTGGCCGTAATTACCAGAGAATCCTCCAGAAGTATTCTCATATCACGGCAGGACTGGCTGTCGAGAAGGATTATTTCCCAGCTCTCCCAACTACAACACCGATGGCTAGCCAACAGAATGGACTGTCAGCTTGTGTAATCACCCCAATAAAAAAAGCACAGACCTCGTATTCCGTCTCAGTTCCACGGAAGCCATTTTAAACCCTCATATTAAAGCCTCTCTTTCAGTTTTTCTCTCTATCTTACCCCTCTCAGCTCTTTTCTAATGCGATCAATTAATTACTGCATTTCATTAGCACAAGATCATTCATTCTAATGTGATGTGGAATATATTACATTAGGATAACAAGAGTCTCAATGCACAGCAATAATCCTATAGACATCAGAAATACTCTTTGCTACACTCAAACCAGTATTTGACATGTTGATCCATAGAGTTCGTTTAAAATGATTAAAGCGGATCTTAAAACAGACCATAGCTATATGGGGTGGGACTGTGTGCAGAAATGTGACATGTACGGTATTTAAAATCTACAGTGCAGGGGTCAGAAATTAGGAGGATCAATGCAAAAACTGAAAGAAAAACCTTTGCCAATTTGTATTTATTTTGTACTTAAATACCTTGCTTTGAGCAAATTTATTCTCAGAAAAAAAAAGAAAAAAAAAAAGCTCAGTGAAAAAAAAAATTAAATAATAATAGTTAAAAAAAAATTAAGATGGTGGATATAATAAATTCAATAAAGAAAAGAATTGATAAAATGGTGTAATATATATTATTAAACTGGCTATGCCCATTCATGTATTTAATACATGGGTCCTGCTTTATATTAAGTGGCCTACTACAGTGTGTACTATTTAAACTAATAATATGATTCAGTGAAGTTATTGTGTACATACATAACAAAATACTTGCGTGTAATTACATAAAAAGCACAAGTTTTGCAATACACCATGAGCACAATAAGTTTGTACTTCATTTTGATGTAAGTCTTATACTTGTGCATATGTAGTTGTTATGTAAATCAGTTAAGATGTTGGCTCAGAAGGAAGAAACCTATGTAGGCAGCAAGGCAGCTTGTGTTATATGGTTAAAATCAAATATTCCCTCATGAGGGTAAAAAAGATGCTTAAAATCAACATCAGATGGCCAATAATATATAAAATAAATCAATTTCCGTATCCATGAGCCTCTGAGCTCTGAGATGCCAAGTGATTTGAGGAGAATCAAGCGTTCAGATCAACACTAACGCGATTACTGAGCCCATCATCTCTCCTCACTTTGTATATTTATATGCTTTTTCCCTTCACTCTTCTCTTTGTTGAGTGATCATGTGTGTGAAAACTCCTCATGCTGCATAAGTTAAGGGACTGATGTGAGGAAAACTGGTCGGCCATAATCCACTTACTGATGTAAACACACAGATCTCCATTTACAGGAACGGCCTCTGATCCAATAACACACCTTCGCCCCTGGAGGGAATGAATGTGCGTGCCTGTCGAAATGCAGAAAAAGTCGAGACTGGAATGGTTTGGTCTGAAGTATTATTGCCAATTTTTTAAAAAATGTTTAAAAATATGACTTTCTGTATTCAGATCTGGAATTCTGTAGTCCATGCTTGATGGTTAAATGAGCTTCAGCTGATATTTAATCACTAGAGTGTGTGTGTGTGTGTGTGTGTGTGAAATGAATCTAGGCTATTGCTTATCCAAGATTTGTTAACTAGTCTGCCTTTATTTCTTTGTTTTCACCATTTCTTGTTATGTAGCTTAAAATGAATTATTTCTGATTGCCTGGGGCCTTGAGGATAGACAGAAAGAGAAGGATAGATGGAGGGAGAGAGAATGAGAAAGAATAGAAAGAAAAACAAAAACAAAAACAAGGATGGGTAAAATATTTTCCAACCTGATGCCAAGGATGGCAACAGCAACAAACAGCATGGTATATTTCCCCAGATACACTCCCAAGCCACCCTTATCATTGTGTTTACTGTGCCTATGAGCTCAACAAAACATGGCTGCTGTGTTTAGACAGACATGCGCCCACATCCGAACAGTTAAGACTGTGGATTGTGGAATTTAAGTCTTTTGTTTTGCTAATTGCATTCAGTTTGTCCAGGAATCCTTCACTTTGTGTATTCCTAACGTAATCCGACACAGACAAAAGGGGGATGAACAGGGGTGGATGTTCTGAAGCGGACAGGGGTTAAGCGCCTTGTTGCAGGCAAAAGGCAATGGTCAAAAGGACATGATCAGACCAGGAAATGAACTGCTAAAGGGTGCTCACATCTGTGAAATGCAGTCAGACTGACAAGACCAGTGACAATGTGTCTAGTCTTTGGCTGCATTCATTCACCAATGCCAATATAAAGCAACATACGCAAACTAATAGAAATGTATGCTTTTATTCATCATGTATCGAATTCTAATTCACTAAATAAATGTCATTCCTGTAAACTGTTTAATTATCAAAGAGCCTCATCACCCCAATATGATTTTTTCATCATCGAACATTAATTATAATATAAATATGACAGATATGACTCTGAAACATTATATGACACTTGTCAAATTGCATTTTATAATACATTAAATGCATACAATTAACTTAAAACACATTTAAATATTAAAGAAAAAAAATAATAATAACAACAAACTAAAAAGAAAACAAAAATAGAATACATATATATATGTATACACACACACACACACACATATATATATAT
>JAUCMS010000127.1:22384653-22401998 GCA_032357445.1 Enteromius radiatus
ATATATATTATTTTATTTATTTTTTTATATTGCATATTACTCTTTTACTGTACTTTTGATCAGTTTAAAGCCTTGGAGATCATAAGAAAATTATATAAGACTTTATTTTAGGGTCTCTTAACTAGCTGCTTATTACTAGAATATTAGGCATTTATTAGTAGTAATTAGACACATATTGATACCTTATTCTACATCACCTTATTCTATATCCCTAATCCTACCCAATACCTACATTTAACAATTACTGTACCTTACTTACTACTAATAAGCAGCAAATCAAAAATGTATTGAGGGGAAAGCTGTAGCTAATAGCGAATAATTGTCCTCTATTTAAAATGTTAGCGAAAATTATTCTATATAAATATTTAAATATATAAAAAAAATTTTAAACGGATAGCTCATAAATGATAGTTAGGCTACTAATCATCATCATCACTAATCATCATGTAGATCGTGCAAATAACATTTCGTTTTAAAGATTTTGTTTTCATGAATAAATCGTTCAAACAAGTTTTTTTGAACCAGATCAATTTATCAACTGAAAAAAAGTCTGGCTTACAGCATGACATTTCATGTTGAGTATTTCAATGAATAAAGGGCTTTTATTTGCCACAAAAACAAACTTCTGTATGAGAAGTTAGTTCTTTAGAAAACATAGTACATAGCATAAGCTGTACAAAGCAGTTTTATTATTTTTTGGAGCAATGATTGCAACCCGAAGGTCACTAAATGATAATAGATTTCAAGTTTGAACTATCCCTTTAACTTGACTGTGTAAAGATGAGAAAGAGAGAGAGCAAGCTGTCATTCATAAATATGGCTCTGAAACCAGAGACAGTGTCTCTCTCTCTCTCTCTCTCTCTCACACACACACACATATTCCAGTGTCCTTCGTTGATAACGGAGAGTAACCACATACAACCACACAGGACACAAAGAACCACATCCTCTATCGTTTCTAAATCAGACACAGCATCTATTCTCATCTCTCTCTCTCAGCGTCCACCCTTTCCCTCTCTAATGAACGTTGCAAAGTGACCTGCTGGGGCCCCGGCATAGACAGCATGGGAGTTTTGAACTTGCTTATGATACTATTATTAACATGCGTGGCGGTGGGCCCTTGTGATGCCTCGCCGTGATAAATGAGCATTCGTTAATTGGATGTCGAAAAAACTCCCGTTTCCGAAGCTTTTGACACATCCATATCCCCAAACTACCGACTCCTGACGATTTGCAATTAAATAATGGCAGGCAGGAGGAATAGCGGTTCTACAGGACTGGTGGGCAGACTGATTACTGGAGGAACGATATTAAAGAATGCGGCATAAACAGATGATTACAAAAGGGACGGCACCACCTGAGCTACCAGGGGAGAGAGGAGAAAGGGTGCAATAATTATCCATCTAAGAACTGAGATGAGACACAAACTCTGGAAATGTGTCATGGGCTTTTGTTTCGAGTCGTGTCAATTTGTGTGATGATTAATGCAACTTTTTGTGGATACAGCAGAGTCCAAAAGTTTCATTTGATACTAGTTTTGGTTGTATTTCAATTTACATACAGGACGACAACTGATTGAATAGTATTGAATAATGGCTTAGCAATATTCAATGGTAATATTTACAGAAATTAGAACAGATTAAAATAAGTAACCCAGATAATTAGCATTAAAAAATATTACAAGAGGTTTAGGGAGGTGAAAAAAATATATTGAATATATTTATAGTTTATGCTAAACATAAAGATCCATCAAGATCACAAGATGAGCTCACACTGTCAATGTTTCAAACTTCTTTAGTGACATGAAATACAATGTCAAATGTATTCAGTATTTATGTCATGGTCTTTAAAAGCCAAAACCATTCTGTTTATTTCTAGGTTCGCACAAAAACTGAATTCCAATTTCTGAATGCAGACTTTTGGATGGATGCTGGAGGTAAATTTGCATTTGGCAGAAGCTCTGAAATATAACGTTCTCTCCACTGGCAGCCATCTTGCAGAGTCTCTTTGCTCCTGACAGTTCACCATCATAGCCAGTAATAAATGCGGAGGTGCTTGTGGCTCGTGGCTTTGGTTTTATGCAAGATGTTCCTTAGTAATTCCACCTCGCAAACAGACAGAGACCAAAGACTAACCTGAGTCAAGAGGAGATTTGCGAGCTCATAAACAGTAAACCTCTTTCTCTCCTAATCACCTTGTACAGATAAAGTGTCTCTCCTCTGGGCCCCGCTGCAAACTCAGAAAGAGACTTTTGTAAACTGTCACATGCATCAGTGTAAATCCAACATAAAGAACGTCTGCTATTACAGTTTCTCAGACACACCCAGAGCCAGTCGGCTTTAAAACACCTTATTTTTTGTGCAGCATTCTATTCCCAATGCTACAATACCTCCACTGGCACTTTCTTTGCCAGACAGAGGGGTGGGATTAATTTATATGTGCAGATTATACACAGGGCCAAAAATTACATTGAGACAAGAAGGAAGATTCAACAGCTAGTGTTGGATAAGCAAAAGTAATCCAAGCTTAACGCATGCACATAAATCGAAATGAAATTAACAAGAAAGAGTGAGGGGAAAAGGATGAAAAAAGATGAAAAAGCACAAATACAGACCATCAGGAAATTGTCATTACCAAGTCCTAAAACCATCTGGTCTTGTCTGATAATCTGTTGACCAATTTGATTAATATTAAAAATGGGCGGGCATTAAAATTTTACCTTTTTCATTCTTATTTATTAGAAAGAAAGGCAGATTTAGAGCCGATTTGGAAGGTGAGGCTGGGCGACGCAATGTTTGTAGAATTTAAACGGATGAATGTTTTGTTGGCATGTTTTACCTTGCACAACACGACGATTATAAATTCTCATATCACTCATTCGTTTTTTTGTCCAACTCCTCTAAAGAGTGGCCCATTTCTCCTCAACCTCACCCCCAGAGCAAAACTCTCTGCACCATCAATTATTTCATTCAATCTCGGAATCAGATTCATATAGTTCACCAGGCTGCACTAGCATGACGTTGTGTGAACTCATCTGCGGTGTGAGGCCTGTCATTCAGTCAGACGAGTGAAAGTGGTGTCTATGTTGTTTTTAGCATTGATTAATGTCTGTGGAAGGCTTTTAGCCTGTTCCTGCTAGTCTGATGTCTGCTCATAATTAGTGGAAAATATTTTCCTAAGTCTAGTCTTTGTTGAAAAAAGGCATTTTGCCAAGTAATGGTGATGGCCGTGAGCATTTGAAAACCATTAGGACAGTCAAATACTCGTCAAGTCAAGGCTGGGTTTAGTCATGTAATGTATTTTTCTTGTGACATGACTGAAACCTTTAAAACACCCCTCTATTGATCTCAGATAAATGGTAAGCAGCTTCGCCGTCCTTAAATTTGATTTGTGTCTCTCACTTCTTTATTCACTCCAGCTTTGTCAAATTCAGCCTGAGCAAATACAAATGCCTAATCAAAGCTTCAATCATTAATTGTTTAATATTATTCTTTCTGATGGATGGCACGTTTACAGATTTGAATTAATCATACTTAACTAAAGTCATATGGTTTATATAAGTGTATCAGATTTTACAAATGTACATACTTTTTATCTGTCATGTATAAATAAATGAATAATGATTTAACATAAACAAATACAATATACTGTATAAGTTTGCTTGAGAAACTTGTAAATCCAAAAACAAATGCAGAGACATCTTATCCCACGTTCGCCTTTATAACACTGTCACCTTTTTAAATTTAATGTAATTTTTAAAAATAGTCTCTATCATTTGTTACGGAGAAAAATAACGTGATTGGAGTAACACATTAGTCTCAACACTAAAAGGATACCTTGCAAAGCAGACTACCCTAATATTATATATACAGGCAGCACTGTCAGCCATATTGTTCAGTAACAGCAGAGCTAGCGGTTTCCTCCGAAGGGAACCTGCACTATCAAATAAATCACCTCTGTGCGTTCAAGACAAATGAGGCTGCTAGCATTGCACCTGTTAGCAAAATATCCTCAATTGTATGCAAGGCCTCTAAAGAACAGAGCTTCCTTCGTAATAGTGGCCGTTGCATATTAAGCCACCACCATTATAACAAACACACCAAAAAAAAAAAATAAATGAGAGAAAGAGAACAAAGCTTACACAAAACAATAGAGGGAGCCCGACTTTAGCGCTTATTTCTGTTTATCATCCTTCTTTTCTTTCTGACCATCAAAAACCCCTGAAGATTAAGCCTAGGCTGTAAGCAGCAAATGGGGGTGGGGGCATGGGGGGGGGGGTGGAATTTGTGGGAAGGGGGAGTCGTTTTCATTCTAGTTTTTCTGTGGATAAATCGGACACAAATATTTCTTGCCATGGCCTACTTGCTGAGCCTTGGCCTTATGCAGAATTCAATTCCAATTTGTCGCTTGGTTTCTGCTTGTGTTTGTGTGTGTGCATCCTCGGGGGTGGGTGTATTGTTTGTGGGTATTGTGAGTGGATTTGAGGAGCCCATCTTACGGATTAAAACCTCTCTCCGGTTTTGTCAGATCATCCAAGCACTGTGGCACTAAATCAGTGTGGGTGGTTTTTATCATTATGTCAATCCATCCACCACTAGCCCCCTTTACTACAGCAAATGTTGCATCTAAGAGAAGCCTATGCATGAAGATCAAACATGAAAGAAAGACAGAAAAGAAAGAAAGAAAGAAAGAAAGAAAGAAAGAAAGAAAGAAAGAAAGAAAATAGACATTTTAACTACAATTTATTAACATTTAAACTAATCATTTGTTACAATGTAGTTATCATGTACATACACGTTTTTACATTGTACTTGTATTAAAATGCCATGCAATTACATATGTAATTAATTTATGCAATTGCATCTACAATTACATCGTAATCCACCCTTAAACCTAACCAAACCAGTCCCTAAGCTTATCCAAATTTCACAAGTGTTGTTGATTATAAAGCAAACACTAGTAAAGACAAGAAAGAAAGAAAGAAATAGTAATAACAGTCATAAATAGGGGATCAGTCACTTGTGTTTAATTTTTAAGTCGAACAGCAAGAGCTAAGGAAAGACTGACAGTAACATGGGATGGAAAAACAACGGGATACAAGAAGCGGCAAAGGAAGAGAAGGAAAGCAATCTGATAGAAGTCCTTCGAGAATGGAAGGGTAGATTGATGGAGAGAATATAAAGAAGTCCATGGCTAAACTCAGAGAGCCACGGGCGCTGGTAAACTCCCTCTACAGCCCTTCCTCGTATTGCCCATGGCTAGTCATTATTTCCTTAGAGTAACCACACAAAAGCCCTGAACGGCACACACACACCTTTTGTTCACATTCTAGTCCCCTTAAACCAGGTGTGTCTCTCTTGTTTTTTTGTTGGATTCGCTAATCCTTTTTTCCGGCAAGGGTTATAAATCCATTTCTTCTGTCTTTTCTGTCAGAGTCATGTGATCTTGAGGTAATTGTCTGCGTCTTGGAGTATTTTATGCCAGCTTCTTTTTACATAATGAAAAACAATCTTTGCTCCCTTCAGGGCTCACTCATCCCTCTTTCAAAGTCTGCGCTCTTTGTACCTCTGAACATTTTTGTTCTTTTGTTTGCTGAATCGGCCCCTTTGTGTGTTGTGGAATGTGGGAGGTTAAACGTGTATGAGTAGAAAAAGTTTTATCTAATGTTTTGACTGCCATCACCTGGCTCTCCGTAAGGTTTGGGGCGAATACGTGTGTGTGTGTGTTGTGCATTTCTAGTTGCCGCGTGTCTACTTGTAGCCCGAAAAAGACTAAACCTTTAAAACGCAATGGGGAACGTACAGTTGTTAGAGAGACTTGAATGAGATTTGTCAGGCCTCAGGCATATTTTACATGACATTTCAATAATTATGTGCCAATGCATATTCACCTCACAACAGGCACCCAATGAAAAGCAATGCCAAAAATAATTCCCTGAACTGTCAGGTGTTTATTTTATTTGTCTAGCTGCCACCATGATTCCTTTCTTTCCCTGACCTTGCACTGTTTTTCAATTGACATGCAATTTCTAGACATCAAGGCACTTGCTTGGAAAACATTCAGATGCTGATGAAAAGAAAATGCTGCTATAATGCATGACTTGAGCAGTGATGACAGAATTTGTTCTTTTGGTCTGTTTGTTGTACGGTTCCCCAATGTTTATTTTTACAACGAAAGGGATTAATTCTGTTAAAAGCGATAGTTTGAGAGATGGACGCTTTTCTGTTCGTGAAAGGTCATGGTTCATGCTGAGAGGTGCGGGATAGAGGCGCAGCGAGAGCTTTGAGGTGAACCTCCCAAATGCCACCAATTGACACGTGCAAAAATGTCTCATTCTGTCACACTCATTCTGCCTCACCTACATTCATTCTCTCTGCGAGCGGAACACCAGCCTGTTTCTTGTTTAATAAGACAAAGGAGGACGAGTGAATGGAAGGAAGAAGAGAAGAAAAGAATGCCAAAGGCCTCAGTGGCTTTGCTTCTGGTGCTTCGGGGATGCATCTCTCGCTGCAGTGTGGTAGTCTGCTCATACATCTCAAAACAGGGGCAGATTTATACTAGGCCAATGCCAAAGGGACCGCTGGAAAACCTTTCAGAATGGATCACATTTTGCAGCGAGAGAAAGAAATATTAAGGGGGCTACAGTAGCAGATAGTGAAAGTACCTTCACGGCCGCTGTTAATCTCTTCTTTACCGCAAAGCGATCCATCATATTTAGCTAAACATAGACAAGTGGTGTTGTCTGATTGGTGCAAAAACAGCAGTCATGTGATATGGCTGGCAGGCAACAAGATCGTTAATGATATTCAGGGTGTTAAGATACAGATTCGATGACTTTTCAGCCTCCTCCGATCTCTCTCTTTCTCTTTCCATTCTCGCTTTATCATGTTTAATTTCCAGCTCGGTAATTAAGCTGATCCGATACCTGATGTGATTGCAGGTACTTCAAAGTCTTGCCACAAAGTGATGGTGAGCATCTCATTTATTTGAAAGGTCTTGCGGCCATCTCCGCTAATGCCTGCCTTGGATTTTAATAAGAGCACTCAAAGAAACAGCCTTCGAACAATTATCCTAATGCTCAGAGAACTTAAAAAATAGCTGTAAATAAAATGCATTTGACCAGAGAGACTGAGTGAAAAGTTGCCCTCGTGTTTTTCCCCTACGCATTTTAATTCAAACACACATTCAAGCTATTCTCCATGCAGCTCTGTATAGGTTAAAAGTATTTTCTGCCATGAAAGAGTTGCATAATATTATAACGGGGTTACAGAATTCTCGATACTTTTGCTGCAGTACAGATAAAACACTAAATCTTCTATGTTGTGAGGCTATTGTGCGATTCCTTTTAACAAGTCTTGGAATACTGAATATGTATTCCAAGGCTTGTCGAGCCTCGGGAGTCGGGAGTCTTTCAACAAGCTCAGCAAACGTCTGACTCATTATTCCCTTGGGTTATTTCCAGTCAGAGGACTTTGGGAATTCCTGGAATGATTGGCTGCGACAACAGGACATCAAAAGGTAAGAAACTAACTGCTGTGAATGCCAAAGGTTAGTGCTGTCAATCAAAAAACTTCGAAATACATGCAAAAATAATACGTAACATGATAACCAGTAAGTCTTCTTTCACTGAGAAACATCTTTACTGAAACATACAACTAACTGGCTGGGTTAATACAAGGAGCAAAATCAATATAGTTGTACTATTTAAACCCTTTAATCAACCAAACTAAATTGGCAGTTTTAACCAAAACGCTGTTGACAAAAACATTGCATGCTTGAACATTTGCTCCATCATCTTTACTCTCCTATTAACCTCCCTCTCACTTTTTGAACTTATAAATTAGGATTATTTGAGATAATGAGAGACACATTCCTGAAATGAAACATTGTGGATGATTTGGCTGTTGGAACAAAGCAGCCACAATTCAGAGGCCAAAGTGAGCCAGATTTATTTTTTAACCTTAGAGGGCAATTCAGTTCTAGATATAGGGAATGCCTGCATAATTGCAGAGTTTCTAAAATGTTTAGTGCTTTTATGTTCAGGAAGGCTCCACCTGTTCACA
The DNA here is from genome assembly GCA_032357445.1 of Enteromius radiatus. NCBI lineage: Eukaryota > Metazoa > Chordata > Actinopteri > Cypriniformes > Cyprinidae > Enteromius > Enteromius radiatus. Next base: position 22,392,717 of record JAUCMS010000127.1, read on the forward strand.
AAAGCCAGGTGACGCACAAACACTTGGCAGGAAATACAAGTGAAATACAGCTTGTTTTAAATACAGGTCTAGTATGGCGCTCTGCCTGAACAATACTTGCCACTTCACTGAACTCCCAAAGCCTGAAGTTCACACACGCTAGAGGGGCGAGCTTGTTTTTGTTTCACAGTGATTAAGAAAATCTGCACGTTTTCACCTCCTAGCACTAAACGTCCTGACTGTCTCATCTAAAAGCAACTGGAAGATGAATTGCTGAGTGAAGTAAAATATGACATGGTTATACAATGCAAAGCACTAACTGACCAGAAATACCTGTTTTATCTTCTCAAACACAGAGACTAGTATTTGTAGTACAACTGTATAAAACCAATTGCACTTTTCCTGTTTGTGAAAGGAATTCAAGACAGGAATGTTTGAATAATGGTCGGAGCACAAACTAGTATTTATGCTTTGGGTGTTAATAATCCTGTTTAATGATCCATGACTGTTTTTCAGTAAGACAGAATCCACACGAGAATGCAAGTGTATATTTTAGAGAATAGGATCAACCACAAAACACGTCACATGCACACAAGTGTAGCAACCTGCCCATAATCCTGAACCTGATTTCAATTTTCTGATAAAGAAGAGCTCTATTAACTCTTTAGCGCAGTGTGACTATAATAAATGACCTTGAGTCTCAGGTCTGCCGACATGACGCTTGTACAACACACCAACCGCAGCAACTCGCTTCCATTGTCCCAAACTGACTGAAGCCACAAAGCTCAAACAAAAACTAGCAAAGGTTACACACAAACTTTCTAATGAATGCAAATGCCAGTAAAGGTGGCCTGTGATGCTTGTCATTGCTTTAGTGATCTCTCTCTCTCTCTACAATTATCGGCCCTGCTTGAGTTCTGGTGAAATAAAAAATGAGGTTTATTGGATTGAGGCTCTACCGAGCTCTTGAAATATGAATAGCTTTAATTAAAAGCGACTGGCATTGCCATCTGGCCCTCTGTATCCGGCTTCTCTAATGAAGTGAGAGTACACGCAGTGTTCATTTATTTATTTATCTGTTTGTTTGCTAATGGCCAAGTAGCTAAGACAAACTTGAGAGGTACAAGTAAATTGTACAGTTAACAAATATTATTTTTTAGTACTACAAGTGAGTTTGTTTCATAGCTATAAAGTTGTTCCCATTTTTTTCTTTTCCTCAAGAAGAAAACATTCTGAACAACCAATTTTCCAACTATAAAGAAACTTTTGGACTTCTTCATGAGACCATACACTATACATACACACACAAGCAGATACTACTATGTACTTACAATGCTAGTCATTTATCAGTGAAAGCTGTTTCTATACCATTTATTTTTTTATGTATCTTATGTGTCAAAGCAAAATAACACAGCAAATATCAAATTAATGCAATACGATCTTTCCAATCTGCATCTATCTGTGTGGAATGCTGAAAAGTGAATACTGAAGCATTATTGCCAATGAAAACCTGTTATTTGTATTGATTAATAAACAGATCTGAAGTGATCATTTCAGTTTCCATCATCTCCAATTGCACTAACACTGGGTTTTTACTGACCCGAGAGCAGCTGTTGATTATATGAGGTTACAGTATATTCAGCCAGATCTCAATTCTTGCTTAGAGGCATATTATACACCTAGAATCTGTCCGTAATCATGATACGATTACAGAAACACTTAATGCCTAAGAAGTAGACTCTAGAGACAGACATCTCCAGGGTTTAAATGGTGGTCAGAGATTTTTGCACAGTGTTCCTCCAGAGGAAACCTATCTTTATCACTGGCAAATGCCCCAGTGTCTCTAAGGAAAATAAATCATTCTGTTTGTCTGTCTATTGTAATGAAACTACAAAGTTACAGGATAATAACATCTAAGTGATGATGTAGGAAAGCAAAAAAAAAAAAACCCTTGGGGAGAGAAGATGGATGCAAGTCCCATGGTTCAGCACAGAGGAGTGAAGAGAGAGAAGGAAGAGATAAGAACGAGGAGTAGAGCAAATGTATTGACTGGATGATCATCGATTGACAACGAGCAAGTCGAAGAGCGGGATTTTTACAGAGAGTCAATCAGTCTCTCTCCCACTCGCTCGCTTCACAGGTACATTCATGTGCACATTAAAAGAGGAAATATCTAATCGTTATTTACTATCGATATGTTATATGTTTGTGCAGCATGTGCTGCATTGGCATTTGTTTGTGCAAGAGAAAGAGAAATTGAAAAAAGAGTGGGAGAGAGGGAGAAAAAGAGAGAGAGAGAGAGAGAGAGAGAGAGAGAGAGCGTGTGTTTTGGAAAACCCATCTTCACAGCAGGGTTTCTTCATTAGGGGGACGCCCAGTTCCTGCCATGACCTTAATCCCAAAACAAACAAACACACTCACAACAAAAAAACCAGGATCCCAATCACACACATCCTTCACAAGCATAATGACCACAATTACAGACCTTCACTGATTCTTTCTTTCAAGTGATGGCATTTTGCCCATCTGTTAACTACAGGGGTGTCTGCGTGTGTGTGTGTGTGTGTATGATCTCCCGTCCATATTTTAATTGACTCCAGGTTATCAGAGCTGTAATACAGCATTAGGGAAGCAGCACTGCGAAGGGCAATAGCTGCCATTTAACCGACTTAATTAAGTGCTTTCCATGAGAAGGACACTGAGAATGCTACCCTTTCAACATGGAAAAACCTGCAACATTCTTTGCCGTCTTGTTGTGTTAAAGACGGAGCAAGACGACCTTGTTTCATTTTCTCACAAAACACGATTAAGCACAGCTTGCAGTGTTACAACTGAGCTAGTAAAAAGAAAAAAGTGTTTGACTTTTTTTTCCTTTCAAATAAAGATGTCTTGGTAAAAACACATATACTGAACAAATGCTGAACTTTTCAACTGACACATAGAAACAATTATTTACATTTAAATGAAAGAAGAAGTGTTTAATTTGTATCTCCTTGGAATACATATGCGCATATCACATGCACTTCTAGCAGATGGATATTCTTTGTAAAAAGAATTAATCTGACATAAAATATTAACTTTAAAGTTAATTATTTATTTAATTTATTTTGATTATGTTTCTATAACCATAATAAAAAAATTAGGGTTTGAAAAAGATTATATATATATATATATATATATATATATATATATATATATATATAATATTAAATATTTATAAAAGATATTAATGGTAATGTGAAAAATTAGAACAAATGGTTTTGAAATGTGACTGGTATCACTGGTGTTGACTTCTAAAATAAAATGATGGAATATACTGTATTACCATTCAAAATGTTCAACATATCTGATCAATATGTTGAAAACAGCTGTGTTGCTTGAATATTCAAAAGGAAACAAAAAAAATTTTACTGGCACATTTGATCAATTTAATGCATAGTATTAATTTCTTGGAAAAAAAATAAATGTTGCCATAAACTTTTTAACAATAGTGTATATACTCTGTGAAAACCAGTGCCAGACACATGACGCACAACCTTATTGTCAGGTGCTTTTCTTCAGTCGAACAAAGAAAAAATAATTTCTGTTTTTATGAAAAGGAAAAAAAAACATTCTGTCATGTGAATAGGTCCATAGGGAGTGCATTGTTTTCACTGAAAACCTTTTTTTGTGGCACATTTTCACTTTTGGTGTGAATGAGCCTTGAATTTTAAATATTAAACTACAATGATCCAACTTTTTTATTCAGGCACCTTTTTTTTTTCTCCCAGAGACCGCTGACTATTCATTGAACTGTAAAGAATAATTTTGCCTTATAAATTGTTCAAATATTGCATACTCTTGTCATCCACGCACGTTACACTTGGTCTAAACAGGCATTTGCATTACTTAAAATCTCTCATAGACTCAAATTGCACATTTTAATCTCATTTTCGACAATTGAACCTTTGCAGTATTACTTGCCAGTTCAGTTTACTTGCATTTCCTTCCCAGAGGACTCGTAGTTTGCCTCGGTCAGTCACTCATGTATTTCTTTCCTTCAGCATCAGAGGTCTTTGCTCATTGCTCCATTTGAAAAGGGATATTTTTACCTTTTTCATTAAGGTGATTCATGCTCTTCTAAATATTTGAGAAATCCCTACGTTCGTAACGAGATCACGCTCAAATTTTTCACTCCCTCTTTCAATTTTAAAGTGAATGATTGTGAGGGCGTGCGATGTAGAGGCAGCGCAAGATGAGGTTAATGCACTCTCTTTTTCTCTTCCCTCCGTGTGAGTGTAGATGTCTCGTTCTGCCTCTACGTTCAGTCTGACGGGCTCTATTAAAAGCGCAGTGGTTCAGCGGTCAAACTCTCTGGACCATGCCCCGCGGCCCAGGGTCCCGTTGTGTGTCCGCACTCCGTGCAGTCCAGAGAGGGCTGATGAACCCGCGGCTCCCAAATCCCAGCTCAGACCATCCATCCTGTCCCTCCCAGCGGCCCAGCCCGTAGCTCCGTGCCGAGAGCTGCTGGCGCCCCCAGAGCCGCAGCGCAGGTTACCTGGGTCCCCGCGGCGGGAGACCCACCTGTAGGACTCTTAAATGTGAGCACAGCAGTTCTACCTCTTGACTCACTGTGACTTACTAACTCACATCTGGGGACGGTGTTGACACTAATACTCTACCGCACGGATGGGTTATGGTGGCACTCATATATAGATGATCCGAGGACCGCTTCAAAAGGGATTATTCACTTCAAAATGAAAATTATGTACTTTATCCACCCTCATACTTAGACTGACTTTAAGTTGAGATATTTACTAGTACAACACTATATTTCTAATTATGAAAGTGAATGGGATCCATCAAATGACACACAACAGTAGCTCGACTGAAATTTTAAGACAGAATTATCCTTATTTTTGGTGAAGCATCCCTTTAACACTGACATCAGATCATTTATGCAGGGTGAAATATGAGTTCTCAGATGCTTTTATAGTTCTATAATTCTCAGTATAGTCATGGGTCTTTTATATAAAGATGTAATTGTTATTGTTGCATACAGTCATTTTTATTTTTTTATTTTCTTTTCTTCTCCCCTCCCTCTCCTTCTGTGTGTCCGTTTCGTAGCGTTTTAATGTTTCGTTTAGCACACTCAAGGCAATTCATCAAATGGCTCCCCCCCCCCCCCCCTCTCATTGCCATTGGCCGCCTTTATTGATCTCAGGGCCTCCAATGGCAGTGCAAGGCCACCTTAACTCTTATTAAGCAATGCTAAGTAATAGGATTATTGGTGTGCGTGTATGAAAGCAAGCCTGGTGCTCATTACATCTGCGAGTAAGGGTAAAACAAAAGAAATTGGGCTTGTGGTTTGCTAACCCCCTTTCACCCTCACATCTCTGTTTAAAGGGAAGAATAAAGTATTATCGTTTGCGTGGAGGTTAACACTCCTTCGGGTAATGCTGTTGGTTCTGAATGGTGAACACTTAACAAGGGTTAACCGTGTGCATTCTTACCACAGCAAGCTTGTAAAGCCAATATCATTAACATGGATTTCTCTCCTCGCCTCCTCACCCCTTTTGAATAAACTCCCACAAAAACCTTTGAACCTCAGGCTTCTGCGAGAATACTCAACACTGGCTTTTGGTAAAAAGACAAATGTAAAAATCGTATCAATGTTTATCAGTGAGGCACTAAATATATTCTCTTTAAGAAATTTACAGATAAAATCTTGGATGGAAAATGACTGGATGTAAATGACGCCCATATATATATATATATATATATATATATATATATATATATATGTGTGTGTGTGTGTGTTTGCCAAATTAATATAAATGTAATGTTGACACCATCAGTATAGTATTCAGTTCATGTGCAAATTCAGTATTAACTCAATTAATCTCGATGAATTCTTAGTCTCTTTAACAAAAACTTTAGGGTTAGAATGATCAGTTTTTATTTTAGCTTTACTGTTTTGAGTTGTTTGTGTAAAATTATTTTATAAGCCTTTTGATTGCATCCTAGCTTTAAAAATCTATATGAAATTGAAATATCTTTAAATTAAATAAATTAATTTGCTCGAATTTACAATATGGGTATTAGCAATTGTACATTTATAATATAATGTATTTCATGGTATAATGATATGATGTTATAAAATCACTCACAACTTTTTTTTTATTATCATTATATTTTTTAAAAGCTCATACAGCCCACTCCTAGACTCCGGTATGAATAGTTTGTAAAAAGAGCCCTAAGTGCATTACAGCTTTAACCAACTCTTCAACTCTGCATTGAATCTTTAACAAGGTCTTCTGGGTATGAAAATACACCAAAGGTTAACACATCCACCATTTACAATTCAGCACTCTCGAGTCTTAAACTAATTAAAGACTAGAATGGAAATAACCTAGAATAACCCTAAAACACTCCTTTCACTATATTTTTATTTTTCGTTTTCTTTTTGCAGGCTAGTCATTCCCCGTCCATGATCAACCTGTCCTCCGCCTTTGAGAGGAAATATCATACCTTCAGCCGATCCACAACTCACCTGTTCTGAACTTTGCATCCAGTGTTGTAATTAATTTCTACACTACGGTACCACGTCCGCCCGATGCCTCCAGCCCAAGCCCCCCACCTGGGTTTAATTTACAGATCCAGAACCCGCCAAATGAAGGACGGCTTATGTTGATGTCTGGGCACATTTAATTAACACTTAAAGACACACCAAAATCTGAATATATCAGTTATTATTAGATGGGTAGAGTTTTCACGTTATTATTAACCACTGAAAGTATTTCTTAATGTTTTATAAGATAAGGCCCTAATCTAAACTAATCCTAGTTTTCAGCTTTTATAAAGCTATACACATCTAGTGGAAGTGGAAATGCACTGAGCTGCCATAGTAAGGTCTGGTTTAAATGTAGCTTACTTTTAGGAGTGATTTTTATTGTTGATTTAGGGGTATTGGTTTCTAGTCAAAAGAGAGTTGTTGGTCTACATGCCATATTTATTCTCCAGAATCACTTCTATATGTAAATCTTTCCTGCTGTCTATATTTATGTGTAAATATTGTGTTTTTCCTCTTTGTGATCGTGTCATACTAATAAGTTTGTTTCCGTTGCATGTACCTTTTGTAGTCACTGCACTTATGTCAAATGTATTCATGTTTCACGTTTGTCTGTGAAAGGGATTCATATAATGTATTTGCCTACTGCAGATTTGTTTGGAGTGGGTGGTTTTATGTTATTGGTTTGACTACTTTTGAAGGTGACTTCATTTATTCTTGATCAATAAAAGAAGCATAAAGCCTTCGCCTTGTTTTTGTCTGTTTGAAAACCGCTATATCTCAGGTGAGAATGTAGCACTGCAAACCATTTTCCTATCTTGCACAACAAACTGAAGCCCAAACTATACGTTGCATTGAGTCTCAAGGATTTATTTTTTTTTAATTGGCGCATTTCACTGATGTGATGTCCAGCCAATTTTTTCCATCTGTGTGGATGACATTATTATGAATATTATTCATAATGGATTGCGCATTATGAAAGCATTCATTTGCAATCGTTATCAATGGAGTACTTAGAAAGACGTGACTAAGACTGAGCAGAACAGAGTAAATAAAGTATGCAGGCCTTAAAGGGATAGTTTTTATTTACGTTATTTCATTCCAAACCTGTATTTTCTTTGTTGAAGATATTTTGAAGAATGCTGGTAATCAAATAGTTAATGGCCCCTTAAAGGAACTCCCCCCTGGTGGGGAAAACAAAGCTTTGTTTCAGTGAGCGCCAGTCATTTCTACGCAGTTTGCAGTTTAACTATGCAGTAGTAAAAGGCACAAATTAAAAGGTGAAATGTTTTGTACAGGCAAACCGATGAAGACAGAAGATAAACACAATGTGCAAAATTTCATGTTAAGTGGATTCTGTTCATATTCCGGCCTCATCTGCTTTCCTATGTAAACTATGCATTTTTAATACAGTAATTACTGAATTTGATATTTAAATATTAATGTTTTAAATGTATCACGGCGCTTTAAGTGTTTCTACAACGTTTTGTCACACTGCTTAATGATTCAACTGAATATAGATTGCAAATAGTCAAAACAACATTTATTCACATACCTTTTGTTTTGTTTTGAGAGGTGATCTAAATACTTGCGGCTATGAAACAGATGGAAAATTGACAGGGTTTTGCTGCAGTTCTATGGATGTTTTGCCCTCGAACATCTATTGACTTCCATAGTAGCCAATGGGGATCAACAAATACTTTAAAATCAAAAAATATATATTTTTTAACATAAAAAAAATTATACAGGTTTGGATTGGCATGAGGATGAGTAAATGATTGAATTGGTGTGAACTTCCTTAAAGCTCAAAGTATATTTACATTTGTTTTAATGTTGTTCTGTGTAGGCTTAGGGTTAGTTAGGTTGTTGAAGTTGTTTTTGTGAATTAGGCATGCTGACCTGCTTGGTTTGAAGGTGACTTCTTCATGATGTATTGCTTATCACAGCCACGCTATCGACAACAGAAAATATTTTGCCTGCAAAATTAGGCGCACAACACCTTGAGGCTCAATAGAACATACTTATTTCCTAAACCAAAATAAAAGTCCTATGTGTTCTATTAATTCACGCAAAATAAAAACAAAAACTCATCATGTACTCATTAGTTTTCTCATTATACGTTCATCTCATTTACTCTCCCTCATGCCGAACCAAACCCACAGAACTCTTGGATTTTCCATGCTTTTCTACCAGAAAAACAGTGGAGAGTTGGACTGCAGTCAACAGAAATGATAGTTCAATATATTTGGATCCGATCCCAGATTGTTTGAGAGCCACCGTGGCTGATGCGAGTCACATCTGAATGTCTCTTTGGTCTTTAAACGTGTCATTGACAGAAGTGTCTCAAACATATCTGGGATGCAGCCAAACAGCTGTTTGACAGAAGGAGCCGATGGCATGACTTGCAGATTTATTTATAGACTTCTGAATATGGACCTTTGAGTCTAAAAAACACCAAACAGACTAATCATTATGCGCTGACACTTTTTCAGACCGTCAAACAATAGTTTGGAGGCTTAAAGAGCAGGTAATATGGGTTTTCAAAAGATCTTAATCTTATTTGCCGTTTGCAATGTAGCTGTCCTTCAGTGTAAACAGTCTGCAAAGTTGTTAATCAAAAAAGTGCATGATAAAGAAAAATATTGTCTCTCAAAAGAAATAGTCAGAGTCACCTTAATGAGTCGTTACATTTTCGAATCTTCTGTCTGTTACTGGTATACGTCATATTTGCATAATCCCGCGAAATACGAACA
>JAUCMS010000127.1:22415942-22434361 GCA_032357445.1 Enteromius radiatus
CTGCACATGACATGTCTAGAAAAAGAGTGAGCGAGAAGAGGCTTGGTAAAAAAATAACATTTAAATGTGTTTTACCCCCCCCCCCGTGTCTCCCCCCAAACACACATGCATACACATGTTCCATACGTTTTTCTAAACTGTTATATTTTCTTTCCTTTACCTTTTTTCTTTCACTTCATTTCCTGTGTAACAGAGGACCTTTCGGTGGACTGGAGCAAAAGAAGGCGTTTATCATGAATAAATCAATGTCAATGTGACAGAAAAGCAAAACTCCATTTCCGGGGGCTGTGGACACATTACTCAAAACATCCCTGCCGTGTCACCCTCAAACATACACACATACACACTCTCGCACGTTGTCATTGCTGCGTCCTTCATCAATAGACTGACTCCCCTGTTTAGAAATAGCAGGCCATTTGTGAGTCTCAGCCCATGTCCAGAAGACAATTACGATAGCTGCGATTAAGAAAACAATTATTCCAGAGAAGTAATTATCCTCTAATGTTTGAACAAACAGAAGCAGAGAGAGAGAAAGAAAGAAAGCACCCAGGGCCATTTGAGATTAGCCTGGTGTTCACACTGTGATGGCCATTACATACAGGGGTGGTGAAGAAGTGATCAAACTACCGATGTAACAATATAATGCTCACCAATTCACGCTCACGCTCAGATATAAACAGCCCTCAGCTAACGTGACTCAACACACACGGCTGTTCCCATGCAATTACTTTTTTGCCAAAATATGCATATATTCATAACAAACACCTCAGAAGTGCTATGTTCTGTCCTTGCTGCTAATTTTAACTGTCCCCCCACAAAAAAGTAAAAAGTAAAGCAGATACAGCAGGGAAAAAATAAAATAAAAGCGCTCCAGAAATTCTATGCAATTATTTTAGTAAATGTTGACGATAGAAGAAAAGCTGAATAAATACAGTAATAATAAATGAAATTAATAAAAACAAGATGAAAGGATGTTATTGACAGTTGCTTTGCATACGAGTGGATGTGAATGAACACAAAAATGTATCTGGGTTTGGCTCTTGTCCAAACAAATCCTGTCAGTTTCCTTTTGGCCCTGAGGCAAATTGAAAAACATAAAAAAATAAAATCATTTGAGAGCTAGTGGTAAAGTACCTATTTTTTTATGGACAAAGTCAATTTACTCTATAAGCTGTAATGAGAGAGTGTCTTTTTCTATAATCAACATACGCACTCAATGCAGATCTGCAGAAATGCAATCTATCTATCTACAGTGCACTCCACTAATATTGGCACCCTTGGTAAATCTGAGCAAAGGTGGCTGTGAAAATAAATCTCCACTGGTTATCCTTTTGATCTTTCATTCAAAAAGTTCACTTAATTCTACCCTAGCTTTGAAGTATAACAATTGAAAATACGACACATTCTTGTGATGAAATAAATGTTTTTTCTCCAATACTTGTTGACTATAATTCTTGGCACCCCTAGACTTTTTATGAGTAAAATATCTCTGAAGTATATCCCCATTCATATTCACAATTTTGAGCACTCCAGGGGGATTATGGACATGGAATTATATTAGAAAAATATATAGGAGGGAAAACAAAGCCCAAATTCCCTTAATCATCAACACAATGAGAAAAAATAAAATAAAAATAATAATATATATTACGATGTACAGCAAAAGATAACTGAGCTTCAACAATTAGTGACGTGGCTTTAAGAAAAAAAGCTAGGGCAGTGAAAATGACCTTTTCCACCATCAGGGAAATAATCCAATTTCCAATCAACATAAAAGCATCATGGAGCTGGTAATCTAAAGGGTCTGGAGTGATTCTGCATGAAGGAGTGGTCTTTTTTCTCTTATCAGGTGTTCTCCAAACTCTTCAGGTGTTACAGGAGAAAACTCAGAGCTGTTCTCTTGGGAAAAGGACGTAGCAATAATTGGGTGCCAATAAATGTGGCTAACATGTATTGGAGAAAAAAAAAAAAATTCATCATGAGTTTTTCTCCCCATTTTCAATTGTTTTAATTCAATGATAGGTTAGATTTTTGTGAATATTTTGAATGAAAGATCAAAAAGGATAAACAATGCAGATTTATTTTCACAGTCACCTTTGCTCAGATTTACAAAGGGTGCCATTATTGGAGGGCGCTGTGTCTGTCTCTCATTTTATGAAGATAGACATTCGTTTTGTGAAGCACAAATACTTTAACATAACTTACAGTGAAACATGCTGATTTCAACATTCACTAATTCATTATTAAAATCAAATGAATTAACATGGACTAACAATGAACAGTTGTATTTCATTATTTTATATAACATTAGCAAATAGCAATAATGATAGAATAATATAAATTGTAAAGATATGGCTTATTGTTAATGTTAGTTAATCCATTATTACATATATATATATATATATATATATATATATATATATTACTATAATATCATAATTTCATTATTTAAAAAGCATTTTGTTGACTTTATTTCCCCAGAAATATTAAAAAAAACACGTATACTTTAATTTTTCCATTTATTTCCACTCCAGATCTTCCCTCTTCCTTCCTCTTTTTGCATTTACTGTATGTCTGGCAAGTAACAAAGAATCTCTCGTATCGATGAGATGTCGGGTGTAAGTGAGGCTTCAGACGGCTCCAGCTTCTTTCAACAATTTCACTGGCCACAAAGCCCCCAAAAATCTCATCTCCACCATTCGCCTGTCTTCGTTCCTTTCAAACAGGCATCTACGAGCTGGGCGAGATTTAGTTTCTCCAAAGATAGAAGGATAGCAGCTTCGCATATCAGCCTGCTTCAAAGGGAGGTGCTATCAGACCCTGCCATCGCCATGGCAATGACGAAGATACCAATCCTAATCCCCATGTAAAAATGAAAACCCCCCGAGTGCCTGTGGGACTTCTTCGAGTACACTTTGCTTCTCCGGCTCTCTCCCTCGTCTCCGGCTGTCTCAATTCCAGATCTAAGTCACTAAGATTAGACTGTACCTTAGCGTGCTCTCATTCCCACTTTCTCTAATTAGGAGTATATTAGGAGTAAACTTTTTTGTGGCTTTGGAGTTGTTGCTCTTAGAGGAAGCTGTCATTTTATAGCGATCTGGGATCAGCCTCCTTTCCTGGTAAACAAGATAAAACAGGTAACTGGAAATCATACAGGGCGACTGGATTTGTTTGAATGCTAAATGTGTGGCTTCCATGTTGTCACTCTGTTGGGTTGACTCAATAGCTCCTTGCCTGAGGGCTACGGAGAGTCAAACGTATTATTAGCAGCGCGGAAACATCCCTGGGGCCAGCTAAACAAATAAGACACACACGCGATCCTGGAAAGATGGTAACAAGACAAATGACAGAAAAGGGAGCATTTCTGGATGAACTCACAATATTACAGAAGGAAACAAGTGTGCCTTCTTTATGCCTTTCAAGAATCAAGTTTAAAACACATGTGCCAGTCGTTCTTAGAAACGTACACTATGCATTGTTGGCTTCAAGTCATTTTTAAAATTAAAGTCAGCATACACTTTGAATTACTATTTCAATATAATTTGATTATTACAATTTCTTTATATAATGTAACTTTGCAATTGTAACACACTTGTTAACTATGAATTTTCACTCAATAAATTCTTTATTTGCTGCTTATTAGATCGTAAGGTAGTTGTTAAGTTTAGGTATTGGACAGGATTAGGGATGTAGAATGAACTAGTTGCTTATTAGCACGCCTATTACTAATGTAGTGGCTGTTTATTAGTACTTATAAAGCAGGAATTGTGCATGACCATATTTTACAGCTCTAAACTAAACTTGTCTTACTAACTTACTAGCAGCAAATTAGAAGTTTACAAGGCGAGGGTTAGAGTTAATGGTTTGTTAATAATTAAATTTGGATTATAAAATAAATTGTGACCATTAATTTAAAAGTGATGTAGGACTGGCTTTTACAATTGAGCAAAAATACAGCAAAAAGTACAGTGCGTACAAATTGCCGGTAACACACTTCTAGAATATTAGCAATTTATTAGTAGTAATTAAGCATTAATGCCTTGTTCTTATTCTAAATCCCTAATCATACCTTACACCTAAACTTAACAACTACCTACTAACTATTAATAAGCAGGGAGTATATTGAGACAAAATTCATAGTTAATGGTCTGTCATTAGCTAGAATTGGACCTTAAAATAAAGTGTTATATATTAATATTTACTATATTTCTATACATTTTTTACATTTTTATTTTATTCCATTTAGCTGTATTGATGATTATTTGTGTATTGTTCCGGCTTTCTTTCTTTTTCCCTATCTTTTGGTAAAAAAAAAAACTTGAATATTCCACTCTACAAACACATAGATTTTGGATAGTTTTCATTCATTGGCTGAATCTAATCTTGTTCTTACCCATTAGACCTGACCATAGCCAGATGCTCTATAGACCACTGAGAGATTCAACAGGTTTACAGGTTAATGGCCAAATGGATGAGAACAACTAGGTTGATCAAATGACAAAAGGGCCAAGTACACCGAAGAGAGATTGGCAGAGAGATAGACAGAGAGGAAAAAAAAGCAAAATGTTCCACCTGTTCACAGACTACAGGTATTTACAATAACATCTGTAACATGAGATGAAGAAAACAAGCATCACATAGTTTGAGTAAACACATAATAACACACGTGAATGATACTTAACTGTATCAGGACAGTTCGATTATGTTTTGTGTGTTATATATTATGCTGTAAAAGCATGAGTTTTGAACTCTATAGGTGTAAAACAGGCAGAAATATCATATTACATTTAAGACATTAGCAAAATGGAAAATTGTAATTAATAAATTATGGGTGGCTCACGTTCCTTGGGGGAAATAAATTGAACTATGCAAATCAGTGCCTGGACTTGTGAATAAAATGCAATAAAAACATTAATTGACCAATTGTGGTTTAAAAAATATGCGGCTTGCGTTCAGCTTGTGTGTTACAACACGCTTTAAACTTGACAAGCAGGTTTCTTTACCAAATCAAACGCACCGACATTTACTCACACGCACACACTTATCCTCTTTTTCTTTGACAACACACATCAAGAGCAAAGACAGCACATGCTGCACTTCTTAAATTACTATAATGAGGCATAGAATGAGGGTTAACACAGCCATGTTAATGCTACCCGTCACGACTCGCTTGAATATCAAAGAAAAGGCACTCTCAAATCATATATAAGGTCTCTCTTTACAAACCATGCTAATGAAATTTAAGTGGTGCTCTTGCAAGTCATATTAAAACTAGCAAATAGCATATTTTTCATATTCAAATTTGCAACATGATCCATGCAAGTCTACCGACTAGAATCAGAATCAGATGTTATTGCTTGTACAAGAAATCTGGCTTGGCGGGTGCTGACATTGGATAGAAATTAGGTTTGAAATATATGCCAAAAGTTGACAGCAGTCCTCAAATGCTTAAATATGAGGGGTGAAAAGGCCAGTCATAACACAGAGTAACCATTATACACTGGATAATGATTTATCTGGCTTAACACACACGTTTGGCTGTTACCAGTACGCCAAAACAGGTTTTTTTCAATATTTTGCCTGCACAATGTCCAAGACGACATGATATCTTACATACAATAACAAAACTGGTGCCAGTGTGTTTGGAATTCAGCATCACATACCATTCTAGATCACAGGTCTGGTTTATCTAAACATATAACAGCCCCATTGAAACATTGGCGCTATTGTTTATTAAATTAAACTTGTTTAAAATATTACCGGATCAAATATCAGCATGCTGGCTTGCGTGTAAATATCGTCTGACATATTTACTGTACCTGCTGTACATCACAGTCTCCACATGTTTAACTGACCCGAGCTGGATACAACATGCAGTCTGCTTTATGTCACCAAGATGGAGGAGACAGAAAGTTTCTGCGTCGCAGTTATAAGCAAGTTATGCAGAACGCTTAAGGCTCATTGTGGTTACATGTAGCAATAAATGGAATGGTGTGTATACAAACAGGTTTTCAATAAAAAAACCAACAAATTCAAATCACAGAGGTGTGTATAAATATACATAAAGGTGCTGTTTATAAAGTAGCCCAGAGCATTTGAATAATCTCAACTGACTGTGTCCAGACAAAAACAAGGCCAGGTTGCAGGGTTTTCTTTGCTGGTTTAAACCAGACACCACCCGCTGCTTCCAAGACCAGCTTATATCTGCCACTTTATAAACCAACTGTGGGGCTCCTAAAAGGTCACATACCTGCACAAAAGAGGAAAAATACTACTGAATAAAGAAAATAAAGTAAGACTAATGCAACTAACTCAATCTGTCTACAGGATGGAAGTCAACCAGAATGAGCTTTTCACCACTGCACTTATGAACGTGTGTGTTACTTGCATTTGTTATTTGGAACCAATTCAAGCAGCAAAGTGATTTTTACACATGCAACAGGTGTGCAGTATTATCTGCTTCTATATATGGGCTGCATTTCCCAAAAATCAATTAATAACAATCAATTGAGCTCACAATGCTTTTAAGAAATGCAGCTCTCTGGCCAATATTTAAACTGTATACTCTATTTTGTTTAAATAAATCAAAATAGATCAGATGCTTAATATACTTGGTTTAAATGCTATGAGTTCATTTAGGCATCATTGTATTAAAAATGGATATTAAATTCATATTTGCTCATTTTCTGCTGACTACATTCAACAGTTTAATTCAAATAGTAATGCATTTAAACAGTAACTTTATATGATAAATATGTTACGAAAATATCTATTTATAATTACATCTCCAATAGCTGACTGATATCAACTACATACATTTCTGGCTTAATTTCAGTGAGATTTCTGGGTAACACTCTATTTTAGGGTCTCTTAACTAGTTGCTTATTAGCATGCATTTTACTAGAATACCTGCCATTTATTAGTAGTAATTAAGGACATATTAATGCCTTGTTTAACCATGACCTTATTCTACATCCCTAATCCAGCCCAAAATCTATTCACTATTAATAAGCAGCAAATTAGGAATTTATTGAAGGGAAAAGTCACATTTAATAGCGAATGAGTGTTCCCTGTTTTAAAATGTGTTACTGATTTCTGGTTACTTCATACAATAAAGCATTTTTGTAGTGTGTTAAATCACTACTTCAAATCTGGGGCCTAAAGCAAAATCAGTTATTAAGCAGCACTATAACAATAACACTGGTTTGGGGGAGATGTAAAGGGGCAGTGAGTCACTGGTTATTCTGCAGTGAGTGCATTTACCACTGGATGTGTCACTCTAACATCTGCAGGTCATATTATGGGATGCAGCAATTAAACATTCAAATTGCAAAGTCTCTGCTTCTCTTTTTATATTCGTTTTACCTTTAGCCTCTTTTTTTGGGCCTCCTACACCACACACATACACTTTTTTTTTTTTTTTTTTTCAAAGGGAATTAACAAGCTACTATTAATTTGAGTTCAGTGACTCTGCTTAAGCATGAGCTGGGAAAAGAAAAAGGGGGGTAAAGGGATGGAGGAAATGAGGAGAGAGAAAATCCTCAGCAGAATCCCCATGAATAAGTAATAGACCAGCTGTATGATTTTTCATAACTAAAAGAACGACAGACGAAGAAAATGTTCATCTCCAAGAGAGATTCCCTCTCTTCCAAGACAAATCCCCCTGTTAACCCCTCGCACACGCTTCCCCCTTCTCTCTCTCTCACACACACACACACTTGCACTGTACAGCAGAGCTGATGTCTGATGTCAAGCATCGCAGAAACCACCTGATCCTGAGTATTTGAAGGAGCATATGTGTGTGTTCAAAGCGTATGTGTATGTATGTGTGTGTGTGTGTGTGTGTGTGTGTGTTTGTGTCAGCGCTCAGTTAGATCTGTTGGATTAGCCAAGTTTAATTGGATATGAGGACCTTTTGTTGCCCTCTCATCACTTCCTTTGAGCAGAATTAAAATTAGCATAAGAAAAAAAAATAAAAGGAAGCATTTTCTTATCTTGTGTTGTGCCAGCAATCAGCTCTTAAATGTGATCAGAATGTTTCCCCACTCTAATATGTTCATACACGGTACATTAAACATCACATTTTATTCTACTGTACTGTAGCTTTGCAACAAAACATATTTTGCTGACTTTGACTGATTTGGAACCAGAATTTAAATCCTTTCCATTCCTATCCTTCATTACAAAACAGCACCCAAAGCTGGGTCAGCTGAGGATCGTCTGAAAGCCCTGCAGAGACTCTGAAACCCCTCCTTCTGCAAACAAACATGGCTCACACTTCTCTCTGTCCTCTTTCATTTCATTTTTTTTTCCCTATATGGAGGCTGTTGCTTTGGATCTATAGTCTGTGTGTGAGCTGCTCTATAATCTGTCCTTTTTCATTGTCTCATGCTCTTTAGTATCTCATCAGTTCTCTTTCTTGTTTCATCAACTCTGCGCAGCTGACATTACACACTGAACAACACAAAGGCATGACCTGAGCACAGAAAATACACATTTTCTATGTCAATATCAAGAGGTCAAAGTCTGGCTGGTTAGCTTGACCCAGTTAGCCCTTTATGATAGATGCCGTAACTACACACTCAACTACACAATATATTCCTCTATTGAAAGCCATTCAAATGCAGCTGTACATTTTGAAGTTATAAAATGTAAATAGTATTTGCTGCTGTTGCTACTGCTACTAACCATAATATTAATTATTTAACATTATGTTATTTTAGGTTTAAGGTTAGGATGAGTATTTGAATTAGGGTTATATCCATGTAATTATTCTCAATTTACTGGTAATATTATAATGAGTAGATGATTCATATAATTTAGTCACTGTAAAATAGTATTATACATATACAATATATAGTAATATTACATATCAAATAATAATCTAATCTAATATAATAATAATAATAATAATAATAATCTATTTCCAAAATATTTATATCATATATATATATATATATATTTTAAATCTTAAATTAAATATTAACATATAAAAAAAAACAATAGTATTATTAATGCACATAAATTTTTTTGATATTTCTCCCTTTCTATGATCTTTAATGTTACAGCTCGGTATAGCTGCTAGTAAATGCTATTGGATGTTCGGAGTCACCAGCCAGTCAGCATTGTCATGACGTCATCACATCACAGAAATTCTCGGGGTAACTGGCTATTTTCGAATCACAGTTGTTTTGCGTCAACCGTGGAACTGCCGTTGAGATGAATGTGAACGACAACTGTGGCTCAACAAACTGACATGATCAAACACACATTCGAAACTCAAGCACAATCACCGCACAATAAACAACACACGTAAAACAAGCAAACATGTTAGGAGACAGGGGCACATATGCACGCACATTATGTAAATGTTCAAAAGTTGTAATTGTCAAACACTGCCTCTATATGAAAACGCTTTCAGGGTTTGTGTATGTGTGTGCAGTCAGAACTATTTGGATTGAGTTTCTCTGCACTGGCTCTCCTTGACACTCTGTTTATCAGTGTATGGCAGACAGAGAGAGAAAAAAAAGGAAAAAACATTAGATGTAATCGCAGAGAACGCTAGCCCAGAGCACACGGCGAATAAGATTTACATGACGACAAACAAATCAAAGCAAACATAAAATAACCCCAGACCAGGCTGCCATAGTTTGTCTCACTGGGCTATACTTTGACTAAAACTAGCGGAAAATAACACCTAAATGCTAGTTATTATAAAGTAAGTCAAATCGATTCTATTTTAATCCAAAATTATAAGGGGAACAATGGGTTATTTATATTGAGAGGGTCATTTGTTTCAAAATAAGGCTTAAGATAGCCAAAAAAGCTATTGAACCTGAGTTTCCGGTAAATTTCCGAGGAAGTAATTCCATAAGTACCATAATAGAGAACAGGTGGAGGAAAGTGATTTTTGTTTGCGTCAAGCTGCGTTATACTTTGTTTCTGTCTTCTTTTGTTATGACTGACAGTATCTGAAAATTAAATGTGTGTGGGTTGGATAAATGTGCGTGTGCTCTGATATTACTGATTAAGTAGCACTCACTGATGTCCGTGCTCAATCTTTGATCATTACACATCACTGCCAGACCCTAAACAGAAAATCAGAGGGATGTTTTGCATGCAAAAAGAGGAAGAGGAAAACAAGAGAGGGGACATAAAGAATAAGGCTTGCATAATTAGAGCTCTTTAATAAAGCATGAGCTGGAGAAAGCCGAGCCTCTTTGGGAGGAGGCAGAGAGCCTAGATACTCCTTTTAATGCTATTGATTGGGAAATGATGTGTGTGTGTTTGTGTCGGCGCATATGTGTGTAGGTATTGATTGCTTTGACCCAAACACTACAACAAGCTTCATGCACCATTTTATTCAAAGCTTCTGCGATGAGCTAATGCTCCAATCAGCGGTGGAATCTTGGAGGAAGAAACCAAACCTATTCAGGAGAATTGCGAGTTATGAAGTGAGACGTAGGCTAAAAGGATGTTGTGTGTATGTGCGTAGAATAGCTGTTTCACTCGACGCCACGGTGCCTTCAAACAAACAACCCTGCACCCTAAGGGAGAGAGGACTAATCCATTCAGCCAACAGAGCAATTCTCATTATCGACTGCTAAAAAACACAGAGGGCAAGAGGGAGGCAAAAACGAGTGAGGGATGACAGGAAAGTTTAAAGGTGGGAAAGATTCAGGAATAAGAGGAATAAAATAGTAAACCACAAGACACTCTTTATATTCATGGGTAAACATCTACAGTATAATAATATTGTGAAAAAAGTTGCGTGTATGACAAAGTTGTATGGAAGAGCCCAGAAGTAAATAGCATCGCTCAGAGGCTATTGCTCCTTCACGGTTCATAGTTATGATTGATATTAGTGTCAGATGTTCTTGTCAATAACATGATCTTAAATTAGCAATTGTATTATTTGATTTTTATATATTTTATTTAAATCTTATTTTCTACAATTTAACTTTAAATGTATTTTTTTTTTTTATTTTAGCTTTATTCACTTATTTATTTAAAACAGCTGTCAAAACTTTTTTAAGTTACAATTTAGAGCTAATATTTGCATTTTATTTTATTGCAATTTTGAAATAGTTAACAATAACATTGTTAACTATTAACATAGTTAACTATTATTGTTAACTATTTAGTTAACAATAACATTAAAGTTAATAACACTGAAAAAAACTATTTTTTTTTTACATATTACACTACTGTACATTTTCAGTAGTGTAATATGTAATATACTCTAAATGCATAAATTAAAGACAAATTAATGGAATGATTAATTAAATAATTGTTAACTATTTTCTATTGTGGTACAGGCAATAATTATTTTATTATTATTATAATTTATTTTATTATTATTATTTTTTTTTTTTATCAGTACAGTGTATGTGTATGTGTGTGTGTTTTCTGGATGAAGCTACTTTAGTTAAAACTTAGTTTAGTTTAAAAAGCTTAAACACATTTAAAAAATCATTAGCTTTCTAAACCTGAGAATACCTATTCTCAAATAAGCCTAATAAATAAATGCATTGGCAGAAATCAGACATCATATTGAAGTGCTCCTTTTATTGTGTGGAAGGAATAGTTTAGATGCGCACACTCCCTCGCACAAACACACAGTTATATGGTCTCATTTCATAGACTCCATTCCTCCACAGCCTTCTATTCGCACTGGGGCAATGCAGGTGTTGAACAGAATAATAATCAATGTGTGTGTGCGTTTCTCTGGATGGATGGGTGGGTGTGTGTGGGGGTGTTATTAGGGACCGCATAAACACGTGTGCATGCAAGGAGCGCAGAAAATCACATTCACACAACACGCACATTGAGATTTAGATTCACACACAAATATATTTACCTCAACCACTGAGATATGGTAGGCGGAGGTTAATCCATAGCTGCATGAAAACAGCCCTCCGATTGGCTGAGATGTGGCAGCTCTCCTGCCCACTCCAGGAAGTGATTGATGTTAAGCGGACTTTGATATTTGACTGCTGTGATGACAGTAGGAATATGATTCATCTCCGCTGCCAAAGGAAAATAACCTGCTTCTCTGGTTTCCAGGCTCAAAACACTCTCACACACGCACATATGTAGAGACACAAACACACTTACACACACACAAACTCAACGGCAGCTGTTATTCTGAATTAAATTCACTAGAAAACTGACCATAATATTAGACAACTGTTAGACATTTGATGAATGATGACAAGAATTATGTTCAAAGGAAAGAGGGAAAGAATTGATGGATGCAATATTCGTTCCACATCCAACTCGGATCCAGAAAGGCTTTCTTTTTCGTTTGCTTTTTCATGGGAAGGAAGAAGAACATTAAACAAAAGCTTTTTTCTTTATAAAAAGCTAACTAAAAGGCAGTTTATTTGAATGAGTCGTTCAGGGCTGATCAGCGTGAAGTGGAAAGAAAATGGTGGTCCTGTGAATTAATTTTTTTTTTTTTTTTTTGGGGTAGGCTCTGAGTAAAAGAGGAAATGATTGATATTCCAATCTCATCTCATTTCAGTCCAAAACATGCTGGTATACGCTCGCTGTGCCACCGATGAACTCTGTGCACTTTCCCTCGATCTCTCAAACTGCATTCAAACAGAAAAAAAGGCTAAACTGTATAACCACAAAATGACTGCTGCTACCGGTACCTGGAACTGAGTAGCAGTTGATTGTGAGTCATGTGATAATGTTGCAAGACAGATTGTCCTGACTGCCAGAGTCTGTGGGAACTTAACGTATTAAGAAACTTCAGATTCTGGGTGTTTGCTGTATGTTTGGAGAAATGTTATTATTTTAACCCTTAGCATTAAAGCTTCCATTTTGCAGAGAACTGCTAGTTTAGAAGCACTTATCATTAAAGTTGTTCCATGTTGCATTTACAAATGCATGTTATAAGTGATCCAAACTCAGAGCAGATGGAGGGATGGAGTTTAGGGCACATTTATTGTAAACCCATCCACTCCAAGACACTGAAAACACAGGATCATAAGCTGCTCACAGTGCCGCGCTTCACTCTGTGAACTCTGAAGCGCACAGCACATGTATTTATTTAAATTGCATTTATTTTGATTAAGCATTTAATTTTGATTTTGATTTATCATGCAGCCTTAGTTTGGTGGGGGTAAAACACTGAAGCATGTATATACATGCACGTACACACAACTACATCTGACATAGATGGATCTGCTGCCCTGTCTCTATTTATCTCCCTTTCCCGTACACACACACACACACACACACCGATGTCAGCTTGAGTATATATGTGGATATATGGTCTAGTGTATGTATAATATGTTAATCCCTAAGGGCATAATGCATCTCCCCTAGAGAATGTTCTGGAAGTGTTAATAGCTCACAGCCGGGAACACGGCTCCCCAGACCACAGGCAACAAATCACTCCATACCTGCACTCCAGTGCATATATCCACGCTGAGAGTGTGTCCATCCACCTAATTCTCCTCATTTTCTCCCCACCCATCTTTTAAAAGTAGCAAATTGCAAAATCTTATTTCTTCCTGTATTACCTGGCCCTGTATGGGAATGAACGGATGGATGTAGACAGAGAGAGAGAGAGAGAGACGGAGGGAGAGGTGCTAGCTCAGCAGAAGGCCTGGTTAATAGCACCATTACTGTCATGAGGATCCAGATTCGGACAATGAATTAATAACGAGCAAAAAGGGAGCTGTGCGAAAGAGAACGAACACACATACACACACAAAATCACCGGCGCACACTCAGCACCTCTGTTGCGTAAGTGTGCTGTGTGAAACGGCAATAAAAATGGGAGATGTTGATTCTGAAAATGTGCCACACTTAAATAGAAGAACAACGGAATAGATGGAATGATAGACCGGATATGCATGGATTATTAAACCCCACAGGCTGCAGAAACATTATGGCCTGGTTCGGGATGCATCAAACATTATAAAAAGGGAATTATGAGTGAATTCTGATTATTTGCCCTGTTGATTCTGCTGCAGTGCTTAATGAACTACTGTACCTCTGCTTTCTATTGATTGACTGCTTATTCTTAAATCACTGTAAAATGTAAATACAGCCGGCAATGCATCATACTTGAGGCGTGGTTTAGCTTTAGGGAAAACAAATCTCAGTTCTCTTTCGTTTCCATAGTTACCTATTGAGTAAATTTCCAATAGATTTGGAGTATTTTTAGAAAGAAAAATGTGTCTTGCTTAGCACTTCAAATGAAGATATATATATATATATATATTTTACCAACCAATTAATTAAGAAAAGACTACTGGAAATACAATCATTTCAGCAACAAGACAATAAGAGACACCTGTGAAATCACTCATTTAGACTGTCTTTTGCTAATATAATGACAGGTAAAATTACAAATATACCTTGACTGCAATAAATGACATTGATAACAACACTATACTTATACTTTTTTTTTTTTTAAATGTCCTTGTTACAGTGTAATTATTCAAATATGTACTGGGTTATATTAATTATTAACAACATGTATTTACTAGAGAGTTTAGGGACAGTTGCATGTTATTAGTAAATACAGTAATGTGACAACACTATTTCTACATTAAGTGTCCTTGTTACATATACTTGCTATTATAATTACAATTAATTATGCAAAGTATATAATTACTAATCTAAACTCTAACCATATAGTAAGTACATGTAGTTAAACTTACTGTATGGTACTATATTACTTACTATTTAAATGTAGAATTACACTGTAACAAGGAAAATAAAGTTGAACTGTAAATGCATAAAGGACATTGTCAAATAAAATGTTACACTGAACTAAGTGGCATGCTGATAATATAAAACTGTGGCAAAACTGAGCTGACAAAAATGTCAGACAAAAAGATAAATGGGTGGAAGTGTTATGATATAATATTAAAACACTGTGACATTTACTAAAAATGATATTATTTGCTTATTTATTCATTGCCTGACAATGTCACATTTTGACATACAACTCTCAGTTGCTGTTTAGTAGCTACAAGTTTGTTTGTTTTTTTCTCTCAATATAAACTGTACATTCATAGTTTTTATATTCTGTCCTATTCATATCGTTTTCCAGCCGATTGCAGATTTACCTCTGTTTTATCATTTTTTTTTTATTGCAGCATAAATAAAGGTTAAAACCCAATGCAAATCCGCTCAGGAATTTTCAAGGAACATGATTTTGATCTCCATCAAGCCAATCTGGTCAAACTCATCTGTTCTCTTTTGATTATTTTGCAACAAATCAAATCACATTTGAATCATATCAAATTTGGATATCTAATATGGGTCAGATGGATTATACCGTACACAGAAAAAATATAATAAATAAACGGATAAAACATAATTTATCCAGAAACAATCACCGGGCTTTGGAACAGAAGCTTGACGTGCAGATTAAGGAAGATAAGCTTGTTTTTTCCATCTCCATACCAAGACATATCGCATTCATTTTGTGTGTTTTGAAAACAATGTATGGGGGAAACTATGGCAAGTGAAAATGTGTATAAGAAGCAGAATGGCTGCTGAGACTGCACACACACACACATGGCTCCTCGGAAACGCACTCGTAGCTCAAATAAAGTATAAAGTTGAATAGCATTGCCATTTGAGTCATAAACCTTGAGGGAGAACGCAAGTGAAGAGTGCAGATTGTGTAAAGATTATCTATAGATGTTCCAATATAAAGAAAGATACAGAGAGATGGAGACAGTAAGAATCAATGACGTGCTATTATATCCCCTAGACAGCTGCAGCACAATAAAACGCTTGAAATATGAAGCAAAAACACATCAGGCATTCAGAATCTTCACTGCGATGCAAATCTACTTCAATATTGTTCCACTTTAGTTTTTTGGGGGTCGTAACAGAGGAGGAGGCCATGAACAAAATTGAATAACGGTGAAGTGAGAGTTTGGAGTTGGAAACGTCTCTGTGTTACCGCAGTACTCCGTAGCAACAAAACGCACACACTTCGACATGACTTGTACCACTCCACCCGATTCATTCAGCATTCAGTCCTACACTACGACTCCCTCGGCCAAGCTTGTGACAAAATACGGTCTCCTGCAAAACAGAAAAATGCTTATAAATGTTTTTTCAGCAAATAATTTCACACCCAGTTAAAGCTGGCACGCAGGCCTGCATGCTATACACACACACACACACATGCATACTGGAAACTCCGCCTCTCCTCTTGGTTTACAGGAAGAGGTTAATCTTGCTCATAATTTGATGAAGAATTTAAAAAATAACACGCTGTGTCCTCTCCTCACGAGCGCAGAAGAATAGACGGAGAGACACTGCCCCGGGCAACACATTTTCTCTTTCTCTCCTCCTCCCTCATCCTGCGCTCCGCTCGGCACATCAGTATGCTGCAGACACGCGCGCGCACACACACACACACAGTTGGAAACACACACATAAACGCTTGCCGGGAGTCTCTAGACACTGGAGCTTTGTGCCACAGAGCTCTCTCTCCATCTCTCTCTTTCTCTCCATCTTTTTCCTTAAGTCATCAGACTCAGTTTCTTCTAAGTGATGTTTCATCAAGACATAGAGAAAGTGGTATGCATTTATTAGAGTATCCTCCTCCGTTTTGCTCATTTTTAACTGTGAAGCAAATGCACCACACCCAGCTAATGGCCTAATTGTGCTTAAATAAAAAAAAAAGTTAAGGCATGTAGTCAAGAGAGCTCTTGCCTGAACCTGAGAAAGTCTAACACAAACTAGATCCATTTTTAGGATGTTAGCATTTTGTGTGTTGTTAAAAAGCGTCTAATTATTTGTAATAAAATAAATAAATAAATAAAAATAAAAAAAAGTAAAATAAAATGATATATATATATATAGAGAGAGAGAGAGAGAGAGAAGAAAGTAAGAAAAAAGAAAGAAAGAAAATTAAAAATGTATTCATTTTACATCAGGAATTTTCATCAGCAGCCATAACACCAGCTAATATATATATATATATATATATATATATATATATATATATATTTGTGGAAAATGCAATACTTTTTATTTATTCATTTATTTATTTATTTATTTTTTGATGAATAGAAAGTACAATGAACATAATTGTATTTTTTTTTATTTCTTTATGAATGTCTTTCATGCTTCTTTTGATCAATTTAATGCATGACCGCTGAATAAAGTCTCACTGGCCCCAAACTACATCCAACCACACATACAACACAAATGTTTAATTTCCATTAATAACCAGTGACAGCTATAAACATTTTTGACACATAATATGCATCAATGCCAATGTTTTACGTCAATGCACTTTTCATTTCAAAATCTGGCAGAAGTACTTACTAAAAATGTACTTGCTAACTTTAGGTCTAATTTTATGTTTTATTTATTTATTTATTCTCCATGCTGAATGTAATCTCTTTTAATCACAGTGCATGTTACGTTATATTAGATGTGATTATCCTGCAAATCCAGCCTGTCACAGTTTGGTCCAAATATCCATACTGTATGTCAGAACTAAGGACATGTTCAGGCAGTTCAGGATTAGCCAAAGAGGTCAAATTCTAAGAATCTCACCAACATTTCTTACTTGTTAGTACAAAAAAATAAGTTTGATATGGAGACTGATGATTCTGGCATCTTTATCCTCTTCACTGCTTCATCTTGTTCATAAAGATTAGTCATCAGAACACACAGCCAAGGACACACACACACACACACACACACACAAACCCAAAGGCATACTTCACACACTGTTTTATCAGTGCACTGCAACAACATCGACCTGAGCTTAAGGGGGGAATCTTAGGGGAATTCTATTGAAAACCTTCTGTTTCTCTCACTACTTATGACCTCATAAGATCTTACCTGACACTTAGTCGAGATTAGAGACACAAACAAAAAAAGGAAGTAGATAACAATAACAACTAAAGGTCTTTTGAACAAGAGACTGTCAGAAAACAGTGTCATTGTTTCTGAACTGTTAATGGTATTTCGGGCTGAACTAATAAAAGAAAGAGAAAGAAGAGAGACTACTTGAGTGCATTCCTACATGTACGATACAGTCATTGCGATGATATGATGTGGTATGCCAAGCATTGTGGTGTGATTGTGGTTAGACTTGGATTTGGTCCTAAAATAGCACAGGTGTGGCACGCTGACAGATAGCGTATAAAGATGCCAGACTTTAAGCTCTATTCACTACAGTTCATACCAATGCAAATGTAGAGCAAATGCCCTGACCTGCAAATTTGTATAGTGATAATATCTTTCAGCCTGTCCTCCACCAAAAAACGACTCTATAGGTCGTTTTGTAAGTACCGTATTATGACCTATATTTAGGTTTTAAAGGTAAGTGCCCTCTAAAAATAATGACAGTGTTGTATTGCATCTGCGTGTTTTGTTTAAATGCAGTATGTGGACTTTCCACACTGATCTCA
>JAUCMS010000127.1:22434461-22446099 GCA_032357445.1 Enteromius radiatus
CTAAACCTACCCGTTACAAAAAGGCAGCAAAATCATGTTTCATAGGGATTCACTAGCGCATGCATCCCCTGGGTTCAGACCCACGATCGCATGATCACATCTCATCTTATAACACATCACTCTACAACCTGAGCTACACCAACCCTGAATCACAAGGCCAATAAAATAGTACAAAACATTAATATGCAAATGTTCTGTTGCCGATAGGGGCTCAATTGTTGTATACGCTCTTATGGGTCGTATTTCACTGCTATTGTAGAAATGACCTATACGAGCGTATTATTTGGAGGACATGTTGTATCTTTCATTAATAGGTCTAAGCATCACAGACCAAAATTACAAACTTATATGGTATTCTAGACTGTATATTTAATGATTTCGATTATACATTTTTGTTAAACAGCATTAAATACAGCCATTCACATGTTTGAGGCCTATATTTATCATCATGATTTTAATTTAATGGAATTCACACATTTATTTAATAATTAGTGACAACATTTAACATTTTTAACTCATATTTCATACAAGTTCTGTTCTTATAAACTTTCTACTCATTACAGAAAAAAAGTATGTAACAAGTAATGGCTGCTAGAAATACAGCTTTGCCATTACGTTAGCGAATTACACTTAAAAATTGATTAAAATTGGTTTAGACTTGTTACACTTTACATGTACTTACTAATATAATAACAGTTAGTCATGCATAATTACATGCGTGTAACACAAATACTAACCTTTACCATATAATAAGTACATATAGTTGATTAACATTACTCAGTACTGTAACAAGGACACCTAGTGTAACCAAAAATTAAATTGTAAGTACAGTATAGCTTACCTTATACTGTATTTAATCAAATAAATGTAGCTCTGGTCAGACTTCTTTCAAAAGCTTAAGAAAAAATCTTACTGGCCCTAACATTTTGAACACTGGTGTATCATAAATACATGCATAGGCTACATACATACATAAGCAAACCAGCCCAACAGAAAAAAACATCATATCATGTTGTCCATTTCCACTGCACGGATCATTTACATGTTTAAAGTCTAGTGTTACTACATCTGGGATTTTCCTACTTCATATCACTGACTTAGGTGTTTCATTGGCCAACATTCTGAAGATGTATTACAGACCCAAATTGCCATGCCATCGTTTGCCTTGCAGGTGTTCGATTGACAGCAAAGATGTCTCCAAATTGCTGAGGATAAATGATGCTGAACAGTGCTAGCATTTCTTTTTCAGGTGTAAAACGATCAACCGCTCATTTGCAGTGTTTTACACACCTATCTTTGCAAACAGGTCTTATTAACATTCAATGTAGGAAATCTGTTCATCATCATTTATCAAATAAAGATTTGCTCGCATGACAACCACATCTGTCATTGAAAGTTGACAAGTGCACTTTTCCAAGAAAGAAGTTGAAATTCCAACTTTTGTCAAGATCTGACAGTTTTTAAAACAGTGAACAGTGATTAAAGAGGGACATGAGGATTGGAAAAACTGACGCAAACTGGAGCTTTGCAAATGGACAACTATCAAGGTTTGATCTTCTTTGTACATTCTAGAAAGAAAACAACTCTACAATCTCTACACTCAAGCTAAGAGGATTCTAGACGTCCATAAAACCCATGCTGGCCGCAACTTTCCAGAGTATGAGCTATTCAGCCTGCTCTGCCTGATGTGTGTCTCCAGGTCAAGGTCTTTCCTCTAGCCTGTGCTTTAGCCCCGAGCATCTTCTGTGTCCTGCCAGAGGCGCTCAGGTAGTTTAATTTAAGCCAAGCTGAGGTGGATCAAAGCCTGGACCGAGCCTCCACATCAAAGTGTGTGCTGTGCACCTGTCCGAATGAAGCGGGACCTCGATTTACCTTTGCCGCAAAAAGGGGTGGAAAGGGACTGAGAGGTCAGTTTGCCTCTGAGAGTCGAGGAAACAAAGAGACGAAAGAAGTCAAGGCGTTGCATAGAATCAAATTATACAAACGGACATAGTAATCTGAGAGCTGTTTTTTTACAATACCGCATTCATCAAAGCACTCACTAAATACTTAGGAGTTATTAATCAAGAAATTGATACTTCAAAAGTTCTTCATTCGTCTTACCTTTCAGTGACCTTTTCACAGGACAATAATCTCAATGTATTTTTTCTATTCAGACAGCCAAGTTTCCAGACGTTGATAGATGGCTTGAATAAGATCCTGTTTAAAGAAGAGTCAAAGCCACATGTTTCTTGTTAAAACACCTGTAGACTCTGGCTACAATGTTTTCAGCAGTCATTACACAACGCCGAGACGTTATCGAAATATGCGATCTGTAACCCAGACACACACTCCCTAAAGGATGTCGGTTTTCAGCTCGAGCTGGAATCTTTGGCAGCGGTTACCGCATAAGTCTTTCTCACTTCCAAGATCTGTTTAAAAACAGCGCATGGCGTCCAAACAATGGAATTCCTTGTGGATGATTCAGCGCCTCATTAACAATTAAACTTCCATTAGCAACATGGTGGAGTTTAAGAAGTTTCTTCTGTCCCGCTAACCATATCTCTGAACCCCTGCCAAATGAAATATCTCCTCATGCTATAAATATTTCATCTCATAAACTAAACGAGGTGAAAGATAAATGCTTACTAAGGTAATTTTTTTAAACGTCAAACACTCCACTTTTGAAAGTGTACCATCTGTTAATATGTCAAACTTTCACGCATCATATGTAAAAACCTCAAACTGAAGCTTTTGATATGAGATACTTTGATATGAAATCGAATACCTTTGATATGGGACATAAAATACGGTGTTTCATCATTAGCGGAATGTTAACAGAGTGAGAGAAACCCACAATTGTGTATTTAATATGCAGAAATGTACTGTGCTTGTTTTCCATTCCATCGTTTCAATTTTACTTCAAAGGAGTGGAGGTAAAAGGAACGAGAGGCTATGTGTTTATTATTGTAATTTTATAAAGAGGCAACCTACATAAAGAATCACAAACACAATGTAATCCACATCAATACTAAAACTAAAGAAAAAGCTGTCATTTCATTTTGACATGTTTTTGATGTGTGCATGAGCATATATACTCAGATTTCACGCGTTTGTGCACCTGCAGGTTTTGCGATTTCCAAAACGCCATTTTACAGATGAATAGTTGTCTCCATGGTGAAAGTTTAAAATGCACTCTGTATGCATTTCTGTGTGTGTTTTGTTCTTTTTCAGATGTATCAATAAGAGCGGTTACCTTCTCATGCTTTCCTAACATCCCTAAGAAATCAAGGAGGGAAACTAAAGTGTAGCGCTGATGGAATTCTTTGTTTTAACATTCTTCTCCCAAAAGACACAGAAAGCACGTTGGAGTGGGTTGCAAATAGGCCTCGTCCGTTCCAGGCATTTTCTATATTTTTTTTTTTGTACATGTTTCCAATGCCTCAACGGCATTGAACTTCTACTTATGGATCTTTTTGTGTCTGTGTGTTTCTGAGAGAACAATTTAAGCTAATGTGTGCATCTGTTTGCCAACTCGTGAGTGTATGTAAGTGTGTGTGTGTGATTGGCTGGGAATACTGCAGTTCAGCCGTGTATGTCAACTGAGGTAGATGGAGGGAATGGCTGTAATTAACTGTAATTTGTTCTGGAGACGTTATGAAACCATTGGGCACTCAGTCTCACAAATAGAGAAGCGGTATAAAAAGAAGAAGGAATAAAAATATTAAAAAAGATATGAAAAGAAAAAAAAGTACAAAGGAATGAATTGTACCTTTTTACAAAACACGCTATCTGTCTGAAGTAAATAGTCAAATTCATAAAGCTAAAAGACCTTGGATCTCTTGGGTCATCTTCTGAGTAAAATACAAGAAAAACACTCCTTAAACACTTTACAATGTTTTATAAACCTTTCTAGCTTCGTGCAAAAGAGGTGCTCTTGCATTTTGTACTTGTTATGTAAATAATATACTTTAAAATAACGTAACTAAAAAATAACTACTTATTGAATGTAGTTTTCTGATGCTTATGCTGCTATTTGCAATTAAATGAAAAATGCATATAGTTTAAAATCTACATTAAATGAAATTATTTGAACTTAAGGGTGCATCATTATATGAAATTATATTCATATTTATGACTACTCTCTTTGATAACGGTTAAATTTATGAAAAATTTAAAAGCAGTTCCATATCTTTTGATGAATGTATTCAAATGATTTTTTTATTTAAATATATATTTTAAACATTTATCATGATCAAGTTGTAATTTAGGATAACTGAAATATCTACAAATTATATTGAACACACCACAGTTATATTTAAAATCACATACTACCTATGCTTTATTGTATAATTCAACAAATCAGAACAGTTTACTCCTTTAAAGCATGCCAATATAACTAAAACAATGATTTAATGTACTCTTACAAGTAAAAGTTTAATTTTACATTATTACATGCACTTTATATGTATATGTATTTAAGTGGAAGAAACATAGTAATTAGTATATTTATTTTTGTATTATATTATCTGCAAGAATACTACAAGGAGTACACTACATACATCCACATCTCACAGCAATTCGTACATATTTTACGAGGGAGCTAATTTGTACAAATTCATACAACCTCACTCAAATTCATTTTGCTAAATCATACGTATTTTACAAGTTGCCAATTCAAGTGAATTTGTTCAAATGACTTACATCTAACCTCACCTCTAAACCTACCACTGGGGTTTAGACAAATCATACAAAATCGTATGAGTGAGCATAATTTTGCCACCTCGTACGAATACTGTACGTACAAATTGGTCGTGAGACTGTGTTGCACACATCATACATTCAGTACACGATTATGCATGCTTCTTTTTCACAAGTGTAGATGGCATATGGCAGCCTGCTACAAATGCTAACAAAGAATGTTCTCGTGGCATTTCAGCAACATTTCCACCAGCATCGCCACGACTGAAGCTTTGCAAACCTTAAACACACTTTGTTCCTGGGTTCTCTGTCACTGTCAGTCTTTAATCCAACCTATTAATGCTAAACCTGAACTTCACCCCAGCACTTGGTAAATGACAGTTACCTGCCAAACAAGCCGAGCTGAGAGCTCTATGTGAACAAAGACTTTTCCGTGATGCATATCTGAGGCCACAGGACAGAGAATATCCCCCTCTCTGTTATTCTTTCTGGCTTACATAAATCCCCTCAGCGAGGGAACCTGGTGTGAATGTTTTGCTCTTCCTTTGAAGTTTAACCAGCAGAAAACCGGGCCACAGCTCCAGACCACATGGTGAGATTTTTCCCTCAGAAGGCTATCGCCAGAAACCTCCCTCCCACCTAACTGAATAATGCATTGTTATAAAAATTTCTTGTTAAAAGGGAGAACATAGGGAGCTCAGTGCTGAGCTGTCCACAATTTTTTTGCATATGAAAGCAACATAAGTTGTCCATTTGCTCTGCTAATAAGCTTTACATGCGATAAGCCCAGTTTGGATTGGCTTTTTTTTGTTTTTTCAGGATGTACTCTTGGGCAGAGAACGGTGGGCGTAGGTGGTTATTGGTACGTGTGTCGTACCTTCATCAGCACCATATGCTTGTGTGTTCCTGCATGTTACCTGTCTACAACAGGTAGCATCATACAGACTGAACAATGATCAAAGAAATGGGGAACGGAGGAGCCTCAGGCTCTGAGAGCAGCTGTTCTATCCTCTCTCAACATCCAGGGAGGCCGGGGTTCGATCCCCAGGCTAGATTAGAGATCAGGCCAGGCTCCGTGCATGAGCTGCAGGCTAAGCCAGGTAGAACAGTCCCATGATACCTCCATTTCATTTATCTACACTAAGCCTCTAAGTTGTATTATATTTTGCTCTCTTCAGGTTTCAAATGGACTCAGGACACAACCTTTGTATCCACTTTAAAGAATTCTAAATTTCAACAAATTATTAGATGTAGAAGTATACAAAAATGACAGTAGTATTAACAATGCTGATTGTAAATAAATATGCAATCAGATATCACAGATAATTCAGATGAAGACTGACACAAAAGAAAAGACATTCTTGAATAAAGTCAATATTTTTTTTATTATTCAAAACTAACTATTCTTGGAGCTTCATAACATTAATAAACTACTGATGTCACATGGATTATTTTAACAATGTCCTTACTGCCTTTTGGGGCCTTGAATATGGTATTTGTCTGTCTATTAGGGGTGGAGCCGAACCCGAATACGTTATTCTGAAAGGTGCAAATAGCCCTAACGTGTTTTTTACAAATACTTATTTTGAACAAATACTTTAAAAATATTTGTATTCGGGAACAAAAAAACTGACACAGTGACTGACATAGGCTGCTCTACACAGCAACAGAGAAGGCTCGGCTGAGCGAAAAAAAAAAATAAAAAAAAGTTAACTGCATCACTATTTTTGTTGAATAGATTTTTGTACCTTAACTGAGTTCCAGAGGCAGTTTATAACTTTTGGGAAGCGGAGTTTGATCAAGAGATTATACCATTACGCTGCATTATTGACATCTCGGTAATTTAGACAATAGGCTGTTGACAGAG
The DNA here is from genome assembly GCA_032357445.1 of Enteromius radiatus. Taxonomy (NCBI): domain Eukaryota; kingdom Metazoa; phylum Chordata; class Actinopteri; order Cypriniformes; family Cyprinidae; genus Enteromius; species Enteromius radiatus. The sequence goes on from JAUCMS010000127.1 coordinate 22,441,009, forward strand.
TAACATTCACGTTTGGTTAAAAAGCTTAAAGCAATGATTGTGTAGTTGTGTCGAAGTAATGGCTGTTATGTTATTTTCTTTTAAATGATGTTATTTTTTACATGCTCATTGCTGGATTTATGGAAAAACATCAGCCAATATTGCATATCCATGATTATTATAATGGATATAACTAAAGAATACTTAAACTATAATGTAAATTAGAAATTTAATGCAAAAAATCTGGATTTTTACGCCTATTTTGAATTTAACTTGAATACAATTAAAAATACTTTTCCCCCCTCAACAAATACAGATATAAATACCAGCTGTTTTGCACAACTCTACTGTCTTCAGGGTAAAAATACTTTCATTTGTGTACTGAAGATGAACGGAGGTCTTACAGGTTTGGAACAGCATGGGGATGAGTAATTAATGTCATAATGTTCATGTTTTGTTAAACTAATCCTTTAAGGGAATTTATTACAACTTTAAGGTATTAATTTATAGTAGGCCTTTCTTCTTCTTCTATTTTTTTTTTTTTTTTCTAAAAGTTTAAGATTCATCAAAATGGGTCAAAACGAAACAGTAACAAACATGCATTGATACACTGTACTCTATTCAAATCTTTCACCACTATATTATATGAAGCCCTCTGTGTTAAAACAGACATGCTGGTATTATAGTTAAATAAGTGGAAAAAATGCCTTTCTCACACTGAGAGGGATTGAAAAGAATGCCAGCCAAATGTTTTTTTGCATGCCAGGAACAGTTTTGGAGAACAAAATGGACTCACCATGTTATAAGTGTTGTTTTCTAAAGCAACTTATTAAGGGTTATGTAAGAAAATAGTAAAACTTTATTTTACACTTACACTGTTCAGAGTGGGATGTGTGGGAAATGGTAAATAGTGGGAATACTGGCTGGGCATGAACCAACCGTGTCTTAATACAAACAGAATGCAAAACAATCCAGAATATGTCTATCATATGTGTACGATAACATCAAGAGTAATATTTTCTATTGCTGGCAAACAGTCTTGTGTCACGATAGCAGTTGTGAGTTTCTCTTTACCCTGATAATGAAGAACTGAGGCGGTTGTAAAGCTCTGTTATTGGTCTGGAAAGCAGAATAATATATTATGTTAATTAAAAAAGGAAACTGTGAAGCATTCCCTGAGTTCAGAATTGAAGGGCTATTGAAACCGATGTTGTCCAAAGTGTGTTGACATGTTTTCAGCAATACAGATATGTAGAAATAACCTTGGGTCGAGGCTGTCCTATTTCAAAATTTCATTTACACAGTATTCACTTCCATGACACTACGAACTGGCAATACTGTATAGCCTGTGTATTTTGCTCTCCTCTTTCATTTGCTTCACTCTTTTCATTTCCAAGTTTCGAATTTTTGTGATGCCAGTTATTTGAAAAAAAAAAAGCTTCCTTTTCATCTACAAAATCACGGAAAAGCCCTGATTCTAATTCCACGGCTTCTATAAATCCCAGAGGGATTAATGTAAATGTTTGCTTTGCTTTTGTTTAGAAATACATTCATTAGAAGTGCTGTTTGATTGTATTTTGTGTGTTTGTCTGTCTTCTAACAGGCTTTGGTTGAAGTCTGTAATTAGTAATGCTGAGAAAGCAGTTACAGGAATGAAAAGACTTATTATTCAGATCTTTTCTGTAAGCATGTACGCTCCATCCTTGTTGGTGCTGTGACTTCAGGCGAGCTTTGATGAGAATAGGTGCTGATATTTCTGCTGCAGGCGGGAGGATTTATGTATTTGTATGAACATCTTTTAAAAATGTTCTCAGCCTCGTCCTTATTTTTCATTTTGCTCAGATTAATCGTTTTGTTTGGGGTCTGTTGACCTTGCAGGGTCAAAGAATGCAAATGAATAAACACCTGCACGCAGATACATAAATTTAGGTGGTTACGAATACACAAATATCTCTGGTTCATACAAATAGGTCACATGGAGGTTCACTGAGTGAATGGGGAAGGGAAACAACCCTGTTCTCCCATATGGAATATATTTGAGTCTGCCTTTAAAAACATCACATCATCACTTTCAAGAGTCTACACGGACGTTAAAATCATACCGCAAGATGATGTGTCAAGAAAAAATGTGAGCTTCCTAGTTGACGTAGTGCATATTAAACAACCCATAACAAACTGATCCAAAATAATACATTGCTCTATTAAATTCCCCAGTGCTAACAGTATAAGTTTACCCTAAATGGTACTGTGTTTATCTATTGTAAATTAAACCAGTTGTGTCCTAATTTCAGCCGCATTTCAGGTGCTATTGAAGGTGAGTGTGACGTGATGCTGATGTAAAAAGAAAAAAATGTATGAAAAAAGAGATCTATATTCTGAGCTCCAGAGATGTGCGGTTATCCGAAGTACACGACTGCTCCCCGGGCCAGCAGTCTTTTATCGTTTCTTCAATCTCTCCATTTCTGCCTGAGAGCACCGCATCTCTCATCCGTCTCCTCCTACTCTCCTTTTACAGCGATTTGCTTGGGTCAGATCTAGCCTGAGTTCACACATCTGGCTTTAACTGAACCCATTTTAGCACGATTTTGTTTAACAAGTGTTCTATATCTGGAAAAGGAAGAGCGAACAGATGCAATGCTTGCTTTCTTCCTGATGAATCTGACAAGCAGCTTATGGGAAGAGAAAATAATAGAGAGGGGGAAGAAAGAGGAGCAAACAAATGAGATGCTGAGGACAAAGTTGCCTTGAGAGTGGGAGGGTGGTGGCGGAGGGAGATTGCTTACAGTCGGTTCACACATCTGCATCAAACGGCCTGACACATCTGGCGTTATCTCACAACACACAGAAACCAAAAATAACAATCTCTGCGAGAGGGATGGGCCGAACGAGCAACGCAATTTCGCTCTACACAATAAAGCAGAACACTTCCAAAGACATGTTACTTTTGGAACATGTTCTGTAATATTTTTTGATTGCCTCTATCATCAAATACCTGTATATAATGTCCCCTGAGATTTGAAAACGTCCATCTGCGCGCCTAAGAAAGCAAACGCGAAACCGTCTGTTGGGGGAGATGGGTGGAAAGGGAAGGTTGAGACCGCCAGGTGTTTTATGTAAGCGTCCCTTTGCATCAGTTTGTTTTTAAGTGTGTAAAATATGATTGCCACTGTTTAAAAAATTGATCTCAGCGGTCATTAAGAGTGTACTGATGATGGGGGGAGGGCGGTTCAGGCACGTGCCTGCAATTAACAGGAATCTTTAAGCCACAGGCCTTTATGAGGACATGTAAAAGCTGACAGGCACTCATGGGACACCTCATTCACAGAGGTATGTGGGGTATATGTATTAGGGGTTGTGACAGAATGCTCATAAATGCACACTGTGGTGTGTAAAAGACTGAGACCACACTAAAAATACAAAAAAAACAAAAAAACAAAACATATATATTCTTAATTATATGAATGTATAATATATTAGAATTTGATTAAATCATTTTGCTGTACTGTGCAGAGAATATATATATATATATATATATATATATATATATATAATAAAATTATTACTACCATGCAGCAAAACTTGTTCAACACTAGTAATACAATTTGCTTACATAGTATAAAATTAGCAGGAGTGTGAAACTGAAAACTGGAGTTATTGTTACCAAAAATGAAGCTTTGCTTTAATAGAAAAGACAAACAAACATTCAACTGCTGTTGAAATCACCTTAAATTTTAGAGAATATGCAGCTCAAGGTATGTTACCACTAAAGTAAACGGAGGACAAAAAGATGCATTTCCACTAGCGATCTCAGACCTCACTGTAATATATCTAACCCTACTATACACGCAAATTAAGTGCATAGACAATTTTATTACATTGGACTTGCTGTATCTTGACCTCAATTAGTCATACATATATTGAATTAAATCTACACATTTACACATACTCTCAGACAGCCAACACAAGGACTCACTCTCTGTTCTGAATATAAATATGTATATGCGCAAGCAAGAAATTTCCCTCGGCACTGCTACAGAAATCAATGTTTTAAATCATGCACACACACACTAACGTGTACACAGTATACACACATTACTGTATTTATGAGGGGATATGCTGATGCATTTGTGAAAGGTTAAAAGCACAAGGGAAAACCATTTGAGCAAAATATCTGATATGGGTAATATTAACATCCTTTATAGCAATAGGTACACAGCACACCTAGTCTCTCTAACTAATAGAGAATTAAAGCAGAGCAGATAGAGAAAACAAAGAGGGGCTATGAGAAGAGAAAAGATATAGAATGGGATAAAAATGAGAGAAAGAAACATGAAGAGAAGGGAAGTGGAAAAAGTTCTTAAATCAGCCTGATATGGAAGTAAAAAATAAAAAATGGGCTATAAAGAGTGTGGGGTGGAAAGACAACAAAGCGGAAACACCAGGGATTCTGAGCAAATGTCACTGTCATTTACCTCGCCCTCGTCAGACTTTTTATGTGAGAGATTGAGAGAGGAGGAGAAGGGAATTGGGCCGGACCTAAATGGAAATGTACATATATCCATCTGGAGGCCAGTTTCACAGAGCTCTTGGGGGCTCTGTTCATTCTAGCTGGGCCGAACCAACGACCTAGCTGCCAGATATAGACCCGATGGCAAGTCTGCTGGGAGATATCGAGCTCAGGATAGAAACAGCTCGCTCATTTTTCACCTGCCACTAATTAATTTGAAGATGAGTGTGAATGTGTGTGATCGTGTGAGTTAGGCTTTTGGTATGTGTATGTATGTGTGAGTGTATATACATATTTATATATATATATATATATAAAATAACACTTAAATAACACATGCTAGATCTGAATTAACAAAATATTCTTATTAAATATTTTGTTCTTTACATAGCTGAATGTGCTGACAACAAAATCACACAAAAAGTATCAATGGAAATCAAATGTATTAAAGGGATAGTTCACCCAAAAATGAAAATTTGATGTTTATTTGCTTACACCCAGAGCATCCAAGATGTAGGTGACTTTGTATCCTCAGCAGAACACAAACAAAGATTTTTAACTTTAACCGTGGCAGTCTGGTAGTCATTTAATGGAAGTGGATGGGC
>JAUCMS010000127.1:22446199-22485189 GCA_032357445.1 Enteromius radiatus
CTGTGCATGTTTTTTTTTTTTACTTTGAAAGGTTTGGTGCCCATCCACTTCCATTAAATGACTACCAGACTGCCACGGTTAAAGTTACAAATCTTTGTTTGTGTTCTGCTGAGGAAACAAAGTCACCTACATCTTGGATGCCCAGGGGGTAAGCAAATAAACATCAAATTTTCATTTTTGGGTGAACTATCTCTTTAACCCATGGAGGTCTGGGTTTGGAGTCACACTCAAAAGTTAAATAGAAAAACACTACAGGCTGATCCAACTCTGATTTAATGTCTTAAAGCAAGTCAAAATGAGGCTCAGTAGTGTGTGTGGCCTCCACGTGCCTGTATGACCTCCCTACAACACCTGGGCGTGCTCTTGATGAGTTGGCGGATGGTCTCCTGAGGAATCTCCTCCCAGACCTGGACTAAAGCATCCGACAACTCCTGGACAGTCTGTGGTGCAACGTGGTGTTGGTGGATGGAGCGAGACATGATGTTCCAGATGTGCACAATTGGATTCAGGTCTGGGCAACTGGCAGGATAGTCCATCAATGCCTTCATCTTGCAGGAACTGCTGACACACTCCAGCCATATGAGATCTAGTATTGTCTTGCATTAGGAGGAACCAAAGGCAAACCTCACCGGCATATGGTCTCACAAGGGGTCTGAGGATCTCATGTCGGTACTAATGGCAGTCAGGCTATCTCTGGCAAGCACACAGAGGGCTGTGTGGCCCTCCAAAAAAAATTCCACCCCACATCATTACTGACCCACTGCCAAACCCGTCATGCTGGAGGATGTTGCAGGCAGCAGAGCATTCTTGTGTCTCCAGACTCTGTCACGTCTGTCACACATGCACAGTGTGAACCTGCTTTTATCTGTGAAGAGCACAGAGCGCCAGTGGCAAATTTGCCAATCTTGGTGTTCTCTGGCAAATGTGAAACGTCCTGCATGGTGTTGGGCTGTGGACGTTGGACCCATATTTGTGGCCTGCTGGAGGTCATTTGCAGGGCTCTGGCAGTGCTCCTCCTGTTCCTCCTTGCACAAAGGCGGAGGCAGCGGTCCTGCTACCTTGTTGTCGCCCTGCTATGGCCTCCTCCACGTCTCCTGATGTATTTGCCTGTCTCCTGGTACTGGCCTGTCTCCATGCTCTGGACACTACACTGACAGACACAGCAAACCTTCTTGCCACATCTCGCATTGATGTGCCACCCTGGATGAGTGGTCTCATGCTACCATTAGAGTGAAAACACTGCCAGTATTCAAAAGTGACCAAAACATCAACCAACATAGGAACTGAGAAGTGGTCTGTGGTCACCACCTGCAGAACCACTCCTTTATTGGGGGTGTCTTGCTAATTTCCTATAATTTCCACCTGTTGTCTATCCCATTTGCACAACAGTGCATGTGAAATTGACTGTCAATGTTGCTTCCTAAGTGAGTGTGATTGACTTGGAGTTACATTGTGTTGTAAGTGTTACCTTTATTTTTTGAGCAGTGTGTTTGTATATATATATATATATATATATATATATATATACATGTAGCTACATATACATATATACACACACGATTCATCTATATGTGAGTTTTTGTTTCATTAGCGGCCATCTATCATTAGCATGAATTTTAGCGCTCCTTCACATTCTTCCAGGGTTATTATTCCCTCCTAAGTTTCAGAAGTCACATTTGCCACGATCAAACCCCCAGACAAACACACACACACACACACACTGAAAATCTCAATCTCCCTAAGGTCCAAGGGACGCTTATGCAACCCCAGCAGGCCTTCCCCTGCTAGTTATCTGCTTTGCTTTCAAAGAGTGCTCTACTCAAAACCCTGCTGCTCTCAAAACATCTCCGAGACACTTCACGGGAGATTATGCATTATGAACAGTCCCACTAATATGGCTCTGAAGTATATTCTGATGCATGAGTTTTAATTAAGAAAGAGACGAGTCAACATTAAAAATCTATGACTGAAAATATGCGTCTGGCCTCTCTCGAGCAGTCTCTGCTTACATTTCACCCCACACCCCTGATTTGATATTTCTTTAATGCAGAGACGGCTTGGAGCAGGAAATTGCTCAGAGATTTCTCTTATAATTCAGGAGAATTACACTTAAGTATCAGCTTTGTCTCAGATTTTCCTCTTAAAATTTTAAATTTTCAATCTCAATTTCTGTCTAGGGGAAAAACAGAGATATTAAAGAGACATCATTGGTGATATGTCTTCCAAAAAGTACTTCCTAAAAGCTTAGTTGTGTTTGCAATGCACTCTAACCAAGATTAGATCGCTCCAATAGATTTGTTTTATGGCTTAAACTGTCTAATTGAACTAGTTATTAATGGAGGGAAGGAATGGACATGGACTGGGGTACAAAAACAGCCACAGAGGAAATATGATAAGATGTTGCAGGTTGAACTCAAACCTGTTTACTGATGCCCATATAAGCAGCAAAGCTTAAAAAAATAAAAAATAAGCACAACTTTCTGTGTCTGGAATATTACTATTTGATATAGGATGACCACGGTTCAGTATAGTAAAGTTATATACTTACAAAAATAAAATTGTCATAATAAATGAATAATTGAATACAAATATCAATTCATATTATGCTGGATCTATCTGCTGTTTTTGACACTGTGAATTAGCAGATCCTGCTGTCCACCATCTCATCACTGGGCATCACAGAGATTCCCCTTTTATGCTTTGAATGCTATCTTACTATTAGGTCTTTCAGGGTGGCCTGGGGTGTTGGGGGGTGGTTCTCAATGAACATCTACTGGTCACTGGGGATCAGTTCTTGGACCCATCATCTTCTCCATATACATTACATGACTGGGACCCATCATACAGGCACATGGCTTCACTTACCATTGCTATGCTGATGACACACAGCTCCAACCAAATGATCCAATGGTACCTGCACGGATCTCAAGCTGCCTGGCTGACATCTACATTGATGAAAGAACATCACCTACAGCTCAACTTGGCAAAGACTGAGCTTCTTGTCAACTCTACAGCATTACTTCACCACTCAGTTAGGTTCATCAACAACTACCCCATCAAGTTCGGTCAGAAATTTTGGTGTAATCTTTGATGACTAGCTGACTTTCAAAGACCACATTGCAAAAACACTAGATCTTGCAGGTTTTGTAATTGCACAACATTATAAATATAACGACTAATTCTCCAGGCCTTTATCATTTCAAGCCTGGAGTACTGCTAGCTGTACAGTCAAACCTTTACAAATGATTCAGAATGCAGTGAAACCACTGCTAAATAAATAAATGTAAATTTACAAATAATTTGTAGGTAATAGTGTATAGAAAATGTACTGTATAGGTCGCATAATGTAAATAATAGAGCTGAAACATTTTCCTGAAATTGGAGTCTTGGTTTACAGTTTAAACAGTATCACATGAATACTTCCTCTACATTTGCACAGTTAAATTATGTATATTAAATTCAGTGTGTTGCTGAATATATGAAACTAAAGTAACTTAAAAAAATAAATCAAATAAAAAAATCTGTAAAAATTACCATTTATTAAAGCTGCATATATTCTTGATCCCTACATGTTAGAATACTGCACAATTATACACTCAAAAATGCTTGAGACAAACCTTTACAAAAGGTGTCCTGAAAATTACCTTTGAAAATTATGTTATATATACACACTCCCACACTGTCAATATTGAGCTCCTTTATTAAAATAACATTGAACTAAACTTGGACTAAACTTCCAACAAGCCCAGAGAGAGAGAGAGAGAGAAGAAGTGAGTCAAATAGAGAAAGACATGCTGATAAAGAATGAAGAAGGGTGCGATCTAAGAGTTTGAACATTTCTCTCACTTTTTTTTATTTTTTATTTTTTTTATTTATTTTTTTACACTCCTTCCTCTTGTATTCACACCCGAACTGAAAACGCAAAGGCCCTGAGGAAGCTCCCAGCAGCTCCTGTTTGCCTATTTTTCAAATCTGTCAGTTCTTTCAGTACATCTGCCTAAGACAGACACAGAGACACACACATGCTCACACATACACATTCACGGTCGTCGCATGCCGTTGTCAGTGTTATTTTGGTGGATGCTGCTATTGCTGTTGACATGAGATTGCAGTGAATAGCGTGGTCTGTGTCAACGTGTGATGTCATGTGCAGATTCGCTCAGAAATGCACACACACATATACACTTAAACGCCTGCATGCTAGTGTATGTTGAGCCAAACAGAATGTTGAGAATATATCAAATTAATTACAATTAACAATATCAGCATATGCAAACATATACACTAATACTATAATGGCTCTTATAAGAAATTCCACTTTAAATGTAATATTGCAGTCGCCTTTTAGCCGAGCTGCGAGCTATCCAGACCCCCAGTGCTTGTATTCAGATTCATTTTTTTCCCACCCATTGATCTACTTTCGGCTCTGCATATATTCACTAACCGAACTCCAGCACACTCACCATACGTGTGGAGGAAGAGAAACAAGTGAATGGCTCTAAGGGAAGACAAAAGAGAGAGACTAAGCAGAAAAGAGAGGATTTTTAACGATGCACACACTCGTTGGAAGCATATGGAGGGTGTTTGTGTTCAACAGTTGCATCGACAGATTTTTACGGAAAAAGAAAAGGCCTCCCATTAGTCTGTTTCTAAAGTGTTTACAGGCACACAGCATGTTTGTGAGTATGTGCATATGTTTATGGGGGGGTGCAATTACGGATATCCAAAGCTTTTCGTTCGCTTTCGTACTTGTCATTTCACAAAAGTCTGTTTAATGCATATAGAAACACACATATACACGTGTACACTTGATGTCAGGACAAATATTTAAATGAATTCCACCAAATCACCTAAACAAACACGTGCAATTTACGTCTGCTTGAACTTTTATTTACCCTACAGTAAACTGAGAACTAAACAACATCAAATTTCTCATGTTTCACATACGGTTTACCAGAACTAATGTCCGTTTAAGGCAATTCGATCCAATTGATGACCATTTAGGAAACATCCTCAAGCAGCTATTTTCTACCTAGTCATGGAACAACAGGTTCTATGGACTTGAATGGGAATAGAGCATTTTTTTCAAGCCTGTTGACCAAGTTTCAGGAGCCTATTTTATGATATAAATAATTGGATGCTAAAAAATTAATAAATAAAACCTCAATAAATCAAAAAATAATAATAACTAAAAACAAAAAACAATAATAAAAATTTTTGTCTGGTTTTCTAGTACTAATATCTGCATTTATTGATTCATATCAGAATATACACTTAAATATTAAAGTGCCCCTATTATGTTTATGAGTCTCTCAAAACAGGTTTACATGTATGCAAGGTCAAAAAACACTTTAGTTTTCTCCAAAAATAGATTTAATTTTACCCCATTTCTTTGTAAAGACTTGTGTGAAGCAGTTTGAAGAATCAGTCTGTTTAAACCCCTCCTTTCCATGAGCACTCACTGCTGTGATTGGTCAGATGGCGCAGTCCTTTATGATTGCTCTACCGCTGTCTTTCTGACATTACTAGGGATGCTTTCAGAGAGAATACGTCAACTAGTCAGCAAGGACTACCGTGGAAAGTTCTGGCAATTTGCTTTTGTAAGCGAATCTGGCACACCTCCACCTCTAACATTGTATAATGCATAACACTGCGTTAAGCCATCGTTTATCATTACTTAAACTAATGAGAGAGACAGACAGACAGTCAAGCTGCATCAATCACAATTTTTTGACTACAGTAGGCCCACAGCTGAACAACAGAACTACAGAAATGTAAGTTAGCCGGTTATCAAGACACGTGCAGGGTTGTCACACAACTTCATTTATCATTTTTTTTTTTAATAAAACTGTTCCATCAAGGTACAGTATTGATTCGTTATTTAATGATGGAAAAAAAAAAATTGAGCCCCTTTGAAGCCACAGATTTTTATCACAATCAGTCACGGTGGTCAGTGTATAAGAACACAGCCCGTATTTCATGTTTCACTGGCTTGTTCAATGCTAACGTTTGAAGAATATCCAGGACACCTTTGAGATGTATAGCCCTTGAATCTCTCTTTCTTTTCTCTCTTGTTCTGTCTGTCTGAGATAACAACGTAAAAGAAAGAAAAACAATGTTGGCTAGCAAAGTTGGTGTTGCGTGCCAAGAGCTACAAAGCTAGCCAGGTCTGCGAGTGCTTTGCTGAATTATGTGCCGGCGTTGTAAAAGCTAGCGTGCCCCTCGCTCACGGCTAATTGAATCCACTGAATTGAGTGATCTCCAAAGCAAAAGACACAAATTATCAGTAGTCTTGAAAAGCGCTCCTGAGGAGGCCCTCCTAAATGGACAACATACTGTGTGAGACAACTGAAAAGATTTGTCACAAACATCAGCCACTGGCCCTCCCATGACTTTGGCCACAGTTGCTGAGGGCAGGTGGAGAACAGAGTGAACACTATTTTCTCACACCGCAAACAAAAAATGTTTGACAATGTAATGCTCTTATTAGACTTCTACACCGCTTAGCGACTAGCTGCAAATTTGTAGAGCTGTGGGACGGAGCTCTTAACAGCTATCAGCATGTTAACAAGTTTTAATTCACATTTTTAATTCATGAGCAGCATTTTTACAGCATTTACCTATCTACGTTTTTAAAATAAATTACACATTTTCATTTGTTTAAATACTATTAGTTGATATATTGTGAACAACTGTGAATTACCTGTGAATTAATAATGACTTATATGACTAACATAATTAAGACTAAGCGGTTTCTTTAAAGAAACGTTAAATAAGACTTTTCAGGTCTCCATTGAGAATCTATAGAGAAGAGTCTTTCTCAATGTAACACAGTTGGTGGTCTTTCGAGGGGGCGGTGAAAGGCATGCTGAAGTAGTGACATGCCATTACTATAGAAACAAGATGGTATTTAAAACCAATAAATTCTAGATTAGCATACATCCATAAGTTTAAAGCTAACCGTTCCCACAAAACTAAATCATTTAGGTGTAGATACTAGGGTATTTTAATGAAAAAAAAAAAAAAACAAATAAAATAAAGAATAATAAATTAATTAAAAAAATTGCAATGTTGCTGATTGTCCAACGTGGAAGGGAAATGATAGTGAGAAAGAGGCTTTCAAAAAGGATTTGGGAGAATAATAAGGCAGTGCACTGCAAATCTTTCAGGTATATGCTAAAGGTAGGAGGTGTTCCTCTTGTGTAGCAGCATGAGCTCATAATCTCTCCACACACACACACACACACACGCACCATGTGATGCATGAAAATGAGGATCTGTCTTGAGTTCTTTTAAAACTCCTCCAATTCTTTTTAAGTGTTCTATATACTAGTGCAAAAGGACTGTGGGTTTAATAACTAGTGGGAGGTTTTTGGGAATAGCCCATTACAATGTCATCTATAATAGACTACAGTTGGAGATGTATGGTGAGCCACAGAGGCTGAGTGTAGCCACCATTATACAACAGAAATCATGTACCTTTCTTTTAATAGTCCTAATTTCTTTTTTTATAGCTCTGTAATACATCTAAAATAAATTTAATAATTGCTGATTAAAAATGAATTGCTCGGGAACAAAAGAAAGCAGCGGTTTCTTCTGGGACTTAACTAATCTTCTGTTCTTGTGCCAATATGGCTGAATATTTTTAATGTACGTGTTAGGATTGTGTTGCTGTTTTTGTTGTCCGTGACCGTTTTTTTTTAGCAACTGGCTAATAGGCCAATAACAAACATGAGCTCAGGGTGGGATGGCATTCTTTGGTACATGTGAAGCTGAGCTCTTGTCTTTTTTCCCCTTCAGCCTTTTTTCGCCTTCCAAGGCCTGGCCTGTAATTTTCAATGGGTTGTAGCGTCCAAGTGTTTCTGTGACCCCCACCCCTGCAGTAAATGGATTGGAGACGAGTCGCAGAGGAAGCCTTGATTATTTCCCCACGTCCCACAGTAAAAAATTAAGGGGAACTGAAGACACTGGGACTCCGGACCTGTTATTATATTGGCGGGGCTGCTGCTGTTGAGCAGGTCTGGGAATTTGAGATCACAGGGGTCGAATGACCGGACATACATAACCTAGTGATTACAGAAGCTGCTTTGAGAATATATGGGAGGACTGGGAAGAGGAAAAGATAGAACGATCTCTCTCTTTTTATATCTCAGTCCTCCTTCCCAGTTTTTTAATTCAGGATAGTATCTCTGTAGAGAGCTCAGGTAGACTCTATAAATCTAGCTGGTGAAAATTAAATGGCCATAGACCCAATCCTTGCAGAGGAATTGTTTTCTGCCCATAAAAGACTTTATTAGAGAGGAGTTTGCCTGCCGCTTCCATGTTTTTCTGTTCTCTTTCTGTTCCATGTCTCTGTTTAGGGGGAACAAAACCAGGGGGACCGGTTCTTGCTTTGCATGCATCGACTGAACTCAGTCAGCTGATATGAAAATGCATACACTTGATTTGTTTTCATAATACATTCCAGGTATTGACTTACTATATACTTAAGTAAACTATATACTAAGTGTGGAATCTTTCTTTTTTTACCAAATTGACAAAAGTGTATTTAAACATTTAAAATAAATTTATTTTTTGTATTGATCTGAAGATTTATTACAGTTAAAAAATAAAATATTTATTAATATATATATATATATATATATATATTAAATTGCAATCATATTTCACAATAGTACTGTTTTTGCTGTACTTTGATCAAATTAAAAATAAAATAAAAAACCTGTAGTTTTCGCTATTATTTTATTACAAATAATTGACAGTAACATTTTCCCCTCCACTATAAGAAATAAAAAAAGACATTTGATCAAACATTTATCCACAGACCCACAAAATCATCAGAAAGACAAAATCAATTACAGAAAACAAAAGCGTGCTCATCCCAAGAGAACAGCGTTTATTAGTTGAGCAACATTCGACACATGTACATACCAAAGCACACTGCACATTAGAGTTAGCGTGTTCTGACAGGTGCAAGTATGAAATATGACATGTTCATTTGTGCACCGTAATTGAGCAAATATAATAATTATGGGAGGAACTGTGCCAAGAAGTTTGCATTTAACTAACATTAATGACAGCCAGTGTACATTTGACAATTAACTGTTTAAACAGTTTATATATTTTCATCTTTAATCATAATTTAACCGCGGAATGTAGAAATGAGAGATTATAAATAAAGAAATGCACAGATTAATATATGTTGGAGATAAAAAATTAGGATATATGAGTTTACAATATTAATAAAAACAGTAAGACATTATTAAAAAAATACTACACTATTGAATGTCAATTTTAGTGAACACTTCAAATTGAACCTTAATCAAATTTGCCAATGCTACTATGGAGAAGCCCTACCTCATGAATAATAATTAGGTTACAAAACTGGACAGCGCAATAAGGTTACAGCGCAGCCTAATTCATATTTATGATCTAAGCAATTATTACATCATGCAGTGACAAAAAGACAGTTGGTGGCGTGTTTTTATTTGACTCTTTCCAATTCTTTCACCATTTTTTTTTTCTTTTTGTTTCTCTTTCATTTTCGTTTGCACATATTTTTTTCAGCCAGGTTATAAGTCAAAATTTGACTTATTAAAGTTTAATAGATCGAATGTATTGGACTACTTCACGGAGACAGGATTTTTTGCATACTAAAAGTCTAATACGATCCATGCTTTGACACCCAGATCATTATTCACAGCGTGAACAAGCGCACTTTCATGGCATAACCCACCTTAAATCACAATATAATTCACCTAATCACCCGTCTTATTCCGTTCTATGGCAAGCGAGGGAGGACACCAGATCACAGCGTCTGAAATTAACATGACTGAAAAGGCTCAGGGGACTCCATAATTCGCTGATTTTATAACAGGCTCTCATAAACTCCTGAGCGTGACCTTCATTTTTCAAAGGCCGCCCTGCATTCCGTGCACTGACAAGATTTATTGGCCAGCACTAATAGCCTGGTCTCTCTTTGGTGGCCTCTCATCGATATAACGCTTCCTGGCTAGCCGGGTGAGGTGGCATGTGATAATGAATATTTTTGCAGCTTTCGAGCATTCAGGATTATGTTTTTGTGATGAGAACAAAAAAAAAAAAAAAATAGCATTAAAAACCTTTAATGCTATACTAAAAAACACAAAAACAATGAATATGTTTCTTTGATATTCATAGCCACCAAGACTATTTCAGTTTTCTCATATCTGTTTTCTTACGGTCTCTGTGTCTGCAGCTTTCTTATTTTCAGAGATCTATTGAGAGTCTCACACACACACACACACACACGAGTGTGCACAGACACCTTTTCTCGCATGTAGCTAAGTGACAGTGTTCTTGTGATGGAATGGCTGAACCGTAGAGGCCCCTGTTGCAGCGCATTTTCTCTGTCTCGCATTCGAACGCAAAAACACGTTCCCACACACACACACACACACACAAAGCACCTTGGCCTTGCTCTTGCTCCTGAGATGCAATGCCACACAGCACAGCTCTCCCACAACTTGATGGATGGCCGCTGAACCTTCTCTCTCCTGCCTCACACACACACATAATCTCATTTGGGAACGGTCTGGACACACACACGCACACACACAGACAGTAGTAATCTCTTTTTGCGGCTTGTGGAATGACACTGTGGCAAAAGAAATGGAAGGCTATTGGTAGACTCCAGTCAGTTCTTTCCACTTTTTATTCCATTCCGTTTGAATCCATTTGACTTCAGCTGCATCTCTTCTCCATACCAATGAGGTCCCAGTGATGAGGAGCAGTCTCTTTTACACAAATATGTAAGACTTTGTGCATTATTTATACTGGCCCCAGTGTTTAATCTCCACTTATGCAGCCAAGAGATCACAACTCACTTAATATTTCAGACCCTCACGCTCATGTGCTTTACACTGGAGAAGAGCAAATGTTAAAAAGACAAATAAACGGCTGGAGATGGATCGCGTGCATGCTCGCAGGTGTGTGTGTCTGATTTTGTGCCTGTTGGTGACAGATATGGATTATGTCTCTTAAAACCATCTGGATTTGGAAAATTATATTACCCGTTTTTAGATGTCAACACACACAGATGTTTCATTGCGGAATGAAGTTGCCAGTCATTCTTGGTGTGCATTATTGCAGCCAATAAACATCTATCTATTCAGCTGAAGCACATTTTGATTAGACAGCAGCGGCGGTATGTGATGAGAGAGTATGTTATGGTGTCGCCCGGAAATGACACTTGTATATTGTGTGTCCTTATTTTTTCATGAAGGACTAGTACAGCAATTTCATTTGAGTTCCTCAACAGACTTGAGTCTTGCTCAACAGGCACATGCTCAAACACAAACACTTGGCTTGATGCCCCAGAAGACTTTGATATTTATTTATTTATTTATGTTTTTATTCTTTGAGAATATTCTCAAAGAAACACAAACATCCCCACAGCTTGGATGAACATATAGAAACCACAGGCCAGCGTTCTGCAACATTTTCATCCCCAACAATATAGCTTCCAAGCCATGATTTTCTTTTATTTTAATTTATGGTCACCATTCATTTATCTAAATAAAAAAGAAGCAAAATGGTCACACAATTCAAATGTATTCATTGAACGTTTATCAAGGATTTTATTAATTTTTCCAGGTCTACAAGTCAGATTTTCACAATTAGGCTAAAACTATGAGAAGGGGTCAATTAAAATAATAAAAATATTTAATTATATATAAAAATCATTAATGCGTTTAGATGTAAACAAAACTGACAATTTACTTTCTTACTAAACTTTTCTGATCTTAATGTTAATAATTTAGATATGCTCATGTTTTTTTTTTTGTTTTGTTTTTTTAATAATATTTGAAATAATGTGCACTGATATATAATTCCAAATACACACAATGAACGAATGAACACCATTAAAATCATTAAGCGGTAACTTTCTCTTCCTAAAAAATGACTTTTCAGCTGATGTCACTACTCTAACATCTGTTACGAAAACCACTTTTCACAATCCAGATAGCTGAATCAAGTCCTGCCCTCGAGAAATGCATCTCATTACATAAGTAAAATGGGTTGCAAATGTGCCAAGATGCACCACAAACCACATCAGGCCGTGAATATGAACATAGTCCTATTAAAACAAGCAAAAGAGCCATTTCAACCATCTGATCTCTGTTTGTATTCTTTCTGTTGACAGTGAACTATTCCCCTGTGTTAGTTTGGAACAATGCTAAGTGGTTGTGCTTTTTTACAAGCACCACTTAAACACAGACAGGGCCACGGCTGTGAAAACAATTACACAAATATACACAAAACAACAGATGCGCACGCCGAGTCAAACCAATGCATATGTTCACTTCCTTTGCCCTGAAAATAGCCATAGAGGGAATAGAGGTGAGCTGGTGCGTCAGAATACAAAATGACCTAAAACAAACAATCCCAGTGCTAAATTCTGACTGACAGAGCCATTACTATAAAATACTGGCATACTGTACATAGACCTGTGATCACAGTTCAGCTGAATTTGATATTATTGCACCATTGCTACATTATTTAGCCACTGTGAATAAATAGTGTTAACTACTATTTATCTGTTTCGCTGTTGTTTTCGCTTTATGAAAGCAATAAGCCATTCAAGGATGTGCATTACATTGATTCTACCACGGTTAGGCAGCTTTCCACTTCACATTCTGCTTAAAAGCAATCCTTAACTATAGTAAAAAATCACTGTAATACGCAACCTCTCATGGCTTATTGCTTTAATAAACCCTTATACTGACAGATACACACACACACACACTCACACGACAGGCAGAAAATGGAAAGCTTAAAACAACAACAACAACAACAACAAAATCAACAGTATTACACTAGCTGGAACATAAGTGTGTGTGTGTGCGAGTCATAATCCAGTGCACCCTGTGAGTTTGGACACCATCAGAATTGAAGTACAGATGGGGGTTAAGTACACACGGCGATGACACCGGCACTTACAATCAGCACAGCAGCAACCAATCAAGAGATGATCTCACTTTTTCCCTTCGCTTCGGCCCTGTCGTTTCTATTCCACCCGCAACTGTCGCTTTCATCATTTTAGCATGATAAATGTTACAAGTGCATCTCCGTAGCTTCAATCAAGACTATTCACATGAAGATTGAGGAACAAGAGACTATGAGAGAGAATATAATAGAGAATAAAGAGAGCAGGAAGGGCGACAGAGGGACTGAGAAAAAGAAAGAGAGGCGAAGAATGAAAGAGAATGAGAGCGACTGCAGGCACGCTCAAACTACATCACGCTGTCAACGGGCAGCTGAAAGGATAGATTACTTACAGTAACAGAAGGAGGAAAAAAGAAATCAAAGAGACGTTGCAGTACTACTTGTAAAAGGTCAAGGGAAAACGCTACAACTGCGCTCAGAGAAGAAGAAGATGAATAACTGTATATTTGAACTGTTTTCTCTGTTAACTTGGCCTTGTGCTGTATCAAATAGACCTTTCATATTTCTGGCTAAAGTTTCACCGATCATTTACATGTACTGTTTTGCATATGCCCGTGTCGACACTGGGCACAAATGAAACGTTGACCTGTACATGCAAATAAAGACTTGGCCTCTATTTTCCAAAGATGATCTGTGATGTTCAGATTTTAATTAAGCAAATCGTTAATTATATGTGTATGTTATTTAGAGTGGTGGACAAAATGATTTAACTGTAGTATTTTCACCAGCTAAAAAATGGTATTAAGTCAGTTATTAGTATCACTACTTTTTGCGCGTCAGTAGGAAATATCAGTTTACATTTGCAAACATTAATTTCGTCTTTAATTAATAATCCAATGAGAGTCTGACAACAGCCAGTTCTTTACACAGAAATCTGATGCCATCATCATCCAGTCTGTCTGAAATGACATGAAGAAACAGAACAAACTCAGAATACAACCTCTGAGATGCTTCAAGATACCTACCTGCAAAGCTTCCAGAGATACTATGCACAAGTGCACTGAGGGCAAAACCTGCTTTAAAAACACTATTTGTAGATTTGATTTACATAATTGATAAAGAAAATCCATTTTTGACATTATTTTTTGACCGCGTCCTCATTTAAAGCATTTTTACACAAGTGTCTAAAGCTTTGCAGATAGGTTTCTTCAAGCATCTTGGAGACACTGTCACATTTCTTCTGGATTTAGTATTTGTTCTTGATCACAGCTGTTTGTCAGTCTCCTTGTGCAAACAAAAATCTCACTGGGTTATTACAAATAATGACAAAAATGGAATGTAAACAGACAGTGTACACACTACAGCAACAGGCAGAAATAACTGACATAAAATAATTTTTACAGGTGAAAATACCAATCATTTTCTGCCACCAAAGTATAATGTTTGCATATTTATTCACTTAAATAGTCTCTCACTCTCTTTATCACTCACTGGAAGCCACAATCATGCACGTGCGCTATCTTGAGTCGCATCTGTACCTGTGACAGATTTGGTCAGCGTTGGCCATTCAGTGGTGGCATTGAGCTGACAAGCTCTCCCTAATAACACAGCAATCAAGCCTGCAGCTGATCTAATTCTGTCCTGGTCTCCATTACCCAGCAATTCTGTGCCATCGCATGGCGTGTTATTTAATGTGACGTGACGATGATGGCGTGTAGTTAATTTTACGCCTCTGTATTGTGATGAATAGAATATACGGCTGCTTGTAAATGCAGCTTGATTGCTTCATTGATTGAAGCCTTATCCTCAAGTCTCTTGACAAACTGAACACAATTCAAATGTAAGATTTAAAGTTAATATACTAGAAAATACAATTATTTAAAGGCAGAAAACATGTGCACGCTCGACCCATTTGTATGTTTTAACTCGCAAAAGCACTTTGTATTTAATGAAAATAAGCTACTGTGATTTGCGTGGATGTTTTGCTAGCAGCGATACAAAGTGAGTTAAGAAGTACGCACAAATACTCATAAACAGGCCAAGTGATCGCATTTGCATGGCTATGTTTTTGTAATGCTTGCACATGTCCAAAACGAGTGATGCTTTGGTTCGCCAAACACATGTATGTAAAGAAAATGCAAGATGGAAAGTGTTGTAAAAGCTGAAACCTCAACAGACAAGCCACAATGACCTCAAAAAGCCTTACAAATCCCAGCAATACCCTCAGACAAGACTAAATATGGAGATGGATTAGTACAAACCAAACCATTTTGCACTCGCAAAAAAGGGGAAAAAAGCCAGTGACTGGCAGATATTTGATTCAAATGTTGATCTTGGCTCAAAATGAAAAGGCTGTTATAACCCCAGCCCTGTTTGTACAAAATAGGCCAGAATCCTTTTCATCAGTGAATGACACTCATGCTGTTTGACTGCATTTAGTCGCCTCTGATCTAGAGTGTTATGGAATCATGGGAAATGATTAAAGACTGAATCTATCAGCGTTGGTTGCTTTAAACCATTAACAATTCTGGATGCAGCCTTTTTTTTTAAGTAAATTTCACCCCTGTGTCTTTAGAGAGCTGAGTGAGAAGAATTCTATAAAGCGGACAGAAAAGGAATGAAAGAGAGAACGCTCTCCCATCAGAGACATTAGCAGTGTTCAGACCAACTGAATATGTAATGCAACAAAACCATAAACCGACAGTTAAAAACACTTACTAATGGTGAACAACCAGTTTCATTCGTTTCAGAGAATGCCAAAGAAAAGCATTATATGCAAAATGTAATGAACCGCCTTGAAATATTAGCTTTCTGTCAAGCAGGAAGGCGGCGTCTCCCACCTGCATTAAGGTAAATTAACGACATCTTAAATGTCACATGTGCAGCGAGACATGGAAACACTAGTGTTGTCCGGTTACCTGTCTGGGGCAAACAGCTTGGTGTAGTTTCTGCTATCAAGACAGAAGACGGTGTGTGTGTGTGTGTGTTTATGTGTGTGTGCAAGAGTTTCTGTGTGTAAGAAGATTAGGGGGATGTAGGTAACATGAAACCAGACCACACATTTATGAGGCCACTGCACTCGATCCCACTCAACACTCACGTACACACACACACTAACCCAGAGAACAGTAGAGACCTTTCTCTAGCCTGTTAACAGGGCCCTCTTTCTAGTTCCTGTCTCTTTTACCCTTTCCTCCACTAGACAGAAAAAGGAGAGAGGAAGGGGAAAAGAGAGAGCATCTCAGATGTCAGACCACAAGAACTGAAATCAAACACGATCAAAAAGAGCCGGGCCTTTTCACAAGGAGAAAAACACAGGTAGTTTTCATGGATGACTTCACCAGAGGGAATTGTACTGTGAAGAGAAAATTAATCTTGTCCAAAAAACTAGGTATTTCGAGTCAGCTACAAGACACCATTATTAATACCACTGTATGTTCTCCATCATTAATTTAAACGCCAGTATATCTAGTCCAGAGAACGATGATGTCATGCTCTGAAACTCAATAGTGTCACATTTACTAATTTATTAGATTTTAGCATCCATTGGAAAGTCCAATGCTACCTAAAATTACATCTTATTTTTTTAGCAATATATATACTTTTTTCCTGAATGACTTAAAGTTCCTTAATTTTATTAAACGAGCTTCTGATTGTTTTTTGTCTTGTTTTATTTAGTTTTTTTTATACCACCACTATATTAAATATAGCTGCTTTAAATACATCAGACAGTGGGGATGAACAGTGATGCAAAAACGTGATTGTGAAATATATAGTAATATAGTAATTACTCTCGTTGCATCGAAGGTAACTACTTAAAATTTGTTTTTGCAAGATCAAAAGCATTTCACTGACTGGATGAATAGAATAACCAATCAAAGAAGTTTCAATGAGTCGCAGTGTACAATAAATCTCTGAAAATATCAGTTTGGTTCAAAGCGAGCTCACCTATTGAGAGCTACACTTTTTACACAAATCCACTCATTATAAGAACGAGGTGTGGACACAATGTAAATAACAAATAAATTACGTAATATAGTCAGCTTTATTTATTATAATGGGAGTTTTTGCAAGACAGCGAAATTGAAGTGATTAACAGCTTCAGAGATTATAAAGGGAGTGTTCTTTCCTCACTTTTTGTGTATTTACAGAAGGCTGTATTTTTCATGCTGCTAAAGTTTCATGAGTGGTAAATGCATTTAAATGCAGTAGTAATTCTACTAAATTATACTTCTTTGTGTGACTGACAAAATAGTGATGACTGACATTATGATAACCATAGCAACATTTTGGCTTGCATTTTAGTAAAAAAAGAAGCATGCATGCAACAATTAAATCTGTTTGGTGATATCCATCCACTGCTTTTAAAACAATGCCCTCTGTGTGCCCCCATATCTTCCCCCTACACACAAACAATAAATCTGTATATTAATAAATAAATGCAAATTCTATTAATCGACATACAGTACATAATCACAATTACAGTATTGAAGGAAAAAAATCAACAATTGCATGTTTTTTTCATTATGGTGCAGCCTTATCACACAGCTGTAATTAAACCTTACAGCAGTATGACACTCATCAAATCAGTGATTCATCAAGAATTAGTGGCTTGAGTCCATTGTGAGTGCGCCTGGCACTTTCCCTTCATGATGAGTGACAGAGAAAGAAAGAAAGAGATTTGGAAGGAAGGTAAAGATGGATAAAAAGAATTAAAAAGAAAGAGAAAAAAAAAGGTCATCATAAAAGTCAACAAAAAATGTTCCCCCATTAAATCCAAGCTGGAAACATATTAGGCTCAAAAATGAAATTCTAATGACTTCTCTTTATAAAGTATTTGATATAGACTATTATGCTATCTTAATGGGATTTTGTGAGGGCATGTTGGCTACTCCTGATAACGCTCAATAAAACATCTAAAGAGCCCCTCTTAAATTGTCAGCAGGGACGTACGTAATGACGCTGGACTTGATCTCGCTTCTTGCCAAGGACGCTGTAATTGCAAACTGGTAATAGTGTAGAACTCTTTTGCTCAGCACCCTGTGGAAGTCTGCTGCATTTGAATGGACAAACAAATGGACGGCTTGTACAAAGCGCAGCAGCTTTCAAATAAAAAGCAAATAAATAATTATCTAAGCAGAGTACTTGGACACACAATACATGTGCCTGGGCAGCAAATGGAGGCTGTGTTTAAATATGCATGAGATGTCCGAAAGAAACATGGGCAACAGAACTCCTTTCGCAAAGAAGTGCAGACGCCTAAACACAGCACATCAGAGGGCTGTTCAAGAGGGTAGGAGAAAGAGGAGAGATGAAAGAAAGACAGGACAGAGTTGTCAACAGTAAAAAAAAGGGAAGCTGTGCAAGGAGCCAGAATGTGTGAGGAAGAAAAAAATAGAATGAGAAAAGTGAAACAAGCGGGATATTGGAAAGAAGCAGTATGTATACTAAAGGAGAGTATGTGTTTCTAAATACACCGTGGGGGTAAAAAAAATAAAAATAGAAAATGTAAAGACAATTCTATAAAATAAGTGAAGGTGTGTAAGGGAGAGAAGGTTAACCTGTGGCTTGTGTTTAGAAAGCGTTGTTCTGGAATGCAAGAGAAGACTCTACTTACGCCATGTTAGATAGGAATCAATAATGCATTAACCACCTTAGAAAACACATGAAACGACAGGGCAAATGTTCTTTTCCTGGCAAATCTGGACAATGAAAGGGTTGACTTCATTTCGAATTAACCTCACCTAGCACCAGAGAGCTCCACAGGACAGAGAACAATAATGATATGAATTGATTATTTCACACATGTGCCTACGAATTTACAAAGCCATTTCATGGCTGCTGTAACAAAGGCCATGTTATGCTTTAAATAACGGCATAAACAACAAGGAGAGTACAAGAGAGGCATGGAGTAAAACATAAAGATATGAGAATGAGAGATTAGAGAGAGAGGGAGAGGGTGAGGGAGAGAGAGAGAGGAAAGATGAGGCCAGATTTCACTGCTAGGTCACTGAATTGGTCCAGACACACAAGTGCACAGGAATGTTAAATGTGACCTCCCGCCCAGATGTTCCCAGTCTGTTCGGATAAGCACGCTAAAACATGACACCACAACTAACATTCCACCTTTTTCAATCTCTTTCTCCCTCTGCTTCATCTCCCTCAATCCTCCTCTATCCTGCCTTCCTCCCAGAAATCGAAATAAGTAGGCATGTTTTGATAAAAGAGCTTGGGTCGTGCTCTAGACGCAAACCTACTGCTGAGATGGAATAGCTGTGAACCAGAGCCATATGTGATCCCATTCGATCTTCAGACGTGCACACGCAGACAAAGGTCATCAACGCTGACACTCGCATCTGCCCTACAACTACACTAAAAGACGTGCCAATGTGTCCACAGCGTGGCCTCGGCACCCCAGGTGGCCTGGCGGATATGATATCCCTGACTGAAGAATGCCTTCATGTCGCTTTTAGCATTACATCTAAATGGCACTCTGAGGCGAAGCAGGTCGATACAGAGAAACAGAAGCATTGGCTAAAAATACATATATCCAGAGTGATAGTATTACAGTGTAGGCTGAATAGTGCTGGTGTTTATAGACACTCAGATAAAGCTTGTAGATTCAAGTATAAAAATGTGATTGTGATATAAAAGATTCAAAAAATACTGTTCTTACCTGTTTGTTGTACTTGTTGATGGTTTGGCTACTGTACTCAGAACAGTGGTCTGATCCGATGGATATGTTATCTCCAGTGCCAACAAATGTGTTGGCCGGCGGCAGGTCCTGAACAGCCTGGTGCTTTTTTCCTGCTGTTGGAGACTGAGGGTGCAGCTGAACGGTGGGCAGGGGTGAGCTGGATTTGTAATGGCGGGCAAGATCTGGGCTTCCAGGGCCACCGTTGACGGACCGATAGCGGCCCATTCCCGGACTGTCCGACAGTTTCTCATTAACGCCATCGTAGCGCTGCCCATTCGGCTTGGATGCCTCGACGGTGACGATGCTGCTATATAAAGGTTGTTTAGACTTTTTCTTATTTTTGTCTTTCTTGGGTTTTTTGCCTTTATCATGCTGCTGAGGAGTGAAGAAGTCCTCATGGTCTTTCTTTCCAGCCTCATAGCCGTTCTTGTTCTTGGGACGGCAGTAGCGGGCCATGACAACCACCAGGATGATAAGAATCACCGTCATGATGCCTGACACAACTCCTATGGCGATGCTCAGTCGTTGCTTTCCCAAGTCATAGTTGGGGTCTCCTGCAATGTCAGCATTGAGCGGTGTACCAAGACTTTTGGCAACTTGCGTCTCTACAATAGTAGAGTTGGAAAGCGTTTCATTAACGTAGATGTGAACCAATGTGGTGGTGCTTTGTGACGGAACCCCACTGTCGTTTACTTGCACGACCAGTCGATGAAGGCCAAAATGTTTTTGCTCTAGTTTTCCAACTAGCAAGATCACTCCAGACCATGCATCAATTTCAAACAACTTAAACGGATTGCCACCCACTATTCTGTAGCTGAGATTAGCATTGATACCTGTGTCTGTATCAGCAGCCGAGACAGTCCTGACTACCGTCCTTATGTTGCTAGAAGGAGGTAGCAGTGTGTATGAGCTATTCATTGGAAAAGTGACAGTGGGGGGATTATCATTTACATCCATTACAGACAGGGACACTGTGGCCGTTGCTGACCGAGGCGGATCACCTCCATCAACAGCTTTGACACGGAATGAATATGTGTTTTTTTGCTCACGGTCAAAAGCCATGTTTGAGAAGATGGTACCTGTGTTGTTGTCAATGGAGAAAATGTCTTCCTGTTGCTCAATGTACAGACTCATGTCTGCGTTTTGTCCTTTATCAGCATCCATGACCGTTATCATGCCAACAGGGCTGTTGGGTTGCAGGTTTTCCTGTATATAGAAAGTGAACACATCCTGCATGAACTTTGGCTCGTTGTCATTTTTATCCGTCACCAGGACTACCACAGTGGCTGAGCCCTGCAGAACAGGCATGCCTTTGTCTTTGGCGATAACTTTGAACTCGTATCGTTCCGTCTGCTCCCTGTCAAGTATGGTGTTGACACGGATGTCGCCGGTGTCTGCATCGATGGAAAATATTCCATTCACAGATGAGTCCAGGGAGTAGGAGATTTCTGCATTTTTGCCGCTGTCTGCATCTAAGGCCACTACTGTGACGACACGCTCGCCGGGAGCATTGTTTTCAGGAAAATAAACTTCCACTGTGCTTTTGGTAAAAACTGGTGGATTGTCATTCATGTCCCCCACTTTGACTATCAGTGAATTGTTGCTAGAGAGGCTAGGGCTCCCAGAGTCCACAGCAACAATAACCACGTTATACTCCTGCACTGCTTCATAATCAAGTGGTGCTGACGTATGGAGAAAGTACTTCTTTTTATTCATTTCACCCTCAACCTCACTAGCAGGTTTGAGCTGAAATGGCACATCTCCCACTACGGTGCACGTCACTATACCGTTCGGCCCTTTATCTCTGTCTGACACTTGGACCAGAGCGATGGGTGTATCAACAATCACATCCTCTGCCACATTAGCCACACCATCTTTGAGAAAAATGCGTCCAATTTTCCGGATGTCGATATTGGGGACGTTGTCATTTTCATCTTTGATGTTGATGACCACTGTCGCCTTGTCAGTCTTAGGAGGCTGGCCACGATCACGTGCCATGACTGTGAAGCGAAGCTGGCTCACGTCTTCACGGTCGATTCTGTGCAAAACACTGAGCCATCCAGTGCTCTCGTCGAGCCGCAGCAGTCGTCGCACTGACTCTGTGGCTGCTCCGAAAACATATTCAATCTGTCCATTCACGCCAACATCGGTGTCGCCCGCTTTCAGCTGGAGTATGGGGGCACCTGGGGAGCTGTTTTCTGGCAGGTCTGCCTCATAGACGCTCTTTTCGAAGCGTGGGGTGTTATCATTTACATCAGTGATCATTACTCTAAGGATGGCTTGAGAGGAGCGTGGGGGGTCGCCCCCATCTCTGACACGCAGAGTCAGTTCATAGGAGTCACGCTGCTCTCTGTCCAGTGCCCCTTTGATAATTAGCTGCGGCTGCTTCTCGCCGTCTGTGGTGTCAGCAACTTGAAGTTCAAAGACGCTGCTACGGCTCGCCCCCTCGTCGAACCTCCGCTTGCCCATGTGAGTGTCAACACCGCCGGAGCCGGAAGTGCCGATCCGTCTGACAGAGCTCTCACCGTTGTCCTGAATTAACTCGTATCGCTCAATTCCATTCCTACCGAAATCTCTGTCGGTGGCCGTGGGCAGGAGATAAAGTGTGCCAATGGGTCTGTTCTCTTCAACAGAGAGCGTAAGAACAGGTGAGGGAAAAGACGGCGTGTTGTCATTTATGTCTAAAATAATCACTTTGCCCTCGAAAAGATCAACCCAGCTTTGCGCGGGTCCTATCACGGACACTTCGAAATCTATAAAACATTCGTTCTCATCAAAAATCATTTGACACTGCGGCAGCTTTTCGCGGTCTATCCGCCGCTCGTTCGTGCTCAGATCTCCGGTCATGTTATCGATTTTAAAGTACTCGGAGCCGGATTCTAAGGTAAAAGTCACATCCATGCCAGCCGTGATGCCAAGGTCCGCGGCTACATTGCCCACACGGACATCGGCAGGACCCTCCTCAGCCAGGCGGTACCGGAGCACTTGCTTGGCTGCGGGCTGACTCAGCAGCTGCAGAATAAGAAAGCAGTAGCTAAAATAGTCCACAATGCCTGTAGTCCTCATCGCTCGTCGCGGGTTTTCCGGCAAAACTGAACGTTAATTTTGTTTAACAGCTTTTTCACCTTCTTCTCGCTCGCGTTAAAGCGCCTGTTTCTCACTTCATGTGTTTTCACAACCGGATACCCCTCTGTGGTTACCAAACTCAGTCAGAATAGCGCATATCTGTTGTCTTTCCCCTATCTCAGACTAGGATCTTGCTATTCCCTCTTTTCATCGATTTGTGCCTCAAAAATATACACAGCACTGACAAAAAGTCTTAACAAATTCATTTAACATTAAGCTTTAAATAAACATGCCAGAAATTACTTGCTGCTACTCCGTGTTTGCCATGACTTGACATCGCCGGGTCTTTTCTGTGGCAGCGAAACCAGATATTCAATCCATTGCGCAATCAATTAATAAGGATTTAAATCCAATCTTCCCAGATGCGAACTCTCCGCTCCAGATGATATCCGACTATACGGAACAGAAACTG
The DNA here is from genome assembly GCA_032357445.1 of Enteromius radiatus. Lineage (NCBI taxonomy): Eukaryota > Metazoa > Chordata > Actinopteri > Cypriniformes > Cyprinidae > Enteromius > Enteromius radiatus. Next base: position 22,469,362 of record JAUCMS010000127.1, read on the forward strand.
AAATATCAGAACTTCTTGTACTACGGATATAAGCCGCAAATGATCTGTCCTCTCCGTGTGCCGTGTCCGCGCGCACAAGATTTCTCCAGTCCACTCAGCGTCTAATAGTTCTCACTTGCACCAGAGAACGAAAAAAAAAAATCTCCGCAGTGCCACTGTGCCGTTCGGCTTTAAGGCAAAATGCAAAACTGAGCAACAACTGAGTTGTAATCCTGGAAAAGATGATAGGAATGTGATATTAAAATTCCAGCGCGAGGACGGTCCCTCTGTCCAGCGCGCGCCTCTCACCTGCAGCAGAAGCGCGTGTGTATCTGCCGCACTCTGCGCGCGAGTCTCTCTCTCGCTCCCTCACGCTCTCTCTCTCCACCCCCTTCGCGCTGCGCTCCCTGTGCGACAAACAAAGCTCAACTTGATCGCTTAGTTTTACTGTTTGAGGAGGGTCTCTCCTTGTTGGTTTGCAAGGGCATTTTATTGCAAAATAGTGTATAAATAATGTACTTCCCCGAAATGAGCATTGGGAGACTGCTGGAGGTTCAGTGTGTGAAATTCCAAATGCTTTGCAAAAGGGGCTTGACTTTTAAAGGGAATTACATTTCTGCTGAGGTTGGCGTCGCGCATATCAAATCTGGTTAGCCAACCGTCAACTATCTTAAAGATGTTTCAAAGATTTTTATGCTCTACAAATCTATAGTAAATTGATAAATAATGGCAATACTTTATGTTTTGTCGATGCACTGCGCGATACTGAGCGTAACGGAATCGTTGCTATGGTTACATCCCATTCAAACAAGACCTCTATAAGCATATGCGTCTATTAAGCATAATTCGTATTTAGTCTAACTTTGGGAAAACATGTATTCTTGCATTTAAAATGCGTACTTTTAAGAATGCGCTTTACACTCTGGGATACCCTGTCGTTTAACTAGTTTCATAGACTGCTATTTTAAGTAACACCGTGTCAGCAAAATACATCACCATATATGTTACAGTACGTACATTCACTTTTTATTCACTGCACAATTCGACTGTCATAATCAGTATAATATTAATCTACAGGAGTGTAAAGATAAATAAATGCACTCCTTGCTCCGCGCATCCCAACAGAACTCTATTCATTATCCTACTCCGTGCATCCCAGATCATCTCGGTTTTTGTGCCCCTTGTGGCTTCCCAGTCTGTTAGAATATAAACGTGTGTGGTCGTTCGTGATGAGATTTTTTTTTCTTCGTCACGAGCATCTACGCGGCGAGCTCTTCTACTACTTAACACCCATTCTTCTCCATCTGTTATGGGCATTTTGCGCAGAAAAGGCACCACGGACAGCGACGCTCGGTTGACTCACTGGTGTGAAGCAGTGAGAGAGCGAGTGCGATGACTCTCCGTGACCAGAACTCTGATGGAGACGATCAAATGCACGGCGCAAAGCTACGATTTATATACTTCTTTAAGTTAGTACCCTCTGCGTTCCCATTTGGTGCTGTGGCTAATTTATCTAGTAATGCACAAACACTTATTCGAGGCAGATATTTTTAACTGTACATATCCCCCCTACAAGTGTAGAGAGGCGGGTTTGAGGGGATATGTGTGCGGGTTTTGCCCATCCAAAGTGTGACTGAAAGAGCTGAGCTGACTGTAGCCCCAGCGCGCGGTGACTCGACCGGAGAGCCTGCAAAAGGGAGTCCTGCTATCCATAAGCTGAACACTGCGCCAAATGTCGCTACACAGCGCCCTCTGTTGTCCTCTTAAAAATCATACTGAACAAATTAGTCATTACAGCATATATGTTGAGAAGAAGTGTACTACTATATGTATAAAGCGGGGTTTTCCTGAAATATCTGCATACTATGCGGTCTATCTACTCTCTTTCAATTGGCGAGTCAAAATCGGGCACCATTTTCACTCCTATTCCCTGCAGTCCGTTTCTCATTTAAAAGTACTGTCACTCATTAGGACGTTAATGACATTTGAAATGAGTGCTTCCAAAAGCCACTAGAGGGTGTTACCCTTTTTAGTGTGGAGTGCACCGAAGTTAAGAGGTCAACTTTTTAATATAGAGTCATTAATTTCTAGGCTCCTCTCAGGTGGATGTTTCAGGTTAAAATAGATTTTTCAATATTCTTTTGTTTATAAGGTCCAGTTCACCAAAATGAAATTGATTGCCTATACTAACTTCAACACACCTAAAAGATGCAAAGTGGACAATTAATACAATTGCAGCACATACAGTATGAAGGAATAAGACCTACCGTTAACATTAGAATCTTTATCTTTTTTTTTGTTTTAGTCTCAATAGTGTATTTAAGCAATACAAGAACTGCTAATTAAAATGTTAGTTTTCAAAACAAATGAAAAGAGATGTTTGACAACTAAGATTTGTCTAGTTATGGCAAAAAACAAAAAAAAAGGAAGAAAAGCAAAAAGTCTACGTGTGCCAATTAGTTTTCAAAATTATTGAAAGTGTCAAGAAGAAAAAACAAGTCTAAAAATGATACTATCTGCCAAGTATGGGCAAAATTGTTTCAGCAAACAGTGTTTATAAGTCAAAACAATCTGACAAGGATAGACATTTTACTGGATAGTCATACATAATTAAATATTACAGAAATACATCCTGAAAAAATCACTTCTGTAAACAAGTCTGAGAAATGTGCTGTGCTTCCTGTCTATGATTGTTTATATATCAGTTCATTTAACATGGCTTGTGTTACACCAAAGTGTAAAAACAGATTTGATGAATTTTATGTTTTTGTTTCCATTTAAAATATAAACAGAGGTTTAGACATTGTTATGTATATAGATGGATCTACTGCAAATATAAATGTGACCCAGAACACAAACATATGATACTTTTTTTCTGAATGACAAAGAATAAGGTATAATTTTTGACAACTGGTGAATGTGCAGTACGGTCACTTCCTTTCAGTGAGCCTGGTCTGAATAAGTAGAGATCACTATTATATTAAATAATTAACGCATAAATGATGAGTGTACATTATACAAACCATGAGTAGGTTGACGTTTAGGAGGAGTTAAAAGAGTTTTCAGTCCTGAATAAAATAACAAGAATGCAAAGGGGGGTGTGCGGAGAAAAACAGAATCAAATCTGTGTATGATTGATAATAAAGTGCCAAATCTCAGAGAGTGAGAGCGGTAGTGAGAACCTGTGACAAGAATAACTCTGCTTCCACACATTACACTGCAGAGGTGCCACTGAAAGGTGTCACAGCAACTTTTACAAATGTGATGGAAACTGTTCAGAGGAGGTTTTATGCACTGATTGTAAAGGCTACAGCTAATCTAGAGTGACACAGGTGGAATCAGGTGTTTTGGACCGTGCATTGCAGTTGATTAATGTTTTCACAATGCATATAAAAGCTAGCAAACCTCTAAGAGGGTTGAACTCATTTTCATACCTGCTCAGCAACAACTTTGTTGTAATTAGTCAGTCACTTCCACTGTGCCATTAAAAGTTTACCTTCAAATAAAAGGCAGCAACTAAGGAAAAGCATTTGTTCACGGCTTTGATGAAACAGATATGATATCTTGTGGTCATTTCAAATGGGATCATCAACTGGCAGATTGGAAAATAATTAGCTGAGCATCGTTCCACATGAAAGCTTCATTTTTATCTTGGATCTGTCATGTGCTTTGCCAAACAACCATAACAATCCTCCCAGCAACAAACACACCCACACTCTGTGTTTTTTTTCCCCCTTTTGTTTACTGCAGTGTAGTTAGATGAGGTGTGTGGGCAGTAACTTACACCTGCCGATTGGACTTTGTAGAACAGCAGCGCTAGTCTTAATCTCCGCAGGCCAGAAAAACGAAATAGTTGGAATCTGTGTGGTGCTTCCACTGAGTTAAGAGACATTGTTGTTGACCACCTATGTGAGGGACTTGCTCTCAGACTTTTAGGAGTGGACTAAGCTAGCATTTTATCTGTCTGTATAAGAAACAACACTATAAAATGTTGTGGAAAAAATGTAAATAAAAATAGTGTATGCACATGGCTTATTGGTCGATATCTTCATATGTACATTCGTAAAACTGAAAGGTAAAGGATAGACATGAGGATCTATATTGAATTATTTTGTATTACTGATTGATATTTCAGACACAGAGATTAAATCTTATTTAAATCATGTTTTACTGCAATTACCAGTTATTTCAAATTATGATCTCATATATACCACAAATAATTGGTTGTTAAATTCAGGTGTTGAACTAACAGAAACAAAACTAGGCCAGACAAACACACACACACACACACATCGACAATAAGAATGTACTGTACTAAAACTGAAGATATTTGTTTACGAAAAATAAGAGAGAGAGTAGAAAAAAAAAAAAACTGCCCAAACCAGCCTAAGCGGGTTGACTGGTTGTTCCTGGAAGTGCTGAGAGCCCTTTAAATAAACGCTATGCTCTTTCACACATATCTATAGACTGAACAGGCATGTCACCATTTTCAAATTTCATTTTTTTGTAGTTACTTGGAGATGTGCACATTTTGAAAGATTTGTTTTTTCGGGCCACCAAAATTCTGTTGTTTTGTAAATAAACAGACATGCATGTTCAGTTTTAGACATTAGGAGAGCCGATAGGGCAAACGGACTAATGGCAAAGTAACAAGAGGGTGGTGGGGTCAAGAAATTGGATTTAACAAATGCAACATGCACAAACATGGGGATTGAACACCCAGGTCCTGTCACCAAAACTGACACAGAACTAGATGATGCGTCAGGGCCAGGAGCCCATGCTCCAGATACAGAAGGACAGCACAAAGCCAAGGGAATAACCCCAAAGCAGTGTGTTCATTCAGGCAACAGGAAAAAATAAAAGCATAACATGGGTGTCAAGATCCTATCGCCAACTCCAAACATGACAAAGTGTCTGGATCCTGACAGTACAACAACAACAACCAAACGGTTCCAGTGACGAACAGACTAAACAAATTGTTACTATTGACAATTGCAATTTGCAAGTGTTATCTAATTAATTAAAAATACATGAAATATAAGTTACATTTATTGAAAAAATGGAAAGAAATAAAGTGTCGCTGAAATGCGACCTTGAGTAAAAATTTGAATCCCTATTTGTAAATAAATATTAGGGTAAATGGTGCAGACTCTGAAATAAATCATTAAATTCTGTTTTTAAAATATACTGGTGTGATGGATGGGTTTAAACTCTGGAGATTAGGTGTGCTCCAAATAAAGCCTCACTAACAGAGTGCAATAAATTAGTTTTATTGCTCATTACTGTGACACTGAGGGGAAAGAAAGGCACAGAATATGTGCCCTTTCCATGACTGGAGAAGGCACCGAAAAGCAATCCAGATTTCTGGATTTCCTCTCCAATGGCCCCCCAGCTATGACTATTTATAACTACAAATGTTCCTTCCAGTTTGCTTGGCCATCATGTTTTTCCCGTTGTAGAAACAAAGACCTTCATAACCCAGCCATACAGTGACGCTGCTCTTTCATGATACAAATGATGGTAGAGCCAGAGTAAAGCGTCTGAGAGGATGGCTTTGTGGAAATGTTCATTAATCCAGCCGACGGCTTTTGTGCTGTAGATCTTAACATGGTCGTATGCAAATGATGTGTATGATTTGTTCTTTGGCACTGACTCATTCGAGAGCTTTGTTAAGTGATTTGTAAAACGCATTGCTCATTTCAATGATTCAGCAATTGGAGTAATTGGAGTAATGTCAGCTGATATGTCATACTTTAGTCACAGAAAATGATGTATGAAAAATCACAAGCCCCCTTTTAGCTTTCTAAAATCCCCCTTGACTTGAAGTGCACTGTTCTTTCACTTCTATAACAATTCCTGCCCAAGTAGAGCATGTGTTGCGCTAGTAAAAGTGCATTAATTATAGCTATGAATGAGTCGATGTTACACTCTTAGATATGCCAAAGATATGCATCTGAAATCAAGAAGCTTATTCATAACGAGTGGCAGTGCATCATCATCATCACAACGTGTGGTGCAGAGGGAGTAGGTGAGAACGAATATGAGGGAGGGGTGAAAGATAGACAGAAAGAGCATGTGAGAAAGAACGAGGCAGAGAGAAAGTGTGCATGAACGAGAGGGCGGCTTAAAGAACATCAATGTGTCAAAGTCACACAATCTGCAGGAGCGCATGGGATCAACAAAGACTAGTTCACTGGCTTATTTATGGTGCTTTTAGAAGAGTGAAAGAAAGATGTGACTTGTGCTTTGTTCAATTATCAATAGGTTATTAGTTTAAGAGTTACACAACAACAGCACATTTCTTGTCTCCCTTTAACCAGTTATTCCACCAAGTAACCATTGAAGCCAGTCAGCTTTCACCCAGCTTTTGATTAAGAGAATAGATAACGATATTTTTTTTTTCTCCAAATATTAGTTACTCTAGCCCAAAATTAACATTTTGCCATTAATCACTTACAACCATGTCTTTCCAAACCATGGCATGGCAATTCAAACATATTTTACGATATGACTAATTCATACGACCTCACTCATACGTATATGATATTTGCTAAATCATACATATTTTATGAGTTGCCAATTCGTATGAATTTGTGCGAATGACCTACACCTAATCCCGACCCTTAACCTACCTGTCACTGTTTTTGACGAAAGGTATAAAATATGTATGAATTAGCACGTATTTGCCACCTCGTACAAATACGTCCAAATTGGTCGTGAGACTGCGTCGTCCAAACCAAACCTTTGTTCATCTTTGAAACACAATATAAAATATTTCTGATGAAAACCGGGAGGATTGTGACTATCCCATTGACTTGGGATAGTCAACTTGACAGTGTTATTTACTGGGAAGTGGAAATAATATGAACGACAAAGCTTTTACGGGCTTGAAACGTGATTTTCAAACAAATTTTCATTTTGTGGAGGAGCACAGCAAGGACACATTAAACTGATCTAAAGTGATATTTATAGTTTTAAAAAAGGTTTGTATTTCCACAAAATGCTGTTTTTTCTATTTGTCAAAGAATCCTAAAAAAATGTATCATGGTTTCGACTTCGATAATAATAAGACATGAGATAAGTTTTGTAAAGCTTTTTACAGTCTATTAAATATCCTTATGTTTATAAAATGATCCAAACACATTTGCTTTGTCTTATTTTATATTGTTGTGTTACAAATGATTCAGGAAATGTTGTTATTATTAACTTTATCAAATAAATAATATATAACTTATGTTCTCACACAAATAAATACATTAAATTATGAAATTAAGTAGTTAATTAAGTAATTACTGGTCGGAGGAGAACTGCCCCCGACTGAGCATGGTTTCGCTGCTAAGGATTTTGGGCCCATGAAAAGAATCTCTACAGGGCCCCCAACAGAGCTGAGACTTTTTTTTTTTTTTTTTTTTTAATTTACATAAAATCATGCACTTTTATGGTATTTTGACTATCATTCTCATATATTTAAATCAATCAGACAACTGAAATCCATCCCATGTCCACACCCGTAATTTGTGCTCTGTAATACTGCACTACTTCAGTACTGTATAATGTATACTGTGCATAGCTGTACATGTCATATAGTGTATTCACATATATTTATATTTGTATGTACATATTTGTACTGTACACTGGCAGTGACAATAAAGTTAATCTAATCTAACCTAATATTTTTAACATGACAGTTGAAATGTAATGGAAACACTGAGCACTCTTAATACAATGAAATGTATTTATATTTATTTGTTTCAACACTGATACTGAAATTTCAAAATAAAACACTTCAATTTAAAAAATAGGAATTAATCTGTGGTGAAAATAAATAAATAAAATCTCAGCAAGAAAACACCACCATAAAACGAAATGGCCATATAAAATTGCTAATAATTTAAGCAGAACCTGCATATACTATATCAAAGAATGGCCCAGGTATAACATAGATGAGTCTGAGTTACTCTTTCCACGAGAACGGCCACCAGCAGTCATTTTAACCGCAACATTTAAACTTATTGGGCCGGTCGCACCAGCTGGACATACACCTGGACGTAAGATTGGGCTAGACGTAAAATACGCTTTAAGCCGAGCGTAGAGTTTATACCCGTTGCACCATCTCTGCGTAGTGCTACGTCTGAGACTAAATCCTAGCCAGAGGTAGGTGTAACGTAAAAATTCATGATTTGCTCGAGCATTGTTAGTTTTTTTGGGATTCATGTCAGTTTGTTAATTATTACTGCAGACAATCACGAAGCTCGAATCTCCATCTCCAAAACTATTATTTTTCAGGAAATAAAAAGGCATATTTGTTTTATTTATTAAACATTGTATAGTGAAAGTTGGTATTATAACTTATATTGCGATCATATGCTGTTGTGTACCAACATTGACACAACATTTCACCAAAATCATGTTTTATCGGAGATGATTTATAACTTTGCAGGGAGATTATACGGTGTCATTGATATGAATATGAATGCCAGTCTACTGTCGCCTTGAGCCTTTTGACAAGAGACAAGGCTTTTGTTGAGCGTAGCTGCGCCTGGACGTAGTTTTTGATGATGCAACTGGTGTAAATATTGTCGTATGGACATAAGTCTAAGTCTAACTTACACCCAGCTTTTTTACGTCCAGCTGGTGCAACCGGCCCCAGATTTTTGAGGCATTTTCACTTCCTCTTCCGTCAAGTTGATATTCTGCCGGTGCTATAAGTGAAGTCAAGCTGTTTGTGTTGCCTGGATACAGTTTGGGCGTACTGAACCATTTTGTGATAATCGGGCCCACGGACGTTTGTGTGTCCTAAACAAATAAATTTTTTTGACACCAGGAAACAGCAAATAGAATAATTTAAAGTTAATAATTTTTACTATCAAATATTTTTTTTTAGCACCACAATTTTATTGGGGGCTTCTCTGGGCCCCCTCTCAGTCATGGGCCCCGAGAATCGTCATCATTCGTCAACCTAGTTCTGCGTCTTCCTGCACGGGGGCACGCAGGGTTCGAGCCAGACGCCGAGCTAGGGTTCAAATCACTAGGGCTTGGAGTCCGCAGATCCCTATTAAACAATATACAATAATATATTATACTATATACCAGGGGTAGGCAACGTTGATCCTGGAATGTCAATGTCCTGCAGAGTTTAGCTGCAACCCTGAAAAACCCTGTAGCCTTGAAGACCTTGATTAGCTTGTTCAGGTGTGTTTGATTAGGGTTGGAGTGAAACTCTGCAGGACATCTACACTCCAGGACTGACGTTGCCTACATCTTCTATATATCAATACAGTTAATTTTTTAATCTTATTTTGTAATATTGTTACTGTTTTACTGTATCTGTGGTCAAATGAATGTAGTCATAGTGAGAAAACTCTTACATCCTCAAAATAATAATGTTTGTCAAACAACTGCTATTTGTTTTGGTTCAATCAATATTGATTTAAATATCACCCTGAAAAACAGCAAAATGATACACTCCATTTCTCTAAAATAAGCTCAGAACTTGCCCCCTTTCTCTGTGTTTTCTGTGTTTCGCCCGTCTCTGTGACCTCATCTGTCAGATTCTCCTGATGTTGTCATGCTCCTTAGTACTTGTCACCACTCCTGACAACTGCTTTCTTGATATAACTCTCTTCTAGTTCCATTCAATCTGCGCTTGTAATCTTGACGTGCTTGATAATGAGCCAAACATCTTCATCTGTTCTAAACTTCATCTCGATGTCATCTGAGAGACTCTTTTACAGTTGGGATCAGGGAGCTGGTTTTATCTGCTAATCTTGCATTATCACTTGAAATTATCCATGTACTGTAGGTGTATGCAAATATCCAGTCATATTTTTACTATGAAAAGGTTCAAAATTAAATAGATACTATGTACTGTGCTGTATTCAGTGATTCTTAAATATGCTTTTTGCAGTGGTAAACAATTAAAACAGCTACACTGTTGTCTTTGTCGTTTGTCAAATGATCTGAAAGCTTTTCTTTGCCTTGTTTTATAGTTGTCTGAGTGTTTTCTGCACTTTTCTTTCTTTGATATGTTCTCTTCCTAGGGAGGATTAAGGGTATATTGGAAAAATGGAAAGAGCAGAGAGATGACTGAAAAAGAACAGTTCTCTAACCATTTCTTAGCCAATGGTCAAATACAACCCTATCCCTAACACAATCAGGTTAGATCCGTAACAGTAGGACTGAGGAAAAAACACAGTTCAACAATCTTTCCTCTGTTTTTGCCAGACTTGTAAAGTTTGTACTCTGTGTATACATTCATGATGTTCATGACAATGATGTCAGATAAACTCTAAGCCAGTGAAAAAAAAAGTACAAATTAGAAATTAGGTGCCCTCAACTAAGTAAGCCAAAGGCGACAGCAGCAAGGAACCAAAACCCCATACCAGGCTTAGTTTGGGCCAGTTCTCCTCTGGCCGGACCTAATTTCCAGTTCAATTTTAAGCACATGTCAGATTGTGCAGCAGACTTAATAAAAGTAATAAAAAAAAAAAAAAAACTAGAGCATTTTAAAATCAATTTGACATTGGCATTTTGACATACTATTGAACAAAACTACACATATCTTCCTAAAGTTTTAAATACTGCTGTTCTCATTGAGAATTCAAAGAACTGCTGAATTTAAAAAATTGATTTTAGTTTTTTTAGCCGATGAAGAAAAAACTTTAGTTGAGCTCTGGGATATTGTGATAAAAGTGCCTATCTCTCTGCTGTCTTTTGAAAACCAGTACCAAGGACCATGAAAAATAGCATTTTGTGAGATATTGATAATAAAATGACAAATTCCTTTCAAGGACTTGCTGAATGCCCAGCACTCAATGTATGAACATTTATAATTGGCAGATTGTGTTACCCTGGATTTCAAAACAAAGAAACTAATGCTTCTACAAACAGCTCAGGTTTAAGATGTTTGTACCAGCCTGTACAGATCTGTTCTGTCCACAAAAAGATAATTGCATTTAACTGACTCATCAAAATGCTAAGTTCTCTTTATATCTGTCATAACAGTCCCATCTTCAAGCAGAATATATCAGTGTTCCTGATAGAACTCAACTATGCATCCAGAGGGAGCAAAAGGAATGTCAGTTCTCACTTCCCATTCAAGAAAATACAGCATGCAACAGACAGAGAGGTCAAGGAGGCACTCTTTCAATCCTGTTACAGCCCACAGATATACAAGAGAGGCCTGCCAATCACACACTTTTGAGACACATCTATTGTTGGCTGTCTGTAGCCCTTATGGACATCCATGTATATTCATTCCCTTGTTAGATCAGCGAAGCATCCTCATCCGATCTGACGTCACAGAACACAGCCAATTTTGTCCCTGACTCACAGTTCTCACTCAACCTCCACATTAATAATACATCTAAGACACGATGGGCAAGAATTGCCAAACCTCTCATATGACTTCCTTCTACTTTTGCTCCCACCATTCTTTCATATTTATCCCCTTTACCTTTCATTTTATGTAATTTTTTCTCTTCAATTCAAGATCATCTTTTCCTTTTTAACTCAGTACACAGTTCTCTGTTCTGGCTCTCCTCCCACTTATCAATATTTCCCGCCCACTGTAAGCCTGTGCAGAAGTTGTTGAGAAAAGCTAACACAATGTTCTAGCCCCCCTCCATACACCCATAATTTGCAGGTGTTGAGGTTGGCACTGGTGTTATTATGGAGGCCCAGGCAGCGTGGCAGCATGCATTATACTCCCTACCCCCAGCGTTCCTTAATCTGCCCCGTCAATGAGGAGAGAATGAGAGACATAATGTTTGGGGACATCTCCGTATGACAGGACAGATTGTGACTGATCTCCCGTTCTCCTCTTTTTTTTCTCTAGTCTTCATTATCACGATCCATGTTCCGATTCAAAGGTCTCTATTATTCAGTGCTCACTGCTCCCTACACAGCCAGAATCTGGAGAAATTCATTTATTTGGAATGCTTTATGGATTTCAAGTATGATGGCATAATGTACTTTACTTTAGAAGGTTATATTCACCATGGCTGCATTTATTTATTATTTAACAAATAGGTAAATAATTTTAATAATAATATAATAACTAAATATTATCAAATATATATCTCTTTTGTTTGTTTCTTTATTTTCACTTTGACTTTTTTTTATTCCTTTTTAATAGTAGGTATATATTCTTCAGTAATCATTCTTATTTGCTGATTTAATTCTTATAATTTTTAATATTAATTTTGTATATGCATATAGTAATTAATATAATAATATAAAGAAACTTTATTTTATAATAAACATTAATTTCAAATGCCCAAAACACCAGAGTAAGTGGTAAATTACTTGTGTGATATTTTATATGTGTTATGAAATCTGATTTGTCTGATTTATACAGTAATATATGCCATCTGTCAGCATTTTTGTCTAGTTTGGGCCTTGGGTATATAAAATCCATATTCTCATATGATATAATAAAAATATGGAGTCATAAAATCCTGATGAATTAAATTAAACTCAACTAAATGAACGAATGAAGAAAAAATAAATAACTTAAATTAAATGGGTTCAATAAAATAAAAAGGCTTTGCAAGGGTAAATGACAAAAAGCATTGTGATTTTCCTGTAATATTTTCCTCCTGGTCTCATGGCATAAATGTACCTGGATGCACTTTTTAGCGGGACACAAGATATGTACCAGTAAGTACATATCTCTGCAGTTTTTAAAAGAAATGAGCACTAGAGGCAATAAAACTCAGACACCTTTTATTTATTTTCACACAAATGTAATAATTCTCATTAATAAAGCATAATTTTCGCACAGTTACTTGAAGAATATCATGTGACTGATGCTGAACTGATGCTTTTGAACATTGGCATCACACATATACAGCTTCATATCGATGGGTTTTCACAGATGGTAGGTCACAGAGTACAGAGGACATTATAACACCTGCTGAATAGATCTAATATTTACACATTTGCCTGAGGATGGAATGATGGGGGTAGTTACATTACTGTTTTCCATAACAACTAGGCCCTTCCATAACACATTAGCTGACGTTAGAACTAACAGATAGCGCTAGCTATTTATTGATTAGCAAACCATGTTATGCTAATGTTAACTCCCTGAAGTCGACGGTCACGCCAGAGTGGCCAGCTACTTTTTTTCTTATCAGTCCAAAAGACACTAAAATACTCTGTTGACTTGGGTCACACAAATAAATGTTATACACCATTCGAATCTGTTACAGGTGTCTACTTTTGAGTACACCCTCAGTGACAAAAGTGTGCACTTTTGCAAAATAAGGAAAATAAAAAGTGTGCACGTTTTTTCTTTGTTCTCTCCACAAACTGTTTTTAGAAACGCCTCACTAAAATGAACTGAAACACTGCGAAAACATGACACACAGACACGAGACACATCTATAGAAAGCGTTAAGTGTCTACTTTTAAATGCAAGTCATATGCGACCACGCACATGAGCCAAATTACTCAGTCTTTGGTAGTGCTCGCACTGCTTATATAGCTGCTGCCTGATGGGCTACAGCTGGGGCTGATCAACCAGAGATGAGGATGTGCAGGTGTGTGCACAAATAGTATTGCACAAAAAGTGCACAGAGTTACGCATTTTTTATAAGACCAGGTTGAATATTTCATAATCCACTTTTATGTGTGACCAGAACACATCAACTGAGTTAATACCTGCATCACTGTTTCTCTTTTTAACCATTTTCTCAATTCACCCACATGCAGTAGTGTAGTCACAATGAAAGTGAAAAAACTGTTGTTTGTGTGTGTTGGAGAGTAAATATTTGTGTGAAGATGAGAAACAAGGAGAGAAAATGTGTTTATAAGAAAGAAAGAGAAAAGAGAGTACAATACATTGAAAAGAAGGTATCTATACACGAAAAAGAGTGTGAGAAAAAAAGTGTGTGGTGTGTGACAGTACATATCTTTGTATTTTTTGTGAAGAACCACAGGGGGGAGATTTCTCTCTCTCAGTCTGAGTCAACTGTCAGAAATCGAAGGAGAGAGCGAGGAGAATGTGCAAAGATGTTGAGAAGGGCCTGGAGATGATTCTATTCCCCCCGCCTCCTCTCTCTCTCTCTCTCTCTCTCCGAACACAGGTGTGAAACTTCAAAAAAAGGCCCCACTCCTCACAACCCACTCTACAGAGTGAGCACTTGCCCTGTCAAAATGTCGTAAGGTGTAAAATACTACCTCAAATCTTTCCCTTCCCCTCTCTTCCACACACAATCTGACATGGCATGGGGGAAGACACACTCTAACCTCTTTAGCACACAAGAGTGCAAGGGTACACACATGAACACACCTCCTTATGCCAACCTTCTCTTTCTTAAATTCACACTTGCACACACAAACACACGCTGTCTGAGAGGACTGAGATTACAGAACTTCACACTGACCCTCTCATGTCTTCTTTTCTAGCTCCCTATCAGTCACTTATACATGCAACCATCTGCCGATTGACAACTCTCTCTGAGGCACAAGCATTTCAAATAATTTTGATGTATTATAACCATATAACTATCTCATTAAATTAAAATGTGATGCATGTAATGTTTTAAACAAACATGATCTATTTAAATTAATAAATATAATAAGTAAGAACTTTCTTGGTAGATACATCACAAGCAGTTTGGAGATTTAGGAGCATTTGTTTAAGACAATCAATGGCAAATCAAATTAAATGAAATTTTTCTATTTAGAAGTCAACAGGCATGTTTGGATACAAAGATTTATCAGTTCTTTCTGTGAAAATTTTACCCACTCTTCTACCAAAGCACTTGCAAGTTGAGAGAACTCATCTGTGGGGTAAACACTTGTGGTTTGCCACTGATGATCAGCTGTCTTTCCTTTTTTCCTTGGAGCACTCAACTGTCTTAGGCATCTTACATTACAGACATCTGCAGTTCTCATGCCTCCCTGCAACAGAACTAAGGCATGTTCACACAGGTGAGCAGGAACCCTGAGCATCTATGTTTTTTTTTTTGTTTGTTTTTTGTTTTTTCTGAATCAGTAGAAAGGCCCTTTTACTGTCCTAAGTTATAACTATGCCATTAATTGCCAACTGTCTGTAAACCTTAAGTGTCTTAAGAACTGGAGCATGTGCAGTAATTGCTTGCGATTCACTGAACTAGTATAAAGTGCATTCCACTAATATTGGCACCCTTGGTAAATCTGCGCAAAGGTGGCTGTGAAAATAAATATGCATTGTTTATCCTTTTTGATCTTTCATTAAAAATAAATAAATAAATCACACAATTCTTACCTATTATGGAGGGAAAGCAACTGGAAATAGGAAGAAGTTATTGCGATGAAATAAATATGTAACAATTATTGGCACCCCTAGGATTTTTATGAGTAAAATATCTTTGAAGTATATTTCCATTCCTATTCACAATTTTGAGCACTCCAGGGGGATTATGGACATGAAATTATGGAGCCATAGTTTCTTGTTGTTTTACAGAAATATATATATATATATATATATATATATATAGGAGCAAAGCAAAAAAAAACAAAAAAAAAAAACAAAACTAATAATATATTTATGATGTGCAGCAAAAGATAATTGAGCTTCACCAATTAGTGATGTGGCTTTAAGAAATGAGCTAGAGCATTCAAAATGACATTTTCCACCATCAGGCAAATAATTAAGAGTTTCCAATCAACTTAAAATGTTAGGAATACACGGCGAGGAGTAGAGTTTGAGTGGCTAAAGACTCTACAAGGACCACAGCTGGAGAATTGCAGAAAATAGTTGAGTCTCAGGGTCAGAAAACCTTTTAAAAATTGTCAAACAGCCCCTACATCAGCACATGTTGTTCAGGAGGGGTTAAGAACAATTCTCCTCGCTCATCC
>JAUCMS010000127.1:22485289-22504511 GCA_032357445.1 Enteromius radiatus
AATATGGGTGTATCAACCCACTTCTGTACGTCAGTGAAGCGTTAGCCGCAAGATGCGTGATTAAACAACAGGTGGCGCTAATGGCAAAAAATGAGTTTGTAATCAAACAAGAAGAATATCCTTGCATCGCGCTGATTCACGCAGCTAGTAGCTACACCGCTACTTGCTGCAAAAAGTAGTTAGCTACTGGAAAAGCTACACAAAGCAACTGAGCTACTGCCAAGCTACTGAAAAATGTAGTTAATTTAGCAGCGTTGCTACTTGTAGTTAACTACTCCCCAACACTGCAGAATTTGTTAATTTTAGCTAACTGTAACAAACAAATACTGTAAATACTGCTTATTGCTGTAACGAGGACGCTAACACAGACTGTGAATCCATTTGAGGAAGTTTATTAAAAGCAAAAGGCAGAGACAGAGTAATAAGTTCAGGCATTGGGTCAATAACAAGAAGGCAATCCGATCTAGCGTCATACAATAGGGCAATTCAAGAGGTGTAAACGATAAGGCAGGCAGTAGGTCCAAACAGAGACATAAACATCAGTCCGATCAACATACCAGGTAAGAAGGGCAATCTGTGGAATCATAATCAAGGCAGGCAGGGAAGTGAGATTGGCAATACTTTGCAAAGTACTGGAGTTTGGCTTGTAGCTTTATACAGGCCAAACAGGAAGTGCAGAGGGAGCGGAGTTGAGCAAGTACTCGGGAGAGGGCTCCCTCTGCTGGCTTGGCATTACAATAGCTAATTATGCATTAACTAATGTTACTCAATCTGACCTTACTGTAAATAGTTTATATATATTTAGTTAAAATTTGTATTTATCTAATTTTTAGTTTGTCATTTTAACACTTCAACTTATTTTCAGTTAGTTACCACATTTTTATTTAACTACAGCTTTAATTAAAATAAATGAGATTGTTGTAATAGTTTTATGTTCAGTTTTTAATTAAAATTTACCAACTCTAATCCCAAATGCCTCCCTCAGAGAAGAGTTTAATAAGCATCCTAAATTATATGACCCTCTAAAAATGGAAAATAGATTTTATTAGTGAGAATTACTGTTACAGAAAGTCTCATTAGCTTTGAATAGCAACAACAGAACTCAAAGGAAAGTCCCATCACGCTGGAAAAAACATGCGTGACGGATGTAGGCAGTGTATGTCTCTCCACAGTCTCTCAACAGGACTTCTGTCTCCCCCAGCCCTCTCCTCATGTCCTCGGTACCTTGCAGTATATCTGAACAAATCACTCAGCACTTCCCAAGCGCCTCACCTGCTGATCTCTCTTCTTTCCCCCTCTGCTTTCTCTATCCTTCCCTCTGGTGCTACCACTCTCAGCCCGGGGTGTGATCTGTTGTCCACCCTATTTCCAGCTGCCATTATTGATCGGCACAGCCGGGCCTAATTATCTGAGTTGGGCTAGCAAAGCATGCTGGGAGCTGTGAAGCACTTATCCTGGAGAGTGAAAGGAGTCAATACAGCACTTAGTGAAAAATGATTAAAATTATTTGAAATGAGGGGACATAAAGTCTGTGTTACTGAAGCAGAGGTCAAAGATGAAGTGATAAGTGTTGTTTGGATGCAGATAACATGGATACACACGGAGAGAGGATAAGAAAGGGATGAAGTGATGCCCATCTCTCATCCAAACAGCCTTCACTCATTCCTCTCACACACTTTAATGCGTAATATATTCTTAAAATGAGGTAGGGAATAGTCTGTTGCTGCTAAACAAAAGGATAATCTTGATAGAGATGGGAAATGGCGATTCAATCAGTGTTTTGCCACAGTTAACTTTTCTCCTTTTGTCCCAGTGTGAAGCAGAAAGCCAATCAGCATGACATTTCCACCCTCTTCAACCCTGCAGGCAATTATAGTTGTGACTTCTAGAGTTCAATATATACTGTAAAGAATGGCTTTTGAACAATATTTTAATCCCGTCACTCACTTTCTGGCTTTCATTAAATCGACCAGATTACAAGGGGCTATTCAGCAAGGTCTTGAGTTTGAAAAGACACAGTTAGAACAAGCCGCAAGCCACGATTCAGGGGACGAGTCACCTTTCAAATGTAATAAACTGCATGCATGGAATTTCGATCACATGCTATTCATTTGAAGTTTTTTTTTTTTTCAAAGTCCAAAGTCTTGCCACTCACGACTTGACATTGTCCAGGTCAGTGCACCTTTGAACACAGAGACTCAGACAGCAATTTTAAACTTCTGTTTTGTCTCTTAAAAGACATTTAAATATGACCTCTGACTTAGAATGGTGTTGAAAACCTTTAAAGAATGGACTATTGAAGTGATAATGTAGCTAAGAAATGTCAAATAAAAAGCTTAACTAACTTGAAACCCTCAATGGAAAAAAACGTGGTGATATGCTCAATTTCCTTATCATTTAACAGGAACTGGCCAACAAGTCATTAGCTTTAGCGCTGCCGATTTCAGCAAATGCCTTTAATTGAATGCATGCACGAGGCTCAGGCACATTTCATAAATCTCAGCCAAAGCAAACCGCCTAAATATGCATAAAACCCTGCTGTTTAATTCTATTTGTTCTGTCAACAGCGGTGTGAATAGACTCATTTAAGGGTGGCTTGAAGCATAACCCATCTTTCAACAATTCTCGTTCAATCATTAATTTAAATGAATTTCCTGAAAATATACCCTCACTTTATTATTGTAATTATACTGCTACTAAAGCTGTATACTACTATTCAAAGCTTTAGGGCCAATCAGATTTAATAATATATATATATATATATATATATATATATATATATATATATAAATATTAATCACTAAGGCTGCCTTTCTTTGATCTGAATTACTGTAATATTGTTAATATTTAAAGTGACTTCTCCAAAATGTTCCTTAAAAATCATTTTGTCACATTCCTATCATCACTTTTGATCATTTCAATCCATACAGCAGAGAATGCTGTCATAATGAGATGATTATTGTTATGTTTGATAAATACTGTAAATACAATGATAAACAAAAGGTTCCTTTTAATTTTTAATTTTTGTTGAGAATCCTTTGCAGGCAATGACTGCTGTTCCAAGCCTTCTCCACACACACACACACACACACACACACACATATATATATATATATATATACTGTATATAGATGTTGTTTTTTTCTTCTTCCTGTTATTCTGGTACAGGTTGATCTTGATTTTGGCCAAAATAGTGCTTTTCTAGAAGGAACACTCAGTATTTGCTCCCATGAAGACTTCTCTTGATTGTAGACTTTGACAGTGACACGTCTGCCTCCTGGAGAGTGTTCTGCTCTTAGCTGGATGTTGTGAATGCTGTGGATGTTTTTCTTCACCATGGAGAGTAATCATCCAGCACTGTTGTCCTCTGTGGACGTTCATGCCTTTTTATGTTGCTGAGCTCACCAGTGTGTTCTTTTTTTTCTTTCAGAATGTACCAAAACTGTTGATTTGGTCACTCTGGATGCTCCTGCTATCTCTCTGATGGGTTTGTCTCCTGTATAGAGAGCTCATTTGACTGCATGATGTGGGTTCACAGCAACAGCTTCTAGATGCAAAAGGGGCACTAAGAGCAACTCCACCTTTTACCTGCTTAATTGATGTATAAATAAAAAGGAATAGCCCAGGCCTGTCCACGAATGGCTTTTGAGTCAACTGTTCAGTGTTTTTTTTTTTTTTTACAATGACATTTGACCAATCTGGATACACCCCAATCAAACAATTATGTTACCAAAAAGGACACTTTCACTATTTCACATATAAACAACATACCACAACCAATTTTTCCACAAATGGTGCCCCACAGAAAATGCTTACATTATAACACCAGGAGGCCTTGACTTGGGAGATGGACTCATCCTTGAAATAATTTGCTTTACTGTGCTTTCACTCTTCAGCAGTCTGAAGTGAAGTGATGGATGAGTGGTGGGGGTGACAGAAAGACATGTAGATAAATAGATACAGAAGTAGAAAGCTTGACAGATGAATGGACTGGATGAAAAATAGACAGTTGCATCATACATAGAGAGTCACTGTACAATTATAATACATTATATACATCAGCGCACTTCAGAAGCATTTCCATGTTGTGAAGTATTTCCAACAAGAACTGTTTACTATCATAAAAGCTAAATTATGTAGGAAGCCACTGATATTGATTAAACAAGGTTCACACTTCTTAAGAAAACCATTGTAACCAAATACATTATGAGCATTATAGATATATTATGAGCCTGGGTTCTATAAAGACATATAATGTACACACATTCCGACCAACACGTCTGTTTTGCATCACAGTCAAAAGGACCAGACTTATCACGTCCCTCTCATCATTTTCTCATTTGTTCATAATTCTTTCATTCCTGACTCTCACCTGCTATTTCCTACAGACACGTCCTTATCGGATGGGGCAAAGGGATGAAAAGTGCATGTGTGTTGGATTAAGAGCACTGTTCTCTTATCTCACAAACACATTCTCAAGTGTCAAAAGTTTTACCTCCCAGATAGATAGATAGATAGATAGATAGATACAGTAGATAGATAGTGTGAGTGCAAGAAAGAGAGAGAACACAGGGAGCTAGTCAGAGAGAAATGGGAAGTCTTGCCATTACAAAACAATAGCCAGTTGGAAAGGACAACCAACCGTAAAATTAGTCTTCAAAGAGGTCAGTGGCACTACATGGAACACACATGAATATACATATCGCTATAAAAACATCCAATACCATCCAGAAATCTTATGAACAATTTGTCTCAGAACAGAACTGGAATTCCATTATGTGTGTTATTGCATATGTGTGTGGGTGGTGACCATCTGAGAGGGGATATTATGATATTAAACACCTCTAAATAAAGCTAATTTATGTTAAGATGAGTGACAGGGTGCTGTTGCGTGTAGTGCACTCATGCAGGCGTTTGAGAGGACGCATCTGATTGACGCTTTTAATTGGGCCATGACGCTCAGCTCATCTTCGTTTTGAAGCACTCGTCATCATCAACAACATCAGTGAATTATCTGTACTCTTTATGACTTAGCTCCCTCTTTGTGTGACTTACAGGCTGAGGCGTTACATATGGGAACTTGAATGAGAGGCCTTTGAGCTTGAAAAAGCCAATGAACATTGGCGTGCACTGATTGCATCCAGCTGCACCTCGTCACTACGTGAGTATAAGAGTAATGCAGTGCACCTGCAGGTTTTCGCTTCGGAGCCAAGCCGGCATCAGCGGAATTGAATAATTTAATATATCTGTTGAGTCAGAGACATTTGAAGGAAAACACGGCCTTCTGGCTGACCGTGGAATATTGAGATTCGTAGCCACAATCTACTGGGCGAAGGAGACCCAGTAGGAACACAGTCAGGAGCTACTCCGCATCTAGTCCTGACTGTGGGGCAGGAGAGAGAGATTGCGCTCGGATCCCATGGCAATGCTGCAGAAAGCCGACAACAGCCGGCCTCGCGCTCACCTGCTGTCTAACTTAAGACACGGGAGGACACCTAAGGAGCACGGCTCTCCCTGGTATAGATACGGCAGGAAGATGGCATCTACCACCCAATGGGCCAACCTGTGTTTGGAGACAGCATTCCCTTTCTGCCATCCTCCACAGCAGATGAAGAGCAGCAGGGAGTGTCTGGAGCTCCGGGTGCAGTACACGTATATGCTTTTGTGGACACAGCAACTCTAGGGTCTGCCTTCTCCTGGGGCAGAGTTTGCAGGTTCACTACCTGATCAGGTCCGGGGTCTCAGGCGGACACGAGAATCAGCCTGCCTGAATTCCAGGCACGTTTCATCGACAGAGAAGGTTTATTAGTACCCTACCCCTTTGAAAAATGCGATCGGTCAGGTGCGTCGTCTTATTGACGGTTAAGTCAGGTTAAGCTCTAGTTATGTGAGCGCCTTGAGTGGGGCCTGCCGTAAGCCTCAGAGGGTGATGGCGAAGTCCCAAGAGGGTACAAGGTGTGGTCTCGTGGAGGAGCTCTAGACTGAGTGATAGTATCAATCACGGCCGGTGATAGACCAGAGAGGTTTGATGCATCCCCTCCAGGAGCCAGATGTGCAGGTTCCACAGATCGAGATGCGGGTGCCAGATTGTGCCCATCCCCTGAGAAATGAGGTCTTTCCTCACTGGGATCAGCCCCAATCAGCAAGACCTGCTCCTCCTCCTCCCTGATTATATGGAATAATACCGCTGGCTGTGGGAGAACTCGAGGGAGGCAAGGAGATCTATCTTGGCCTCGCCAAAGTGGCTCCAGATCAGCTGTACTGCCTGGGGGTGAAGTCGCCATTCTCCAGGGTGGGTGGACTGCCGTGAGAGCTGATCGGCTGCAATGTGAACAGTGCACAGCGACTTTAAGCCATATCTGACATCACAGGAGCAGGCGGGCATACAATGGGAGCGTAGACCACCTTGGCGGATGATGTAGGCTATGGTCGCAGTGTTATCCGTGTGGACAAGCACGTGCCTGTGGCGCAGCATGGGTTGGAAGAGATGCAGCGCAAGAAGCACCGCCAGCAACTCTAGGCAGTTGATGCCACTGCAGTCGGGCACCTGTCCAGGGACCCGAAGCTGCTTGCCTGTTGCATACAGCACCTCAACCCATGTAGGAGTCATCTGTGTTTCACAACATGCCTGGACACCTGGCCTAAGGGAATTCTGACCCACAGGAAGGCAGGGACTGACCACGGGCTGAATAGGCAGCGACACTCAGGGGAAACTCCAGTCCGAAGTGTGCCATGGACTCATGCCCATCTCGGAACTTGATTGTGTATATAGTGCTGCAGCGGTCTCATATGAAGCATGCCAAGTGGCGTTACTGAAACATTTTGAGAGGGACCACTGTCTTGTGCCTGAATAACTTCAGACATCTCAGCACTGCCTGCACACTCTCATTGGTGAGCCGGGCAGTCATGTCAACCGAGTCTGGCTCCATGCTGAGAAAAGAGATCCTCTGCACCCCCATTTATTTTTTTTTTCCCGGGGAGAGTTTCCTGGTTGACCAGAAGGTCCAGATGGCTGAGGTGCCGAAGCACTAGGTCCCTGCTGTTTGCCAAACAGATCCCGCAAGCGAGCAGCGATGAGCCAGTTGGGACAGGCTTAATGGGAGTACTTACAGTACACACTCGACCCTCTAAGCAACTGATTGGAGGGATCTGCCGAGATAAAATTGAGTGGGGACTGATCCCAGAAGGATATATGTCCTGGAGAAAGTCTGACTGCACTTGGCAGCGCTTACCTGCTCCCTGGTTCCGAGTCCGAATCTGAGGAGGCGTGCATTGCTCAGTAAGGGACCTCGGGCCCTGGGCCCAGAGGTCAGGAAAATTACCCTCTCTGGCTCAGTCCTTGAAAGTGTCACCGAGTAGGCCGACCTGGCAGACGGCAGCACCAAGAAAGATGTCGACATCTGCCATCTGTGCCAGGTTCAGCCATAGGTGTTGCTCCTGGACCACAGCCGTGGACATCACCTGGCCAAGGGATCATGCCGCGACTTCTGTCGCCCTCTTTTATCGAGGGCGAGGTCGGTTGCAGTGCAGTGCAATGGCTACTGCATGAGCCATTGATCAGGACCACCATCGTGCTGCATGGCATGCCGCGAGAGCGGATGGGAGCTCACAAGCTTTGGAGGGCAAACGTGCCCTCTTATACTCACGTAGTGATGAGGTGAAGCTGGATGCAATCAGTGCACGCCAATGTTCCCATACTGTATGTAAAGGGGAACTACTGTTACACTACTGTTCAAAAGTTTGGATCAGTACATTTTTATTCTTTCTTCTTTGAAAGAAATGAATGCTTTTATTAACCAAGGATCTATTAAATGAACAAAAAAGTCATAGCATAGATTTACATTTTAGAAATGTTTTATATTTGGTAAAAAAAATATATATATGTTGATTTTTACTTGTTATTCATCAAAGAATCCTGAGAAATATATAAAAAAATAAAAAATAAAAAAAAATCACAGGTTCCAAAAAATATATTTGGCTGCACAACTGTTTCCTGCATTGACAATTCTAGTAAATCAGCATATTAGAATGATTTCTGAAAGGATCATGTGACACTGAAGACTGGAGTAATGATGCTTTTGTATCACAGGAATAAATTAGATTTTAAAATATATTCACACAGTAAACTATTATTTTAAACTGAAATATTTCACAATATTACAGTTTTTTTCTGGATTTTTAATCTAATAAATGCAGCCTTGATGAGAATAAGAAACACCTTTAAAAATCAATAAATACGGACCGATGGTAGTGTGTGTGTGTATATATATATATATATATATATATATATATTATAGATGATGTTTTTGAAAGAAGTTATTACTTATATTCACAAAGGATGCCCCTTTTTACAATATGTAATATAAGTCTGTGGTGTCCACAGAATATGTCTGTTAAGTTTCATCTCAAAATTCTAGTCCCCGCCCCCTTTTCCAGAATAGATCTGCACCATTATGGCTCGTATCTGCTATGGTTTTCTGAGTGCACACATCTGAAAGTCATGGACAGAAAGTGTCTGTCAAAGGCATGTGAGCACAAAAAAAAAAATAATAATAATTTACACACAAGTTCATTAAAAACACACAAATTACAAAAACAGTTGGTTAATAATGTATTTGACGGTTAACAGCTGGAAATAAAAATTCACATTTATATAAGATCTGTGTGGCAGCAGCAATATAAGTTACAGTAAATAAATCAATAAATTTAGATTTTCATGATATGTCACCTTTAAAAGTGACAGTAAAGACATCGCAGTCAGGACCACTTCTGAGAATAGAATTTATTGCTAATTCTTTAGATTTGGGGATAGGCTTCAGCTCTGAGGGGTTCAGCTGCCATAGACAGTTTGAGATAGCTCTTTGATGTATAAATAGTCCATCTGGGGGAAAACAAAATTCAGATATTTCTTAGCTACATTTAGCAGAAAATGGGATGCAGACAATTGCAAATAAAGATAGATTACAATAACAGTCCAGTCAAGATAATTTCCTAAGCAGATCTCTACTTGGAGGGGATTGAGTGGAGGTGGGTGCAGATGTCTGTACATCAATTGATCCTGATTGACAAGGCAATCTGACCAATCACAAGGTCTAAACCACCATTTAGACTCTCTCCTTCTCTGTAAATCTCTTTCTCACAGTATCTTTGCCTTATAACACTGTCTGTGGCAACATGAACACTCGCAAACACACGCACACACTCACAGAGTGGCTATGGAGTGATGGCAGCCTGCACTATGACCATATGGGAGTCATAACTCAAGCCTCGGATTGGCGTAGAAACCATCTGCCCTACAGCAGGGGAGGGATGAAGCTGTAATGCACACAGAGACACACACATTCACCGATGAGTCCTACAGTATTGCTGCCTCCTCATCTGCCGCAAGACATCAGATCGAAATATCTGGATACAGCATAACAAAAAAAAAAAAAGAAAAAAAGAATTGCAATAAATGATCATTTCCATAATCTATTCCGCTAGAAGACCAGCAATGTCTCAGATAACATACTCTGCTTTATGGTATCACTGGTCATCCATAACCTTTCCCTGCGGTCTAGATAGGTTAACTGTGACTGTGTGCAGCTGGTCAGAGACCACCACTGATTAGAGACCCCTATGGTGACTAATTTTTGACAACATTCATATATTTAACACAGGCTACCTACCTACTGAACTAAACATTATGTGTTCATCTTTTCATCCTATTAATAAATAATTAATACACTAAAATACATACATGCTTTTTTTTTTTGATAAATAATTATTTTATATACATTTAGATTTACTATATACTACTGTGGTTTATAGATAGATAGATAGATAGATAGATAGATACTGAATTTACCCTTTTGTTTTGTTTCTCATTTATGTACAGTATGTTATGGTTATTCTGATTTATATACAATTCCCATATGGCATGAGTTTATTGTTTACAGAATTTCTGATCTTTAAGCACTTGTTTTTGTTTTTATATTGTGCAATAAACTGCACAGTGAAGTCATTAGTGACTAAAGCCTTAATGAAAACTGATCAGGCTGCCCTGGAGGTTTCCTAGCAACCGCTTTAGATTGATGACTGTGGTGCAATTGTTTTTGTTTTAATGTAGGACTAAAGAGAGCGAAAGAAGAGAGAGGGAGAGAAAAAAAGAGGAAAAGAGGGAAAGCTAGAGATAGGAATTAGTGAGCTTAAAGGGCATTATGTCAGTATACAGAGGATTTAGCGCTTTAGGCGGGATTATGGCCCTATCGCTTTGATGGAGGGAGGACGGAGCCTTTAGTCCAAGGATGACCATTATTTTTGCTTTCTAGTGTGGGTGGCAGAAATGGGAAACCTGGCCGGTCATTTATGAACATCGAGGTTGTGCACAAAGGTGTGATTTCTTCAAAAAAAGAAAAAAAAAAAAAAAAAGAAAAGAAAAATCTATTTAAATTGGCTAGATTTAGGGATTCAGTAATATAACATCACCACCCACATGCTTCTATGTAAAGTCAGTGAAAGTAAAATGATCTACATTCGATTCAGCATGGAATTGGAGATGTATATATATTTTGCATTCAGCAGCAGCACAGCATGATGAAGTTACAGTCACCTTCTTTCATTGCAAACATCAAACATTCACTTGTTTCGCCCCTGCCTTGACATTTCAGATCCATAGCAGATATACGCTGGCCCTTATTGAGTAGAGTGCCTGAATGTTGGGGTAAATAGGTGAATAAAGTGCAGAGCAGAACCAGTCTGCATTGATCCACTGGGTGGAGAAGGCTTCACCTCAATCAGTCTGTTGGTCACCCAATCCCCCGTGTTCTGGTCTAAAGCTACTGAGCTGCAGCTCCGGTGCACTCCCAAGGCAAAGGCTTGGAATGTAGGAATTCTAAGACAGTATCACATGTTCATCAAGGTTTATAAGATAAGTAGTTTGGTAAATTTCATTTTTGGCAAATTACACTAATCATCAAGGCTGCATTTATTTGCTCAAAAATACGGTTCAACCATTGTGAAATATTATCACACACACATAAAGTATACATGTACTTATTATTACTATTAGTATAGGTCAACTTCCACAGAAGATAAGTGCCTGCTTCTACATGACTGCCTGTTTAACTCCGCCTCCCAATTTGGGCATGTAGAGAGAGAAAAAAAAGAGAGAGATAAACACAGATCTATCCAGAGATTAAATGACAGATGTCTCAGAAGACGCTGTGTATGCGCCAAAGCCATGGGAAAAGTCTTTGCACTGCCTTCCTTTTGATCCCAACATTGGGAAACATCAACACTCTATTTTCCTATTTGATACTGGTAAGTGCTTTGACAGTGCTATTTGCCAATCATAGCAGTGGACATTTACTGCACTTAAAAAAGCAAACATAAGCTCACAGCAAAACAGAAATGCTCCCGACCACTAGGGGGCAGTTGGTCTGCAGAAACGGCTATTGTGTGAGGTCACTGCGGGTTGCGTTGGTAGTAAAATTTTGTTGGTAGGACCTACAAAATGGACAATACATCGCCAACTGAAATAACATCAGGGGATGGTTTTGCAGCGTTAAAACTATCGAAGCACGAATGGGACACGCGCACAATAGCCGTTTCTGCAGACCAACGGCCCCCTAGTGGTTGGGAGCATTTACGTTGTAGCTTCATGTTGTTGTGTTGTGAGCTTCTGTTTGCTTTTTTTAATTTCGTTCTGTTGTGAGCTTATGTTATAAGCATGATAAAAAAAAAGCAGATAGGAGTGCATTATTCTGCAAATATAGTGTGACGTAAACCCCCAATTTTAGCGAATCAGCACACTGTATTCAGGTCAGGTGACAAGGCTACTTTCACTTTGAAAAGACGATCACTTTTGTCAAAACTGACTAAAAGTGATCGAGGATGGATAATTTCAGAATCAGCAATGTGGTGAGGGAAAAGCTCCATGATATTGAGTGTAATCACATCCATCCAGTCTATGGTCACAACAACAACAACCTTTGTCAGGCATCGGTTATCTGAGGAGATTACAAGGATTAAATTAGTGTTTTTCTGTCTTAAACAATGTTATCTGCTTATAAAACAAATATTTATTTAAATACAAAAATCAAATAATTTGTAAATTAAGTTATTAATATATAAAAAAAGTGACTGAAATAAAATTAAATAAAATTAATTGTTGTTTTGCAAACTAATCCTTCCTATATTTCTAAAATTGTATGATTAAGTTAATTCCACCTAATTATACTATTTTTAATTCATTGATTGATTTAATGATTAAAAGACTATTGATTATCCAATATATATGTGTCTGTGTGTGTGTGCAGAGTTATATATTTAAATATATTTTGTTTATTTGTTTGTATGTACAGTATGAGTGTGTCTCGCCAATAGCTTAGCATCATGCTAACATCAACTTAACAGACTGTTGACTAGGCCTATGCAGGCAGCAGAGAGCTGAGTATGCTTTGGCTCCAAGAATTGAAAACCACTGTGAATGTAAAGCGTGTCACTATCTTCCCTCCTCCATATATTTTCCTTCTCAAATTCCCTTCTTAAATACCCACTGTCATGCCCTTGGAAAAAAAAAAAAAACACCTTCCAATTTCAGAGGCAAAGAGGATGACCAGATCACAGGGTTTATCATAAGGATTCTGTGAGTGGTAATGGCCCTCCATTTGTCAACAGGTGGCACAGTGTGCAGCGTGTGCCAGTAGCCTTATGCCTGAGGGAGGAGACCGTGTTTGTCTGACCACCTCTTTCTCTCCCTTCTTCTCATTCTTTCTCAATCTCTCCCTGCTCCACTGCTCTGATTATGGCATCTTTTGTTTTCTTCTTAGGATGGATTTAGAAAAAGGATACTGTGCATTATGGAAGATTTACAGAATGATACATGGTGTTGAGCAAATTGAGCAGTTTAGACATGGTAAATGTATGACTTCAAACCCCTAGTTCTGTTTATACTTGGTCCTCATAATGACATCGTCTCTCACTTTATTTGTTTCATCATAATCTTTCATATAATAAAATAGCACATCGCATGATCCACTTGATTGGTTGAGGCTTACAAAGAACAGAATCCTACAGAATGATACGCACACAGTACAATTTTCTAATCGTATATTCATGAAAAGCTCACAATGAATTGCAGAAGGAGAGAGCATGCATCAAAATGTATCACTTATCATGATTAAATGCAAGGAAACACTTCATGAACAGCTTAATGACAGTTTGGTTTCACAGTAACATGAACGTATTTGAAAGTATGTCACACACAATTGTACATCATGGCCCGATATTGGCATGTTTAACGCGTCATGAAATAACCAGCCTTCATCCCTATCTGTCCCTCATGAATCCGCAACTCTGCAAATCAGCATTCAATGAAGTGTCAGGTTCACACACACACACACGTGCATGGAAACACACACAGCCTTGTGTCAGCAGCAGGCAGCCAAGAGGATTATAACACAGCTTAATATCTGATTTAATTACCACAGTAACACAGTGATCATGGCTTATTAGTGTGAGGAAAAGAAACGGAGAGAGTGCAAAAGAGAGTGCTGAGAGAGAGAAACAGAGGGAGGCAGAGAGGCAGAGATATTCTCAGGGCTGCGGTTCCTCCACAGCGACGCAGCAAGCTGCTACCCACAGGAGTAAATATGACCTTTTTCTCTACACTCACTCCTTGCTCATTTTGTCTGCTTGTATTTTCACTTAGAAAAAAAAAAAGTTGGAAATCTTCAAGTTTTTGCCATTTAAATACATGTTAAAAATATACCAAAACAGGTAGCTAAGATCAGAAATGTAGCTGCATTTGTAATCATTTATTCGCCCTCATGTTGTCACATTTTTATTGTTGTTATTTTTGTGGAACACAAAATGAGATGCTTAATAAAACGTTTCTCTTTCACTGAACATGAATAAAATGATAAATAATATGTATATATATATATATATATTTAGCCTCTCCTTTAAAATCTTTCCAGTCTACTGACATTTGCAACCCGGTGTCATATGTACTTCTGTGCACATTTTGTGCACCACAGTTTTTACATTCCTTACTGTATTTTGCAAGAAATGTCCACTGGGTGGTGCTAAAACAATAGTTCAATATGTGAATCCCGACACATTTTTATGACATTGACATAGGTACGTATTGCTGTGTTCTTATTACGTTAAATATCCAGTGACTGTCGCTAAAAGTTAATGCTCTGTCATGTTGGAAATATTCCCTACACCAAATCCAACCCTAAACCGGGCGTTAACAAATGCAAAATTGGGTTACACTTTATAGTCCATTTAGGCATTCTACTAACTGTAAGTAACTACGTGTCAACTAAATGTCAACTCATTCTCATTAATTTACAACTATATGTCTACTAACTCTCAGAGTAGACTGTTAGGGTAGGTTTAGGGTTAATAGAATAAGTTGACTTGTACTTGCAAAGTTTCTGATAGTCAGTGTGTAGTATGTTGTGAACCTATCAAAACAAATTGTTAG
This sequence comes from Enteromius radiatus, assembly GCA_032357445.1. NCBI lineage: Eukaryota > Metazoa > Chordata > Actinopteri > Cypriniformes > Cyprinidae > Enteromius > Enteromius radiatus. The sequence continues at coordinate 22,499,766 of JAUCMS010000127.1, forward strand.
AAGATATTAAGCAGTCAGACTACTAATACTCTAATGACTGCTAGTTGACATGTAGTTACAAAGTTACTTACTCTTAGTAGATTATCTAAAGTGGACTATAGAAAAAAAAAAAGTGTTACCCAAAATCAATATGAAAAAGCATTTGTTGAAACAACCGTGTCATTTTAAATTATCTTCCATAGAAAAAAAAAAAAAAATCCTACTAAAATCCTGACACATAAGGTCTATATTAAAGTGCTGCATGGTAATAGGTTAATTATTTAGGAGCCACGTTTGTACCGCAGAAGTATATTAACTGAAATTGCAGATGAACCCTTTATGGTCTACCCCTCTCAAGTGCTGAGCACCCTGGAGCACCGTCAGCTAAACCCCCTGGGTCTGTCCCTGGCTGGGATAGAGCTATTTTAAACCCCTGGAATAAGATTTACACTTGAAAACAGAAGGTCACAGTCTCAACAGAAGCAAATAGATGTAGCTGCTGTTTAATAGTAGTGTTTGTTGCCGTATGCTAGAGCAGTTAAGAACTGAGCTCTCAGGATGCTTTCCAACAGCGGTGTATCTACAGTAAGTGCCAGAACTTGCCTATTTAAACCTTGCTCTGATTTTATCACGCATGACCACAAATGCGTAATTGAATTCGATGGATTATTTGGCCTCTATAAAATATACATACACACTCGTCTCCAGGAGTGAGTTCAATACTATTTGATGTGACTGCAGAATGAGAATGAGAATGTGTAAAAATGGAAGTGTAGTATATAAAAAACCATGGCACGCTCTCAGCAATGTTTTGCACATTTAGAGTCTAACCTTTCTGTATTTGTCCATCTTTACTTGCTGGATAAAGAGATTAAAGCATTTTAACCCTGCATGAGTGCTGAGTCCTTCCAGCCATCCAAGAATCCATCTGTCTCTCTTTTTTCTCCCCATATGGACACTCATAATAATATAATATAAAATGACATTTGTGTATGTTTTTAAATAAATAAATACAGAAAAAATAATAATACAAAAAAAAAATAAAAAATAATAATAATAAAATAAAAGGGCAAAAAAGATGAAAAAAAAAAAAGTTGCTTAAGATTACAAATAAAATCAGAATCCCACAAAGATCGGATCAAAAAATGCCCTGCGTGGCTGAAAAGCTTTAAGATAATACAAATAAATATTAAAAGTTGGTATAAAAATATTCTTAAAGGCCATTAAAGCTAAAAATCTGAGGGCTCTGGAAAGAGATTAGCGCACACATCAGACTCAGATGAGCTTTAGGACAAGCCATCCGTATTAAGATCCTGTTCACCAGATGTTCTGTGCTATTTATAAAGTGTTTATGTTATATATCCTGTTGTGTACTGTATGGATATGTACATCTGCATGTTTCATTAAGTTCCATATCACCCATTTATTAATGCGGAAGAAAACTTAGCATTTGTGTCTGCTGCTATTCATAAAGCCCCTGTGCTTTCCTTTATTTAAGGGGATGGTTTATCAGACGGGGAGAGAGGGAAGAAGAAAAAAAAAAGAAAGCTGCATCTTCCAATATGTCATTTGCTTCACAGTCGTTTTAGGCTATCATCACTCAGGGACTTGTCAGCAGAGCTACGGAAGGAATGTAGGGAGGCTTAGTGATGGAATAAAAACAGAAAAGGGGGAATAGACTGCAAAAGAGAGATGCAGATAATGGCTCACTGTGGCCATCAGGCGCTTGGTTATCTCACTGAAGGCCCACTGTGTTTGAAACTGGTGCTTTATGACTCCTTTCTTTTAAACATGTTTATAATTGCTTTCTAAACAGAAGGTGAAAGCCTCAACAGCTTCTAAACGGTCCCTTTGAACATTTGACACATGGAATAGTATGCCTCTGACAACATCCTGTGTTTGTGTCCTCTTGCTATCAGAGTTTACTGTTTAGGAACACAGCCGGTGCATTTCATCACCTCTCCATCTCTAAAGATGTCTGATTAATCAGGCAGTGCATTTAATTAAAGAGAAAACTTAGGCTAGTAATTGAACGTAATGCGTTTCTTGCTCGCAGCTTCACCCTGTAAAAGAAATGCCTTTAGTAATTTTTCTGACACAGTAAATACATCAACGCTGTTTAATCCATTCATGACCTCCGCCATCAAGACAATAAGTGGAAATTATTTCCCCTCCTTTTCTTCCTTGGAGATGAAACAACACTTTTGCGATTACCAAGTATCTGTTGCAGAGTAATATATAAAACGTTTTAATCGCTGCAGTCCACAAAGGCCTCAGATCAATACAGGTTTTTTTTTTTTATACACAAAACAATTAAAGCAAAGAACATCCTCATTTTGTCATTACAGTCATAAATAAATATGCCATAAATTAATAAATACAGTGTCTATTTACAATAAGTGTAAAAAGCCCACCTTGCTGGCAGAAGCTATTGACTCCACCCACTATGGTGTGATTGGGCTAGACAGTATTACACAGGAGGACTATCAAAAAAACAGTGCATACTAGATGGTAATGCTTGTGGCATGGTATTTTTGAAGCAACTGACTCGCTCAGCTTTTTGCCAAAAAAATGAGCTGTATAGACCAAAACCACTTTGAACCAGGCTGTAAACATATTTTTTTTTTCTGCTGTAAAGTTGGGCATTGGGCAATATGGGGAGCGTATAGATTAGTATTATTTTTATCATTTATTTATTCATTAATTTCAATGTATTCATTATTATAAATAATAAATATAAAAAGTAAGAAAGGAAGCCTTTTTCGGTCCTGTAATGAATTTGCATTTTATTCAACTTTAAAGCAGCAAACACTGTTATTCTGATTCAGCACAATCAAAAAAGCAAACAAAACAAAAGCAAGTAAGAGCTTGAACAATGGCTAAGTGTGTGGACACTGTGCTGCCTGGGCCATCTGACTCATGATTTTGGCACTCCACTGTACCCTGTGCCATATGGCGGGGCAATGAGGAGATCTCAAAGCAAAAGTGATCCACCCTCCAGCCGCGCCGACCCATGCCGTCAATGCAGCTTTCCAGTTAACACACAGCCATTACACATCTCACAGAGGGCACATGGCCATTAGTAACTACTGCAGAGAGGGAGGTATCAGCACAGCCGCTGCAGAATACATAATCCCTGCTATACACTTGACTAATTCAAATGAATGTGACCTATGTTTGTTAGAAGTGGAAAGAACACAAATAGGGGCAAGTACCTTTAACGTTAACACAATCACTTAACAGACAAATGCTTCTCACAGACTAAACAAAGCTAATTACGTCTGAAGTGCAGTAACAAACATACCATGCTATTACTATGTTTTGGACCTGCAATGTGGTAATCAACATACTGAACTTTTTTAAAAAGCATCTGCTATTTGCACCAAATGCAATAGCAAAAGATATTTACACTATGTAATATTTTCTGCTATTTAATACTACTTTTTCCAAATAGTGACAAATATCTGCACCTGTGTATTGTAGTACATTATAAAACGGTATGCAATAAAAATGTATTGAGTGTAAATTATCAGCTTACTTGCTGTATTGGGTCATTAAAGCCCTTCCCGCACTTACTCTAATAATACACAATATTTTATTTTAAACTTTTAGATTATTATGTTTTTACTGAAAATAAAATGTCATGATAAGAGATGTAAAAATAGAAAACAATGAGTTTGGCAAAAGACAGATTTAAACTTGGCTTGCTTGCGTCATAAAGGTGTATTAAGTATTGCATATGCGACTAAAGATGTTAATCAACAGCTGTCTTCGATAATGTTTTCTAGCCCAACCACACGTTGGTGGGTGGAGTTAGTCGAAATAGCCTCTGCCAACAAGGTGGGCTATTTGCAGTTATTGTAAATAGACACACATTTTGGGGAGCATGTTGGTTGGGGGATATCTTCCTAATATGGACTTTTAGCTAACCAAGCTAGTTAAGCAAGCTATCAGCTAACCAAGCTAGTTCTTTTTGTTGTTGGTGGTTTATTTATGAGCTGTTTTCATTACAAAGTACTTAAAGTTATTTTAAAAATGGAAAATTCAGTGCTTTAATTCAATGCAAATATGAAGTTGAGCTACAACACTTCAAGCATGATGTTTGTGTCTGAGACTATCAGGGTTAAACATGCCCCAGTCAACATTCCTGTACTGCATGCATGTCTAGAGACTCACATAATAAATGCAAGTTGCATATTTGAAAATGTCAAATACTGCATGTCTGTCATTGATTGAAAGCCTGTTGCTTTGTCAGCATTGGAAACCATAAAAACACACACTTGTGACCTGTTATAGATAGCAACGACACAGCGAGTTATGATCTCTCTCATGAAAGATAACTAAATGTACTGTTGACTTATCAAAAAAAAACAAAACAAAAAAAAACACACTACACTGCACAGTAGGTGCAACCAGGTTGAGCTTTTTGCCGCCATAGGCACCGGCACCACCGCAACTGCACTTGAAGCTTTTGACCGTCAAGTGGTCATTTTAACAAATAACCATCAGCTTTGCCAAGCTATATAACAAAATGTGTTTGATGGCTGAAGTAGGTGCAAAAAATAAATAAATAAATAAAAAACTGTAATTAAAATTTGCATATTCAGAAATGAAAATTTGGTAAGCTATTTATGGACTTAATGTGTATTTCTTAGAACAAATTCAGGCAGCATAAGTGTCAAGTCTGTCAGCATGTGCCTAAATTTATTCTAAGCTACACAGTATTACATTATATTTTAAATGTTGAACATTTAACAGGTGTGCAGT
>JAUCMS010000127.1:22504611-22517163 GCA_032357445.1 Enteromius radiatus
AGGGAGTATCATGGCTCTAGCTCATTCCTGATAGGAGAAATCAGAAATGTTGCAACTGTCCCCACTCTCCCCTACTCAACAAAAATTACTGCTAGATTTTCAGAATTATTCATTCCTTGACAATTTAATTGTAATGCAGAACCACCACAAAAAACATAATTTAATGCCTTTTTTTTTTTTTTACTTTGCTATCCTTTTTTTTTTACTTTGCTTAGTTTTTGCGTACTGTATATATAGCAGGAAACATCTTACAGTGCCAAAATGATAGTTGATCTTAATAATAATAATAATAGGCATATTCTATACATAAACCCAAATAGGAAATAAAACAGTTGTGTGTGTGTGTGTGTGTGTGTGTTCTTCAGATGTAATACTCTTTACAATCATTAACAATTTATTTTCCAAAACCAATGTAGACTGTAAATATATATATATATATATATATATATATATATATATATATATATATTTTTTTTTTTTTAATAAAAGATTAATCCTTAAAATAAATAAACAATTAATCAAATAATCAGTGAAAATAATATAGTTTTTGTTTTTAGATTTTTTTTGCGGGGGAGTCACAATTTAATATTAAGTTATTAATTTAGTGAAATATATTAAGTTGGTTGATTAGCTATGAATTTTAAATAAAATCATAATAACTGGAATGTAAAAAAATTAAGGAGTCGCTGTAAGTGAAACGGGGAAAGATGATAGGAGTATAAGATGACAAAGAAAAAAAAAGAAGAAAAAAAAACAATAAAATATATAAATTATTTAAAGCTGAAGACTGACTAAGACACAGAAATGGTTTTATTTTACAATAGTGAGCAAGACAAAGGTTATTTTAAACAGAGACACCTCTCCTACCCTTGACCTAATCTGGTCTCTTCTCTTTATCTTTCCCCATCTGCTTCCAATCACCTAACCTCATCTAGCAGATAAACCTGTCTGTCTGATAAAAGAAGAAGAGAGGTGTGGGGGTGTGGTAGGAGGCTTCTGTGTGGGTGGGGAGGGCCAATGAGGTGGGTTTGGATTTTAAATGTATCTCATAAAGAAAAAAAATCCCAATTTACATTACTGGTGTGGGAGACTCCTTCGGGAGTGCACAAGAGGCTTTTGATGGATGAATAAAAGTACACTATGAAGGAGAATAGTGTGGTTGAAAAAAAAAAAAAAAATCCTGGATGACCCGATTTTGCAAATTTGGCCCGCGGGAATAGAGGAAGAGGAAGTGAGAGAGACTGAAAAGTCACCGATTTAGGAGATGCATTTGGGGAAAGTGATATCGCTCCTCATCCTCTCCAGCCTCAGCTAAATAAAAGAATAAAATTTATCATTGTGGCAAAGAGTGAGAGGAGAGCAAGTGAGAAACTTTTCACCCTTCAGCAGGTTACCGTGTTCTCGTTCTATAAATCCTAAGACGAATACTTTTTAAAATGCCCTGAAAACACAGATCCAAGGAGAAGCGTTTAGGTTCATTGGGAGGGCTTATTGGAATATCCGAAACAAGATTACAGTCCCTCCCTGCTGTTTATTGTTGGATTTGGAGTGAGGTATTACTGAGGCCTTAAGTTGGATCAGTTGTCAGGGTTCTGGTGGGGTGGTCTCAGGTCAGGTGAGTCAACTTGATGGAGACCTGATTAAATATGAGACAGGCAGAGAGTGATGGAGAAATGAAAGTAATACTTCTACACCTCTAGAAAGTCTTCCTGCACTGTGAACTGGAGAAAGAGACTGTAAATCCTCATGTATTAAATGCACTGTTTAGTTACATTTTAAGGCAAATTGTGCCATATGAATTTTGTTCAAAGGTGTTGTTCAAAGGTGATGAAGCTGATGTTCTCAGTTCAATTCAGATTGGTTTACTGCTAAATCCACTGTTTGAAAGAGCAACTACGCTGCAGGAGATAATCTTATAACAGCTTGTTTCCAATCTAACCAGACTTGAGTAATCAGCACAATTTAAATCTTTATCTAAAACTTCACCTAATGGCCACCAGGGCCTCGATAAACAGTCTCCAAGCCACATCCAAAATCATGTAAAATAATAGTTAGCTTTATAAAATAAACAGTTTAATTTGCCATCCACTCACACATAATTATTGTAGGACCTGACACAAGTTTTTGAGAAACTTGTCAATGAATTAAATTATTGATGTTGTTAAGATGTATGAGGTAAATTTCTGAGGATCTATGGTCTGTTTTTTATAGTGCAATGATGTATTAAGCGTAGTTCACTTTTAAGCTAAGTAGCTTTCTGTTGGGCAACACAGGGAACCTGTGTGGCAAAATGTTATGCTTTCAGGTGAAATTCCCAGTCACATGGATTATTGAAATGACTGAATTCACCTTCAAAAACTGAGTGAATGACAGTAATGCGATCACACTTTTTCCTTTGGACTTAATTATTAGTACCTTCAAAAATACATAACAGAAGATTGTATTTCATGCTTCTAAAGAACAGACAGTGTGGGAACTTCCCACCATGACCCCTTGAGCATTATGTGCGGTCAAAGGTGTCATCCTCATCCAATCCAGTCTAGTTTGTTATCTCTCCCTTCAAGAAGGCAGTACAGGTCTTTGACCAACCACCCCACTCAAAAACATATTTTCCCACAGGAAGCAGAGACCTGCTTTGTCAGACATAAGTGAAGTAACAAAGGCCCTGTTTACCCCTGGTATTAAAGTGTCCCTATTAGGCCATTTCCAATATTGCCTTTACAGCGTGTAATGTAGCTGTGTGTGAATGTAAATGCTCTGCTTGTAAATCCAAAAGTGCATAATAATTAAAGTTATTGTCTCCTAAAATAAAGAATCGACTCTGTACGGCCTCATTTCCTTGACGGCTACGCGTCGTGGTGTAACGCATTTGGATAATTCCTGCCTATGTTGTATGTTGGCTTGTGCTGCCACATATTCCAAGGTTGATCTACACATTGATAATATATGAATAGATTTTTTGTCAAAATATGAAGGTACTGATAATGACATCATAGCTGGGTGATGTAGCTTTTTATTTGGATCACCCTTTTTCTTGTGGGCACTAAAAAGTGGAGAGACATACTCAAACCGGATGTGTAAACATTTCAAAAATTAAGTTTATTTGTTAGGTGGATTAAAATACTGAGAACAAGCTTTGCACAGACATCATTGGTTGCTTCACATGTCAGACTAACATTTTCTACCCAAGTTGGTGGTCCTTGGCCCACATGATTTGACTCTGTGGACAGAGAAAACAAAGATAAACACCAAACAAGGCTATTACAGATTACAAAAGAGGAGCAGTAAGAGTAAAAAGAAAGAAAGAAAGAAAGAAAAACTATCCAGGATGAAGTGCTAGTTGTTATTTTCCCGGTATATGACTAACACAGCGCTTCTGGGTAATGATGGCCCTCTTGACAGAGTTGAGAGATCCATCTGAACTATAACAGAGCCTATGACAGTGGGGACTCTGGCATGCCTGAGGTTATTTTATACTTCATACCACATAGCATAGTTTAAAAAAAGTCATAATGAAATATACAGAAGTATACATAGAAAAAGGTAATGAAAAAAAAAAAAAATACTAGCAGCACTCTCATTGGTGTGGCTGACACATTCTTGTTTATGAACTAGGTTTGTCCCCTGTGGATATGCAAAACTTGCAGTTATAGATGATAAAAGTGTTTTATTTCTCTTTTTTTATGGCTATTGTATGCTGACGGTGAAGGTCTGACTGCCTGAGGTTGCAATTTTTATCAGCAATTTCACAATGTTACTACTTAAAGAAAAACAAACAAATTTGACGATACATGGGGAAAGTTTACATTTCCTAAACTGCCTTTTCTTTGTCCAATGTCTTACTTTGGCACGCAAGTGAGAAATTCCCATGAGCCTGGAGCCAGCTCACAGTGTGCGGAAATCTTTAATGTGCTACACTGCCAGATGTTCCTGATAAGAAAGAAGCGAGCATCAGTGCTGTCATTTTTGAATAAATTTCTCGCTCTTCGTGCCCTTCTGTGCCTGCATCACACAAACATTTACACACACATTTTAGTGTTGTGCTCTCCCATCACACATCAAGCACTAATTTAAAAATCAACACTGAAAAAATATAATCGCAACAAATTGGTTTGCAGTGGCAGGACGCTGGCTCAGGGAAATGAATGCCTGAGGCCATCTCCCAACACCAGATTCAGTCCTGTCAGTGTGTGTGTGTGTGTGTGTGTTTGAATAGACAGATACAGCAAGAAGTAATCTTGAAAAGATGAAGAGTCTTTAGTTTCTCAGGGCTTCTAATTAATTTCACTGTGTTAAGTTATAAGTGTATAAAGACTCACAGTTTTGCAGAGGGAATGCCACTCGTTCCTAGAATTTTAAATTAGCTAAAATTAATGAAAGGAGGAGGGGAAAAAAATAAGAAAAGATCTGCCATGAGGTAGCACTTCATATTGTTATACTGATATCATTAATTGTTTCTGGAATGTCTGAAATGTAACTCTTCATAAGCATCTTGGCAAACCTTAAAGGCTAAGCCTAGAGCTTCTTTCTAAAGTCAAATGTGGCAAATTTTAATATGCGAAAAAGAGTTTAGTCTTGTGTAAAATGCAGCTAATGATATATATATATATATATATACTCTAAAAAAATGCACATTTCAGCATTTGGAGAAAAGTAGAAAGTAAAAAGAGCACAGGAAAGTAGAAAATCATCACATTAACATGAGCAGAAAGCTCAAACACTGAATTTCATTCTCAGATTTTTATTTTATTTTTTTTTTCAGTTCTGTGATTATTTAGTTCTGTAGTTATTTCTGGTCCTTGAATCTGATTGGCTGATAATAGTCTGAGCATACTGAGCCATGCCGTCATCAGAATTCACCCTCAAACTAAATTTAATTGTTAGTACAAGACTGATCACACTCACTCAGTGTATCTCTCTCTCTCTCTCATAATACTCTGCATACTAAATTAAACTTTTGATACAGTAATTTTACAAGGAAACATATTTTTTGAAAATAGTTGAGAAACTAATTGAGATTTTGATAGATAGTGTCAGGGAATAAAAAACCCTCATTAACATAAACAAATAAATGCTGTATTTTTCATTGTTATATTCAGGTAGGGTATTTCTGATTACCTTTTATCAATTATTCTGTTGATTTCCAAAAAAGAATTATCCTTCAGTCCAACGGTAGACAGTTGTCATTCGAGAAATCCAGCCAAAACTAAAGGAATCCCTCCTATCTGTGTCTTCACAGGAAGGATTTCTCATTCTCTCTCATATGTAGAGCCAAAGCGCCACCTGTTCTACAAACCTGTCTGTAGTCAGCCACCATATGCCATACAGCTAACCATGAGAAACCAACTCCAACACTCATGAATGACTCACTGCCTGTGCAAGTATTTAATATCTACTGCACTAAAAAGCATTTGATATTAAAATGCATCTGTCAAAAACTAACTACAGCATGCAGTTTTTTGGACCAATCATTTGTAACATTTAACTAATATTGTTATCCAAAATGACTGAGATTGCAAATATTTTATCAGTTCTTTCTTTGCCTAGAAATCGAAACCATTTGAGCTGCAGGAAGATTAATTGTGAGATACAAAAAGAAGTATAAAATAACTAGTTAATTTGAATAGAAAAAAATAAGTGTCATATATTCTCTTAATATACTTTCAGTAGTTCGCACTTCCTTATAATCACATAGAAATAATAGCGTGTTTGGCGTGCTGTCCTGGGGGCGAGCCGGGAGCCTGGCGGACTCCGAGTCCTGGAAGTATGAACCCTAGCGAGGGGAGAGCTTGGCGTCCAGCTCGGACCCTGCATACCCCATACCCCTCGTAGGATAGTGCGAACGAGGTGGAGAAGGGGCGGAGGAGGAATGCTTGTAACAACATACGGAAGGGAAGGAAACTGGCTTATTTATAGTGAACAGTTTGGGATCGGATTGGCTGACGAGATGATAGGTAGTGATTGGTAATACGGCGCCGGCTGTGCCTGATTAATCGTTCATGCCCCTCCCGAAACTAGTTTGGCAACGTCACTTTTTGATCAAATTACAGCAAAAGTTGTTTCAACTGAGAATTCAGATTTATACTTTAAAACTATATTTTGTCTGTAAAGAATTTGCACAGTTATTTGTCTGTTAAACATGTTTACTGTGAAGCAAAACAGGTCACACTCATGCACTGAAAAAGACTACAACAATCCTACATGTATAATAAACCACAATAATACACCAGTTAAATTAGCCTTGTATCCTAAAATCATGTAGTTTCCTAACCCTAATGAGAATAAACTGAGACTTGTTAAATCACTTTTCAGTGGCATTGTCAAGCAGCATGTAGCTCACAAGTAGAGCTGGAAAAATTGGAGCACAGCTGTTCCAGGTCCAGGCTCATCAACAAAAGCAGGGAGCTACACGACGTCCCAGTTCGGTGTATAACAACTCAAGACAAACTTTAATGTGTTAGTCTGTTTGTCATTTCTTACAGAATTGGACAAAGAACAAACTGGGCCGCCTGGCATCCCCTGACCGCCCACACTTCACTGCTGAGATACAGTCGAGCCATTTCAATGCACATCTTGCCATGGTTTAACGGTCCTGTTCCCTCATGTCTGTCTTTATTCACCAGCCACAGACATGAGCAGTGGCATTGCAAGAAATATAGACTTTTTAAACTTTGCAGTTGTCTAAACACACTGTAAATACTTGTGTTAACACATCTTGCATTAACTGTTTTCAGCTAAAAAGAGCTTGAAGAAATGTTGATTTTCTACTAAAGGAATCATAATGGATGGTGTGGGTTTTTTTTTTTTTTTTTGCTGACAGTGAAAAGTTCTTCCACTTTGAAAAAAGTGAAAGGCTACAAAAGAAAAGGGTGAAAAAATCTCTACATCTGTCCATCAATTCCTATCCAACAGGCTCCTGCGTCGATGCGAACGCACACCATGGGGACAACTGCTGCAGCTAATGGACATCCGCTTTTCTCACTGCTGGGTAAAGTGGGATTCGTCAGCATCAGCAATTCTACACTGTTCTGTTGCCTTTTTTTTTTTTTTTTTTTTTTTGTAAAGGTGACTCAGCTAATGTTGTTCTCTAGAGAAAGAGAACAAGAAATGTGCAAAGAGTCCACAAGTTCTGAAGTGTTTTTTTGTTTGTTAGTTTGTTTTTATTTTTTGTTTTTATTTTCAAAGCATGTACTATGGTGGCCAATTTAAAAAGCAAATATAAGCTCAAAACACAACAAAATTAAAAAGCAAACATAAACTCACAACGCATTGCAATTTAAAAAGTAAACATAAGCTCACAGCACAATGCACATCCTCCCGACCACTAGGGGGCAGTTGGTCTGTAGAAATGGCTATTTTGTGAGGTACTTGTGGACGCTGCAGGTTGAGTTGGTAGTAAAACTTTGTTGATAGGACCCACAAAATGGAAAATACATCGCAAACTGAAATAACATCAGGGGATGGTTTTAATGAAAAGAGTTATAGACCGCCCCGCAAATACTTGCGCACAATAGCTGTTTCTGCAGACCAACTGCCCCCTAGTGGTCGGGAGCATTTCAATTGTGTTGTGGCTTAATCTTGTGTTGGGAGTTTATGTTTGCTCTATAAATTGCATTGTGTTGTGAGCTTTTTAAATTTTGTTCTGCTCTGAGCTAATGTTTGTTTTGTTTTTATTCTGTTGTGTTGTGAGCTTGTGTTTTTTTGTTTGTTTTTCTATTTATAGAAATTTTATAGTTTTTCAATTATATTTTGTTTCGTTGTCTTATGTTTGCTTTTTCTTTTTTTGTGTTGTGCACTACTGTTCTTAAAACAGTATTATTTTTTATACTGTAGCTAATAAAAAATCAACTTATGTGAAATCTATTGAAACTATTTTAAAGTCTTCATGTACATACACACTACAGATCTTCATTAAGGTTATGTTTATACCACAATAATGTAGTCAAAAATGTCTAGGTTACGTGGGTAACCCTCGTTCCCTGAAGGAGGGAACGGAGACCTTACATATTGGAACTTGCCCTGAGAGACCAATTGCCTTCGAGTATCAAGAAAAAGAAACACTGCCTTCTGGCTGACCGTGGAATATTGAGATTTTTAGCCACAACCTACTGGGCGAAGGAGACCCAGTAGTAGCACAGTCAGGGACTACTCCGCCTCTAGTTCTGATTGCGGGGCAGGAGGACTCAAGTTTGCTCGGGGGGGACTTTCTGGGAGAATGGCGCAAGGATTCCGTAGGAATGGCACAGCAAGCCGACACCAGCTGGCCTCTCGTTCACCTGCTGTCTAACTTAAGACACAGGAAGACACTACGCAAAGGTCGTAAAACCTTGCAAAGGTGTTGGGTGTCGCCCAGCCTGCAGCTCTACAAATATCTGCTAGAGAGGCACCGTGAGCCAATGCATAGGAGGAGGCAACACTCCTTGTGGAGTGGGCTCTCAGTCCTAAGTGGCACGGCTCTCCCTGGTATAGATAAGACGGGAAGATGGCATCAACCACCCAATGGGCCAACCTCTGTTTGGAGACAGCATTCCCTTTCTGCTGACCTCTATAGCAGACGAAGTGCTGCTGGGAGCGTCTGAAGCTCCAAGTGCGGTCCATGTAGAGGCGCAAAGCGCGTATGGGACACAGCAACTATAAGCCTGAGTCTGCCTCCTGCTGGGGCAGAGCTTGCAGGATCACTACCTTATCGTGGAAATGCATGGTCTCGGGATAATGTGAGAATCAGCCAGGCCAAACTCCAGGCACACTTTGACAGAGAAGGCCGGTAGGTCCCCTACCCTCTTGATGGAGGCCAACACAGCCACAGGCTACACAGGGTGACGCAAGGTCCCAAGAGGGCACCAGAGGTGGTCTCAGGGGGTTAGCCCTTCTCGCACCTCTGAGGAACCTTACGACCAGTTGGTGTTTCACGAGGGATGTACCCTCTACTGCTCCAACTTTTCCTGCTGGAAGGAAAGCACCACTGCAATCGGGCATCTCTGTGGGTCCTCTCTGCGAGAGGAACACCATTTGATGAACTGACCCCATCTCTGTATGTAGGTCTGCCTTGTAGAGGGGGCTCTAGACTGAGAGATAGTATCAATCACGGCCGATGGTAGGCCAGAGAGGTCTGACGTTTCCCGTACAGGAGCCAGACCTGCGGGTTCCAAAGATCTGGTCACAGGGGCCAAATTGGGCCCATCCCCTGAGAGAGGAGGTCTCTCCTCAAGGGGATTTTCCAGGGAAGGGCTGCTGCAAGGAGCACTAGGTCAGCAAACCAGGTCCGGGAGGGCCAGTATGGCGCTACCAGCAGAACCTGCTCCTAGTCATCCCTGATCTTGCACAGTATCTGTGCAAGGAGGCTCAATGGGGGAAAGGCGTACTTGAGCCCCAGAGGCCAGCTGTGTGCCAGCACATCCCTGCCGAGGGTTGACTTGGTGAGGGAGTAGTACAACCGGCAATGGGAGGACTTGGGGGAGGCGAAGAGATCTATCTTGGCCTCGCTGAAGTAACTTCTTGTCCAAGGGCCAGAGGATGCTTGACCGTTGCACACAGCACCCCAACCCGTGGATGAGGCATTTGTGTGGATCACCACATGCCTGGACACCTGTCCTAGGGGCACTCCCACCCGTAGAAAGGCAGGGTCTGACCATGGGCTGAAGAGGCTGTGACACTCCGGGGTAACGCCAGGGTTTACCGTTCTCTCTGTTGACCTGAAAGCTCAGAATGCCGAAGCACCAGGTCCCTGTGCTCACACAACAACGCTTGCGAGTGAGATATAATGAGCCAGTTGTCAAGGTAGTTGAGGATGCGGATGCCCATCTGACATAAGGGAGACAGGTATCCCTCTGTGACCTTCGTAAAGACTCGGGGAGACAGGGAGAGGCCAACTGGGAGAACCTTGTACTGATACGCTCGACCCTCGAAAGCAAACCACAGAAGGGGTCTGTGTCAAGGTAGAATTGAGACATGAAAATACGTGTCCTTCAGGTTGATGGCTGCGAACAAATCCTGGTGCCAAATGCTTAGGATGCATCTTGAACAGCAGCATGAGAAGGGACTGGTTCAGAGCTTGAAGGTCCAGGATGGGTCTCAACCCACCACTCTTTTTGGGCACGATGAAGTAAGAACTGTAAAACCCTGACTTGGGAAGCTGTAACCAGGCCCCCAACCGGGTCACCAGGGCTATCAAGGGTACATTGACCGTCGTGCCTGCGGTGGGGGGACGTACTTGGCAACGAGCAGGCTGAGCCTGGGCACCCGGGGACCTGGTGGTATAGTCCCTGGGGGGCAAGATGTGACTGATCGCCTCAGTCTGTTTCTGGACTGCCAAAAACTTCTGGGCAAAGTCTTCAACAGTGTCGCTGAGGAGGCCGACCTGGTAGATGGGAGTGTCAAGATTCAAAGGTTCAAAATGTATCACCTCTCTGTAAGTAGTCTTGACATCTGAGATTTCCTCATTCTTATTGAGCACTGGTAAAGCCAGTGCTCACAACTGTTACACATGCTGAACGCATGGACCTGTGCTTTTTGTGCGTGCATTTTATTTGCACAGTTTGTGCGTGCATCATCCGAATAACTGTCCTCAGAGCGGGCTTTACCAACAGTGCAAAGTGAAGATGCGCTGTCCTTGAACGACGATTCTTGTGACGATTACATGCGTTTAACTCGTCGATACAATCTATCCAACATGGCTTAAATGCACCATTAGAATTTGCCGTGTGTATGTTACGTGTCTCTGCTTTGATTGTAAAATTTGTGATGTAAATCTACACTTTGCTAAAGAAGCATTAACAAACTCTTCTGCAGCAACAACATAGTTGTGCATGTTTTTCCATGCTTGCCTTTAAAATCTTAACACATACTTAACACATACTACGCATGTGCATGTTGTCACCATTTTCAAGGATTTACGCTTTGGGTGTTTACGCATAAAATAAAAACAAGGGACTGAAAATGCATACTTTTGAAAACGTGTTTAAAGGTGCAAAATGCTGCCATTTCCTTATAATCTTTGAAAATGAATGTGCGTAGTATGTGTTAGGTATGAAGACAGTATGTGTAGATTGTATGGGTAAGCATGGAAAAATATACACAACAATGGTGGAGTACACATAAAACTTTTTTTTTTTTTAAACGCAAGGGAAAAACTTTTGTGTTTTTGATCACTGTCATGTAAACGCAGCCTGAAAGAAACAAAAAGGCAGGAGTCAGGGTGATTAAAATATTAGCAAAATTGGGAATATCAAAGTTAGTGGCTGCAAAACAGAGAATGATCAATTTCTAGGCATTAGAAAGTGGAGATAATACATTGAATTCTTCATAAGATGATTACGTTGTTAAATGAGACACTGCAGTTCTCTTGTAAGTGCATAATCCGAGGATCTTCGACTGCCATGCAAATGTACCAGATGTCAGCGTGCTTGACACAAAGCCAAAGTACAAATTCTTCTCTTGCTCTCTAGTATTTTCACCCCTCCTTCTCCTGCTACACCTCTGCCTGTGACAAGGAAACATCAGGCTTAATGGCAAGTCTCTTTTTTTCCTTTTTTTTATAATTAAACTTGCATGTTAAACTATCAATAGCAGTTTTTAGCTGGGGAGTATTATTGCTGGCGTGTGAAAAAAAAAAAGGAAAAACACAAGCTCAGAATTGGTTATCTTATTACCACAAAGTGCAAGAAACAACAACACACTTTTCCCTTCTCGCTCTGTTGAAAAGTTTGTCAAAAACTTTACTCTCCTCTTCATCTCTCCTCATTCATTCGGTTTCCTCTGGGAACGTGTTCCGAGCTCGCCGTCGAAAACCATTCATTCTCAACGTCTGCCTCACAAGGGAGAGTTCAATGAACATCTGTTTGCCCCAGGAGACAACCTAGTGGCGTCATGACGTTAACAGAGCACCGGTACTGTCCGTGTTCTTCCTTGTCCTTACCTTCCTCACCCACACACACACTTGATAGCTCTTTCTCATTTGTGATGAATACTTAATTTGCAATTAAAACCTTTAATGAGGCTGCCTGCTTTTCCAGAGAGTATTGTGATTCCTTTAAATTGCTTTTAAGTGTGTTTGATGAGCTGTGTATGTACTCTTTAAACAAAAGGTAATGTGCTTTTTTTCCCATTAACACCATATATTTGCCATTATAAAATGTTGAAACACTTTTGGTTAAGTTAATATAGACAAACAGATAGAGAGTCGAGGTAAGACATCTGATGGTTTTCTCTGTACCTTTTTAACTTGTTCAATTTTAAATCTCCCTGCAGTGTGACAAATTACTTTTTAAAAGTACCAATATCCCATGCTGTCTCTCAATTAATTGAAGCTCATTAAAGCTGCATGCATAATAATTCCCTAAGAATTAAACAAAGGTGTTTTTTTTTTTTTTCATAGCATTCCTGAATGTATTGTGGTCTCCCGTTAAACATTGCTGTGGACAGTTTTAACCACCATGTTTAATTATTTCAGTTGATTTTGATTAGATCTAACAGACGTGAGAAGAAGATATTGGGGCCTTTCGGTCATTTTGATTGATTTACGACCGTCCAGTCCAAATATGGACTGGACAGGTG
>JAUCMS010000127.1:22517263-22536133 GCA_032357445.1 Enteromius radiatus
AGCCCGGTGGAGCTGGTGGGCAGACGAGCCCCAACGAGGCTGAAGGAGCCATGAGGCCCAGCGAAGCCGACGGGTCGTAAGCTCGAGGAGGAGTCCAGGCGATCACGGCTGGAGGCGAAGACAGGGGATCGAAACCTTTTAGTGGAGCTTGCATGGACTGGACTGGCAGGAGAGGAGGTGGGAGAGGGAGGCTGGGAGGGAACCTAAAATCCGTGGAGCTGTCTGGAAACAGCGGAGAGAGAGGCTTGGAAGGGCTGGATTCCACCTCTCCATGCCAGTCGATCAGGTCTTCGGTTTCAATGTCCACTAGAATGCCGACCGGAACTTCCGCGGCTGCGGACCTGTCATCGCGCTCGGGAAGCGCTGGCTCGTCGACGCGCTCGGGAAGCGCGGGCTCGTGATCTGTGGTGCTCTGGTGATTGTGGAGGTGCTCGTGCTCGGTGCTGCGCTCGTGGGAGATCCAGCGCTCAGGATCAGGGGAGCGCTCGGGCTCGAAGAAGCGTCTCTGCGGGAGAGAAGGCAGACAACGCCTCCGTAGCGTCAGCTGAGAACCAGGCATCCTCCAATTTTTAAGGTTGGTCATACTGTAACTGTAACATTTTTTTTTGTTGTTGTTGTTGTTGTTGTTGTGGTTATTGTTTTGGTGGTGGTACACAAATTAATTAATTAATTAATTAAAGATTAATGGATTAATTCATTCATTCTTTTATTCTTTCTTTCTAAATGAAAATTGCATACCTTATTTATTATTAGTATTAGTATTATTGTTGTTGTTGTTGTTGCTTTGGTGGTGGTACATTAATTTATTCTTTCTTTCTTTCTAAATAGCCAATAAATAAGTAATAAGCACATAAATACAATTACATTATTATTATTATTATTATTGTTGTTGTTGTTGTTGTTGTTTTGGTGGTGTAATTTTCATTCATTCATTCATTCATTCTTTGTTTGTTTGTTTGTTTCTTTCTTTCTAAATAATCAATAAATAAGTAATAATCACATAAATAAATGCAATTAAATAATGCATTATTATTAATTATTATTATGATAAGCCTGTGGCCATGATGCCTGTAACTAGTCTTAGTGCTCTTGACACAACCAGGAACAGTGGTGTGAACACATACACTCAACAGTTAGCTTCAATGTTGTCGAGCTTGGAATACATCCGTGTGGTTCAGGAACGTAATCCTATCAGAGGCCTATGGGGAGAAGGAGGGGAAGAGGCAATGGGAGGAGGAGAAGGAAAAGAAGAAATCATGAAATTAGATGCAGCTCTAGGGAGGAAGAAGTAGAAGTGAGAGATTTATGGAAGAGAGAGAAGCAAGAGCTTTACCCTTTGAGTGTGTGTGTGTGTGTGTGTGTATGTGAGAGTGCGTATGTGTGTGTGTATATATGTCCCCAGGCGATAGGGTGTGCAAAGTGAACAACTGCAGACAGTAAAAGCTCTTTCTCACACACAGGGACTGGCACAGGGAGCACATTGTCCCCGGTAACAACCTCTTTTTAGGGTCCTGGACTGCCTATGTGATGAATGTTTTGAATCATTTATCATATCACAAAGTCATGAGAATACTAATTGCCCCCCCGCCCCTTTCTTATTTTCTCAATCAGACTGCAAACACTTACAGTTTCATGATGCTTATCCTGGTAATAGCTCCACTGAGCTTTTGGTTCGTGAAATTAAAAGTTTCCCTAATAGTTATAAATCATTGTGCATCTGACAATGCCTTTGGGAATGCTTCTATACCATAGACATTTTTATTCCATCACCTTAGCATATTGTACTGTAGGTGATGCTGGTGTTTGGGGCCTGTTTTCATTTCATTTTTGCTTTACTGCTGAAAAAATGTGAACATATGCTGTAGGAATTAATGCAAACCCATACATTATGCAAACCAGAAATGATGGGAAAAGTGTACATTTTACACAAATGAAGCCTGAGGCGTAAAAATACCTAGGTCTTAGGCACAGATTCAGAAGTAATACCGGTTTAATTTAAGTCTGTGCAAGAAAATAACAGCCGCGTTTTCATGTTTTTTTTTTTTGAGTATGATGAAATCTCAGTGTTGTACTCCCTCTTCCCTGGACTTGTTGAATGGTCTCAACGTGCTTGTTTAACAGAATCTAGCCAGTGGAGCCTTGGGTGGGAAGGGTTTGTCTGGCTAATGTAAATTGGCTTAAATGGGCTCTTGATTTATGTGTGTAAGATGGAGTGTAGAGTGTTATGTCTCCCTCTCTGTTAGACACAGAATGAGTCACAGTCTCTTTTACTTTCACATGCTCTCTCTCTCTCTCTGTCTCCCTCCCCTCTTCTCGTTTGTAGAAGGCGCAGGTTTTCTGTCCATGTTGCAAAGACTTTGCCTCACAGTCAGCTTTTCTTTAAGTGTTGATGAAATCGCTCAAGGGGGGGTGGGGTGGGGCTACTGGGATTACCAGAGTACAAATTTATCAAGACGCAGAAATTCGCCAGAACACTTTGTTATTCTTCTTTTTTGTTTTTAGATTTGTAACAGAATGTGGTATAAGAATATTTATTAGCTCTATGTAGAAATCTCTTTTTGACGAGACATTCACAAATGTTCTGTAATAGGTTTGTTTGCCTTTAAATACACACACTGTTATCTTTATTTTCGTATTTTTTTATGTAATGATTTACATATTTCTTTGTTTTATTGTTCTTTGTTCTTATTATTTTATTTATTTATTCATTCACTTATTTCCTCATGTTTTTTTTTCCTCCCATGTTTGAAATTAATGATCAAGTTTTGCTTTGAAGCGATTCATCCAAGACCAACATAATCACTAAGGTAAGGTTTTGGAGTCCAGCCACAGACAAACAAGGTTATTTACCACGTCAATCAGAGATAACGATGGCGTCCATGCAAAACAAACAGTAAACACAATGAAATCTGAGAGGGAAATGCAAAAACTAATATTGGAGATTTAGGCCGAAGCTAAAACAACGTGACTGGTCAAGTTTTGGATCTCGTTAGTCTTGTATTCACCGAGTGCTATACATGCTCTCAAAACAAATACAGTCTCTTTGATCTTTTCGCCGGATAGGACACACGTATACATGCAAATTTATTCCGGAGAAAGGTTGTAACACTATTTACTCTTAAATGTACATTCTCCAGGGGAATACAGGCCTACCCGCTGAGCTTTCCATCTGTGGAATCGTATTAGAATCTGCACAGCACTAAAACAAAAATAAAGCTGCCTAAAATAGTGTACATTTCGATAATGGAATCTGGTGGACAAAGAAATCTGTATTACCAAGGGGAAGGCCTTATCTAGTGATGGCCAGACTATGCCACACTGGGATGGAACAAGAAATACACAGAACAAAAGAGAGCAAGGGAGAATCAGGGGGGTGGAGGACTGTGATTGTGGGGAATCTATATCTGTAGGATCTGCAGGTCATTTAAGAGAGGTAGCTTGTTTCATTAGTCTGTTTTGTAATGATACTCTCTGATTCCCATCTTGTCCCACATTGATTTATGACTAGGGCGGTTGGGAGTTTGTAGAAATACTTACGCCAACTGCTCAAATAAGATAAGGAGCACTGCTTTACTCATTGTTTGGTAAACCATGTACATCAAACACGATGTCTGAAGGCTATTTTCTCGCTTTTGCTTTGTCTTTGTCCATCAAGCTTTTAGCATTCACTGAAAACCATTAATTCATGAGGCAATTGCAATTTGCCTGTGTTATGCATGCTACATCACAGAGAGAGAGTTTACACTGCATGCCGAGAACATTATGATGAAACATGAGTGTGCTGGTAATTCGCCTCTGTGTGAATGACACAGTTTGCTGTCTCATCCTAAATATGCTGTTGTAAGATCTGCATATGGCCTAAGAAAGATATACGTTGGCATACATATCTGTAGAGCACTAAGCTACATTCCACTGGTGATGAGTAATAAAGCATATGCTTTGTTTAGAGATATGAATATGCTAATTAGACATGTTCAGTATCAGTTTGAGGGTAACATACTTCATGACACCAAAGAGGTCTTGTAGCTGTTTTCACCTTTGCTCTTTATTAACAAATTCTCAATTATCTTTAAATATACCTGATTTTCTATCAGGAGAAATGCAGACTAGATTTAGCAGTTTGTGTATTCTGATGGAAAAGATTGTGATTGTTGATTGTGGGTAAGATGGATCTTAAGGTGCTCTTGTGTTTTTGAGCATGTGTGCTATAGATGTTTATGTCTGGGTGGGTCAGGATGATGGTCGGGCAGAGTATTGCACTCTAATTACAGTGTTGATGGGGGAGAAAGAGCCTGACAGAAGCTATGATTTTCATTATTTATTATATAGAAGATGGAGTGCTTTTTTTCCATTCTGTCTGCTTGTTTTTCAGTATCTGCGTCTTTTGGTTTCCTCTCATTACCTGATATTTATTTCATCATTACTTTCCCCATTGTTGTTGTTGTATTTGTTTATATTCTTCTGCATTCTTGTGGGGACACAAACGTGTTTGTGCCCGTGTATGTCACGGTTGTCCAACATTCACAACAAAGTGTTTAAATTCCAGTTTAATTGCTTGGTAACTGGATTGATTGATAATTGGTAAAGCTGTGATTTGAATTTCAATTAAAATATATCAAATTAAATATATTGAAATGCATACTCCTGCAATAAAAAAATAAATAAAGATTTGTCAGCATTGTTAATAGCATGCAATGACTTGACTAAAAAAAAAAAAAAAAAAAAAAAAACTTTTCACAAACAGGTCTTGTTAAAGTGTATAAGGTTTTTAAATGTATACTTATTTTAATATTGTTCTTTATATTTAACACACTTTATATAACAAGATAAGGACACTTAATTTGAGTAAATATTTAGGTATGTTTTGAGTCTGTCATGAATGAGGATGTGAGGCATTCGAGTACAAATGCAAAACTGTTTTATTAAAGCTCATAGTCAGGACAAACGGGGTAGAGCACCGACAAACAGGATCAGAGTAGGCAAAGACAGTAGAGTAAACGATTAGGCAAAGCGTGGGTCACGTACCAGAAAACAGAGTCCATAGGGCAAGACAAAACGTAAATCCAGGGAAAGCGGAGGTCGGCAACGAGTGAATCCAAATGACAAAACACACTAGAAAACAAAGACACGAATGAAATCCACAAACCAGGATGACGGTGTAAACATAAACAATGAACCGTAAAGAGACAGACAAGCAGACCGTATATATACAGGTGGTACTGATTGATAGATTAAACCTAACTAGAGACAGCTTTGGAGGAGAGAGCATACTGGGAAATGGAGTCCGGATATGAAAACATACACAAAAACACAGAGTTCATAGAGAGCTGGAGCTGCCATCAACAATCTTTAGCTGGCAGCTCCAGCTGGGCGTGACAGAGTCAGAGAGTCTCTGATTTTTCTTTTCTTTTTTTTTTTTTGCTTAAATGAATAGAGTTTAAAGTGCCCCTATTATGCCTTTTCAAATATGATCTTTCATGCAGTGTGTCATGTAGCTGTATGTGAACATAAACTATCTGCAAAGTTGTGACACCGACAGTGAACAATAAAGTTTTTGTCTATCCAAAAAAAGAGTCTGCTCACATTCGCCTAAACGAGTCATCAGCAATTCAAATCTTTTTCTGTTACGGCTACACGTCACTAAGTAACGTATTTGCAAAATGTCAGCCAACGTTCTACAGTATGTCGCGAACAACTTGCCCGCCCACAAACAGTACAATTTCCATGTGGATTACATCATGTCAAGAAGACGCTGTATCCTGCGCTGTGAGAGTAAATTTGCTTTATATGGTTAACTTTAATTTTTTCAACAACACCTCAGCAGTACAATTCTAATCTTGTGTTGTGTTCACGTCATTTTACTGATGACTGCTTTTTTGGAGTACAACATGGGATTCACCAAACGCTTGGTCTTAAAACATGGATCAGTGCATAGTTTATTTGGACTGGCTTGCTTGTGAGAAGAACAAGTCGTCTCGTGGGAGTGATTCGTTCAGTCGTGCATGCGTATTTGCGCAACATCCTATAGTTTCTGAATTGGAATTATTCATTCATGTGTTTCGAGTCTTCGGATTTTTCGAGCCGTTTGTTCATCATGAACATATGTTAAGACACTGCTCTCAGAGAAAATGAGCAGGGGCCTTTACCAGGTTAAGACTAGTCTTAAAAGTTAGTCAGCTAAATAAAGACTGGTTACACTGTCTTAACATGGAGGCTAAATTTATGCAACTGGCCCCAGGAAATAATATTTGTTAAGTCACAACTTAACAAGCGTATTCAATAAATGTCATAGTGGTGTCAGGGAAAAATAACATTAAAAAAATAACGATTTGCAGCGTTTTTTTATAAACAAAAACAAATAATATAATTCACTGGGAAGCTATGAGAAATTCAGGAGAAATGGCTGTAGAACAACACAAGACCAAAATACTGAGAGCAATTACATACAGCACAGTACAGGCAGATTAATGGAGGGCTAGAACAAAGCACAGATAGGGATAATTAATTTACTCATAGTAACGAACAGGTCACAAGAACAAATACATTTTTTAGATTGTACTAAAGCCTGAATGTTCAGCCATAACATCACTCCAAAACCTAACCCTCAGTAGTGCATGTATGAATGAGATTATGAATTCATATCCATCTGCTACCAGTTTGGCCAACTAAAAATTAGTCATGAACTGTCATGAGACCGTGTTGTATAGTTAAGTGCATTTCCTCTTCTGTGTTCCATTCAAAATGATTCTGGGCCCATGTTAGATGGATTTCAGCACCATGGACAGGGGAAATACATAAGCACATTGCTTGCAGGCAGATCAGGAACAGCATACACCGCCACCGCTTCAAACTCTAGTTTGGTGAGTAGCTCAGGGAAGAAATAACTCATATTTCATTCTATCCTACTCTCTATTGACATTGACTAAGGCTGAACATGGCCTCACTAGCAACCTGGGACTGCCTCGTCTGTCTCTCTAGGTCTACCAGAAATTCCCGGCCAAGAATTGTTCACCCCAGCCTACACTAGAAACACAAGAGCACAGCCTTCATTTACTCCAATTCCCCTACGTCATAGAAACTGAAGATTAGTTCCCCTATGGATTCTGCAATCTTTTTCACACTGCACTTTATTGAACCCCTCCGTTAGCCCTTTTCCACCGACAGGCTGCTGGTGGCCAATCTGGAACCGTTACATTAATTTCCACCACAGAAAAAGCGACATGGGCCAAAGTCTCACAAAACCGACTGGTTTACAGGTTGCCTTTAGTTAAATACCAGCTCTGACACAAAAACCAGGATTAATTTAATGTAATTTAATCTACTAATAAGCAGTGGCACAAAAATTTACTTCAGCTAAATCCTATATATTGTATTGCACTATATATTGTAAATTACTTATGCCTTTAGGGCTGTTCCTTTCCAGCTCCCTAATATAAATGAATGGAGATGAGCAGAACTGTCCAAACATTAGTATAACTCTATTATGCTCATTAAACAGTGGGTATGTCACAGGTTCATTTAATAAAAAGACAATGTTTAGTCTCATTATGTGAATGTAGGCCAGTTTCTTTTAGTGTGCAATAGCTGAGCCATCACTCATGCTTGCCACCTACAGGCGGCATAATGTAGCTGATGAGCTCAGACCATTAAATCAAATAGTGTCCTTACAAACTGAATGCATGCGAGTTTACATATATTATAATAAAAATGTTTTCAGGCTGCATTTTTGAACCATAAATATAATAGACGTGTATTTTCAAGTCTGTGAGAGCTGTTTTTGTGCACAAAAGTACATGTACCTTTGATGACATGTGGAGTTGAAGAAAAAAGATGGCATTAAGTTAGCGTAATAACAATATCTTTAGAACTTTACTGCCTTGATTTGCATGACATGTTGTAAAAGCAAGACTAATGCAATTATATTTCTATCTGGCTAATGCAAATGCATTTGGTGGGCAGGTGTTAATAAAAGGTTGATTAGTCGGACTGAATGTTATTCAGTCATGAAGCATTGTTGGGGCCTATGAGAGAGAATCACAATTTTGCTGCTTGTTACAATAGTTGTTGTTGGCCATACAGCCAATTCTTACGTCATTGTAGTGGCCGTGTTTCACATAAATAGAACTAGTTTGGTGATGTTAGTTGGAGGCACCACGCAGAGCTTCATCCAGCACTGGGAGGTTGTGTGTATGTTCACCATCCTCTCCCATTGATGCATTACTTCATTAAACTCTGTTCTCTAACTGGAGGAGGTGCAAGGTCGAGTTTATTTTAGCAAGCAATTTTCCTGCTCCCTCAAGCATAGGAGCTTTTCTTTCTCTCCCTCTTCGTCTGTCTCTTGTTCATCTCAAATGAAGAAGTAAAGGTAATGCGCAACAGAAAGCTCAGTCAATGTATTGAACCACAAAGTGAAAAGGAAATGCTGACAGAAAGGTCAGTTATTCAAAAGGAATTAACTTGCTACAAGGATGTATGATTCTGCTGAAATCTATGACAGAAAACCCCTTAAATTCTAAGTGTAGTCATGCAAATGTGTGTCCTTCACCCTTCAACCGCCATTGTGTTCGCAAATGGTGAATGATGAGATTTGGAGGATTTATGCTTGTTTTAGACCGTGACCACATAGCTCGGATTGGACAGCTTACACTCCCAGATTTGTGTGCACACATGTGTGTGTGTGTGTGTGTGTGGATTGAGTGTGACTCGCTGTTTTAGAAATCTTAGATCTTCAAGAGATTTAAAAGGGAAGTTATTATACATTTACATTAAGGAACTATTATTTATTTTTAAAATGTGCACTTTCCTAGGTAATAAAATACCTATTTAAAAATGAATGAATGAATAAATTAATGAATAAATAAATAGTTAAACATAGAAAAATGAAACAAGTAAAAATGCTGCAAATGAATTTAAGCATTACATTATATGTACTGTACAAGCATATGAGGAATAATTGACCCATGTGCATTATTTTTCTGATAATTCAACAGCCCGGAGTCAATTATTGCGCTTATACTATGGTTGCCGCACCTCAGGACATCGGTCAGATGATATATTTCCAGGTATTTGTCTGGTTTTTGTACTAGGGGAATATAGTATGCATAATTAAATATCCATCATCATCATTATTATTATTATTATTAATCATCTGTAATATTGACTGTTAACACCTATGCAACCAATATATTGTACATACAGTTGCAGTGCCAATTTTATTTTATTTTTTTGCAGGCGAAATCCAGTTATTTAAATATTAATCAATGCAAATATAGATATATTTATCAATATTTCACAACAGGTTAGTCATACGGATTCACAGTGATGGGCAACAGAAACGTTTGCAGAAAAATGGCACCTTAAGGCCATTTGACCTTTGTATAGTATGCAAATTGTCAAATTCCACCAGGAAAGTACTAACACATGCAATGCAGTAAGTAATGTAATGCATTTGAGATGCATCTCACTATTTCTTTTGTCTAGTCAACATCAATTTGTCAACACAAGAAAAATATCAGAATGATTCAATTATTTGGAAGTAACTCTTAACAAGCATTTTCTCTACAATACCATGAGCTCACCAGCACTGAAGTTTACAGATGTCTGCTTGGATGATGTCATACCTGTTCAGATATCAATCACTTTGTAACAGGCTATCAACACCTCATGTCAGAGTTTGGATGGACACAGACATCCACCTGTCTCCCTCATTGACAAGTAACCCAAACTTCATTCAAGCGAATAAAGAAACCCAGTTCTTCGCTATGAAAAAGGCATAGTTTTGTTTTCTATGTCAGGCCTCTGTCACTCCCTCACATTGTCTTTCCTCTCTCTTTCTCTCTCTCTCTTACCTCATTCCTCACTCTCGGTGAAGATTCACAGGCTTAAATTATTAATTCTCTTCCCTGCCATAGATTTGTTCAGCCTGACACTTTTATTAAATTACATGTGCCATCAGTCATACTTTGGAGGGATGTTCTTTTAATTTAAGAGGTTCAGGAGATGCTTCTAAACTCACTTTGCTGGGGTGTTGTCTTTATGATGGTGCTCTTTTCTGTTTCTCTCAAATGGTTCTCTCTCTCACACACATTACATCTCTGATAACATTGTCAGCATTTTTCCACTTGATTCATTCAGTTTCCGCTCAATGTTTTAGGATTCAAACCTCTTCCTTGGCATTTTTAACTGCCTAAAGGATAAAATTCTCTCTTGATTTCTCCCAAGAACACTGACTATTCTTTCTGTGGACCATATTAAATTGTTTTCTCTATGACCCTCAGTGGTCAAGGATTTCTTTGGCTTTCAACAACACTAGTGTCACACTTGTTTTGATCAGAGAACGGAACTCTGAATCCAGAGTTTGTTATATCTAACAGTTGTTTCTTGCGCTACTGTGATGTTTAATCTACTCTATCCTGCCTAAGACACTTCACCAATGGTTACTTTCGGATAACTATCTAATGCTACTGTTGGGAGATCGGCACTTGCTACTATTTATATTGAGTGTGTTCACGGAAATGCTGAAGAAAATCAAAAACAGATGATACTCTTCAGCTGGCTGCTAACTGGCCACTACAAGTAAAGTGAAGCAAGGCAAGATGTGGAAGGGAAGGAAATGGGCTTATTTAAGGGGAAGGCTTATGGATTTGATTGAACGAGATGGTAATTAGATTGATTAGGAAAAGCCGTGGCTAATCATGCATCTGTGCTCCTCCCAAAAGTTGTTTATCAACGGCACATAGTGCATTTCAAAACCCACGAGTCTTTCCAAATTTGAAATAAGAATCTATTACAAATCTGTTGTCAACATAAGACTTTTTTGTTTTGTTTTTGTTTTACTTCTAGCTGTTTTCTGCCAAAATAAAATGTTGTTTAGTAACAACATAAATGCCTTAAACTTACATTTATCTGTTTAGAAATGTTTAATAAGTAAATAAATAAATAAACAAACAGCCAAATATCCTTTAAATATTAAGAGTAATCACAGTAAAAATGTGCATAATAATAATAATAATGATTTTATATATATATATATATATATATATATATATATATATAAACCACTGCTTAATGGTTAAATGTTTGTGGTATAACATTAGTTAATGTATTTGGTGTTAAGAAAAATCATTGAACTTTAAAAAAAGAAAGAAAAAAAATGCATTATTTTTTAATTGCAATGACACAATCAATTTCTAAAATTTAGAAATGATCACTTTTACTGTATATAACACTTTTAACAATACAGATTGTAGAAAAGCACTGGAAATTATCAAATAGGAGAATAGAGTGATGGTAATGTATAATGATGAGATTAAACTATTTGTTTATCAAATGCAGAGACGATCTCTGTAATCAAAACGACGATAATCACTAGAAATTAGGTGCCCCCAACTAAGCAAGCCAGAGGCGACAGCAACAAGGAACCAAAAAAAAACCCTAATCCGTGATGCAATGCAAAATCAAGTGGCCACAATGCTATATGAAATGGAGATGGTAAAAACCACCAGCATTTATTGTGTGCTTTGTGCGCATACAGCAGGATACAGAATAAATGTTTACAGCGTTTTAGAATCCTGCAAAAAGGGTGGCCACCGTTCTCCATCATTCACCCAAGGTTAGGTTATTTTTGAAGCGCCACAGTATAGCTCATCTAAAATGGCCTCTCCCTTCCTATTTTGTAAAGCTAAGAGAAAAGACCTACTTATGGGGTTGAAAAAAGTCCCTCTCACTCTGCCGTCCTCTCATTTACTCACTAATATGTTGCTCAGTGAACCGTCGTGAGCCAGATTGACACCACTTTTTTACAGGCTCCCATTAGTGCCATTCAGACTTGTCTCAGCATATTATAATAAACCAATCATGTATGCTGTGCAAATGGCTCCCTTAGTATTTGTTAAGCGAGGAAGACATTGCCTCAAACTTGAGCCACGTGGTGGGATGCAGTATGATCTTTAAGATGACAGTGCTCAAATAGGCTAATGTTTTATAGTGGCCAGTAATTAGTAGCACTGGGAAAGAGCTCTGTCTGAGACTGATGGGCAAGTGATGGCTGATAATTGTCTGGACACACACACACACACACACAATCAGCTACCTCTTGGTATTCAGACGAAGGCACTATCTGATTGGAGACAAATACTGAAAGCACACAGGATTAGAGTTATCTCAACACTACTGATAGGAAATCAATGTGTGTATGTGTGTGTTTCTGTGCTTAGGTTTGGCAATAAAGAACAAAAATCGTTTTAGTTTCCGTGAAAGTCGCAAGAGAGAATTCACTAAACAGTTCACAAATAAGTGAATATTATTTAAGTCAAGGCAATTAGTGCTAATTAAGATAATATTATTACCACACCAGCAAACAAAATTGTCTTTATATTTCCAGCGCATTCGCATCTGCCGCTTTAAATTCTCGAGCTTGTGAGAACAGGAAGGGTTCTGATTGCTTTCAATGTTTATATTGTTCATCAGCTAGGAAAAAAAAATGTTTTGAAAATTATTTCAACCATTTTGTTTTTCATTCCTTTATCGTTATCGTCATGGTGTGGAATCGACTAATCATTAATATTAAGAACTATATCTTAGTTATCTTTATTGTTATCATGCTTGATGCGAATGTGACTTAACGATCAGCTTCTTATTAACCACCTGCAGTCCATTTTAACCAACCACAATATGAAATAGGGCAGTCGTGGCCTAATGGATCGAGTCCCAGGCCCAGCAGGGATTGTGGGTGGTGGGATTGAATAACCAGCACTGTCTCCACCTTCAATACCACGACTGAGGTGAGACCCTTGAGCAAGACACCGTTCCCCCCACTGCTCCAGGTGTGTGTTCACGGTGTGTGTGTAGTTGTTAACTTCCCACTGCTGTGTGTGTGCACGTTGGAGCACAAATTCCAAGTATGGGTCACCATACCTGGCCACAAATCACTCACTCACTCACTCAAATAGTGTTGTACAATGAGGATTTTAAATATTAATCTTAATTGTTTACACTGTAAAATTCCAAGTATGGGTCACCATACCTGGCCACAAGTTCACCTCCTTATGATGGAAATTAGGCTCATTTTATGCTGGTTCACAAAGTTGTGTGATGTTTGCCTGCTGGAATTAATGTTGTGCTAATGATGTGCTATTACCACCTGCAGAATATGCAAACTGAAAACAGAACTTAAAAAGATGTGAAAAAGGAGTTTGTTTACATTTTTGTCTGTTGAGGCGGTCGATCCGGGAAAGCAGCTAGAAAGACCTAAAGGAGTGTGATGTCCTATTTCATTTTTGGAAGACCAAATGTGCTGTCATGTCAGATTCTGGGAACTCACTGTAAGACTTCAGAAGGACAAAACAACAAAGAAGTCCAGTAGAGATTGTCCAGATGTTGTCAAATGAAGATTGTTTCATTATATATTCATGTTGTTCCAAGATATTATAAACATTCTTGCAATCCATTTTTGTGCATGCACTGAAAGAAAGTACAAAAATACATTGTGATCCAAATAAGTAATCCAAATAATCAAGCAGTTTAATCCTATTCTTAAGTAGAGACACGATAAGTAATTTGTTCTCATGCCTCAAGCAAGCACAGTTGAGCTTCTGTGTTTACATTTATATCTACAGACTTTGATCCAAAGCACCGTACATTGTATTTAAGGCATGCTAAGGTATGATAAATAAAAATCAATTCACGTATTCTTAGCTATAGGGATAACTTTATTATTTATTATCATATTTGATGTGCTCTGTGTTGTAATCAAAG
Source organism: Enteromius radiatus (assembly GCA_032357445.1). Classification (NCBI taxonomy): domain Eukaryota; kingdom Metazoa; phylum Chordata; class Actinopteri; order Cypriniformes; family Cyprinidae; genus Enteromius; species Enteromius radiatus. The sequence goes on from JAUCMS010000127.1 coordinate 22,531,019, forward strand.
TTTATGTGCATATAAAAGCCTAAAATAAATCTGTTCAGCTCAACAAACAGTTTCAGAGTTTTAAATGTAGTTTTAGGAGCAATGTTTAAGGGATTCACTTTTAAGGAGGTATATGTATCTTTTAAAAAAAGAAATAAATAAATAAAAAGAAAATAAAATCATCTTCTTCTTCGTTTTCTTCTTCCTCCTTGACCTTACTCTTATTCGTTATATACAATGAAGATACCACTTCTTGTTTGGTAGTGGCCATTGACTCTTTTACTAGCTGTTTGAGACACATAAGGTTGGAAAACAACGTGACCTTGTGTTTATAAGGATGGACTTGACCCCTCCGCTCATGTTACTGTGACCCTGTCCTGATACTAGTTTATCTCATTTTGAACTCTCTTTCCCACTTGCCAAAGTCCTTCAAAAACACATTGCCACCTACTACTTCTCCATAAAAAGCTCTTGATGACCTCTGACATCTAGTCTCTTGATAGCTCTAACCCCCCCCCCAAGATCTTTGCTCCATCACTATCGCTTACTCCTTTGAAGATTTTAAAACCACTGCAGCATCAACAGTTCATTAAATCAAGGCTCGCTACTACCTGATCCATCTCCTGTACTGATCAAAATGGACTGCAGCTTTTTACTGCCCATCGTGCAACCTGCTGCCCACTCAATCCTATTCCCCATCCTTTCCAAAAGGATATCTCTCCTGACAATCTCCAATAAACACCACCCTTTTCTTCATTTGCAATAAGTCTCATGCTAGTGCTAGTGTCTCATCTTCACCCTTTCCTTAGATGCCTTTAAAAGTGATATACAGAATACAGGCTTCTTTTGGTCACTTTGGTGTGGAAGCAACCGTACTGAGCATTACTTTCCTCTCTCCACATTAAAGGGCTTATCTAGGGCTATAGTAGTAACTTCCTTGCTTTCAGTGATGGCATAGAATTTCACATACAGAAATATTTTATATTTGTAATTGAATTGATGTATGTTGTAGAGTAAAACTGTAAATTTATTGAAAAATCCTAAATGCTATATCTCAATTTCAACAAAATATTACACAGAAGCAACATTTATAAACTGGTAAAGATGGTAATCATTAAAATGATTTTTGAATGAGTTATGTAATACTAAAAGTGTAAGAAAATTGCCATCACAGGGATTCATTACTGTACATAAATCTAGTTTTTGTGTGCATAAACTACTTTTTTCAATAAACATAAAAAAAGAAACTGCAAAGGCATTTGTATTATTACTTATTTTAGCAACAATCAAATAATGCGTTCCACAAAGAAGAAAAGAAAAAAAAAAAGAGTTATATTTACCAAAACCTTCACCTTTATGTAAAAAAAACAAAACAAAACCAACAAAAAAAAAACATACAATAATAAAAACGCATTTACATAAAATGTGTATTGTTTATTTATTATTTTTTTATTTATTTGTTTGTTGTAAATAATGTACCGTAAACATGCAGCCATGTCTGACAATGAATGAAAAATGGATGGACGTGCTGAGTGGCATGAAATTACTACTTGTTATTCATAAGTTTGTTTCAGTCATTTCATCAAGCTCACCCAGCAGAAAAAACAAGAAATAAAAAATAAAAAAAAAAACCTTGGAGACATTATAGTTCAGTTAACAAGGGTTAACCTAATCTCAAATGTGTCAATGAGGGCCATTCATTTGGTCATTTATCAATTTTCCATCAAGTTTATGAATACGTATGACAGTGGGGTAGAGGTAGGCAACATTAGCTAAATGCTGAATGAAGAAATGGGTTACTTAGGGAATACAAAACAAATCTCCTGAGACACATGTGCATGCATTCCCTAGTTAAATGAGTTGATATAAATGGCCTGATGCTATATGGATGCTATATTTCACCGGCAACTGTGGAGTGTACTTTGGGAAATCACAGAGTAAGAGGAGTGGGAGTGTTGCTTTTCATTACCTGTGAAGCCTAGAAAATCCAATTCCAGCATTCTAAATCTCAACTGAGCCCTGCAGCCCTGTGGGCTACAGCAAAGCATGATGGGAAATCTAAGATACAGGTAGAACCCGGACATGTGCATCTGCACACAGACTCACACACCCAAAGTTGTATGATAATGCCTCCAGGTTCTCATTATATAAGACTAGGAAAGAATCACCTCTCTCACTGCAAGCATACAGGCCTTGCAGGCAAAAGAGCAATGTTTCACAATAGCGGCCAATGCTTGCCTTGAGAGAACAAAATAAATCAAAACAAACAGGAGACCTGCATTTCACAGTAGAATGCAGATGGCATTGCTTCTGTAAACTTAAACTGGCCAGTTTTTCTTCTCTCTGTTGTTTTGTTTGCCTCTACCCAAGTCTGTTGTGTTCTGCGCCATCCCTCCATTTCATTTGGTGTGTAGCGTGCCTGCATTCATTACAAGGCTGTGAATGCCTAACCAGCCTTCTGAAAAGAAAGAGAGGTGGGGGTGCGGAGTGAAAGGGAGTCAACTAGGGGCATCATTGGAGGCACTATTATACATTGGTTGAGGCGTGAATGCTCCCATGGCCGTCTTATCCAGGTTAAGCAGGCACGCTATTCCTGGCCAGAGGAGATGTGCTTGGAAGGCCCTAGTGGGGCTTTACTGTAGAGTGGTGAAAAAAAAAAAAAAAAAAAAAACAGGCAGTAGACTGCACCGCAACAAACCACCAGCAATCCTGAGAGAAAAGTCTGAAAGCCATTATTATGCCCAGAGTCATGGAAATACAACTGGGAGTCATAAAGAAAGATGCATGTGCAAGTTGGAAAGAAATGGAGACAAAGAATGTATCGTTTTATGGTTTTTGTTGTTGTTCATTCGGTGTTAGAGTGTTTGTGATTAATAAATAATGTGGTCTGTATAATTTGATAGAAAACTGGAATATTGCTAAATTCTTAACCATGGTTGAGAACAATTAATAACTGAACAACTGGCTTATTTTCAATCAATTTATGCGAATTTGAATTGATTTTAACTCACCCCATAGGACATTTAATGTTAATTTGATTTGAAATGATTCAATTTTGGGTCTCACTTTATAGTAGGTGGCTTTAACTTTATACTCAAATTGAAATTAATATTTCCAAAATTGTAATAATTCAGGCCAGAATCAGGTCAGATCAAGCTCGTAATGAGCACCCAGAAACTGCTCTAATCAGCAGTAATGATTAGACTGTAAAAATGGTGTTAGATGACAATAAACCTGTTCTTCAGAAGACAGAGGGCCATCCGCAATCTAATCAGCATGGATCATTGATCGAGCAACAGTAGAAAGTCTCAGTAGACTACATCTCCCCTCTTTATTGGACTTGAATGATCTTACCTGTACCGCACGAAGAAGAAAGCTCAACAGTGCCGCCATTTTATGTCCCAGAGGTCTCACTAGTTGCAATTCCATTACCCTTCAAATGACACAAATTGAAATGACAAAACCGTCAATTTTGCAAAAGCCTTAACATTTTGAAGCTTGCAAATAATATTCTGTAAAACTGCAATGGAATTTGCATTTGCAGGTTACCAGGCATGCATAAAATTCAACGTACGAATACCTCCAGGAAACCTTTTTGTTTAAGTCAACATTTAAAAAATATCACTAAAGTTTTGCACAAATCTGTAATATTTTTGTAGGCGGTTACTAAAGCACAGAAGATAAGTGCATGTGGGGATGTCAGAAGAGTATGGAGCTTCCCTCAGGCCACTAAGATGAAATGTGAGGGTACAGATTATTATTCTTTAAGTACTGATAGCAAGCTTAGAAATTCATGGATTGCACAAATAAGGGAAGGGTGAGTGCAGTTTATAAAGTGGGGGTGTATGATTTCAAAATCGTGGGCAAAGGTTCATGATTCTAAAAAAGAAAATTTTCTTTCTGGCAACTCTATAGACGAGCACAAAAACACCTTATGTTTGAGAATTCAGTGTCAGTGGGGTTGTATATATAAGTCTTTCTGCCAAACGGGTGCCATTTGTGTCCGCAGACAAAAATTTGGTAAGTAGGTACACACACGCAATCAGACATTCATGTAGCAGCAGTTCACATTGAAAAACAGCTTGTCCATACCACCATGTCACATCACTTACCACCCCGCCACGGGTTCATTTTGTTAAAAGTTTATGAAAAGAAAAGAAAATGTTATAGAAATTATTGTTGAACAATTCTCGTATTGTGTGCATCAATCAAATAAATGCAACTTTATTTGCATTTTTTGAGTGAATTTGTTTTTTCATTAGAAAAACTGAGGCCATTGAAATGTCAAATTCATTTTTCAAGAATAAAAATCTAAGAAAAAAATATATATTTATATATATTTAATTGCATACTGTGTATTGATGGTTTCTAAAAAAAAGACATTTTACTATTAGGAAAACATCAAATAAAAAAAAATGATGAAAAAGTTTATATTAATAAGTTGTTTGTGCCTGAGGTGGGTTAGAGGGTTAACATATCTTTAAAGTTGTAGGTTTTGTTAAAAAAAAGGTTTATTTTTTTGTAAAAAATTTGAAGAGTGCAAAGTGGAAATGGCACCTGTTTCGTAGAATGACTCATACAAATTATAGGCAAACAAAACATTGAACAGCTATGAAAAACCAATCGGTTTAGTCAGACTATCTGTTTTAATTGCTGTGAAGTGGGCATACCTATGCAAGCATAAGAAAGAGTCATTTAACTTCAAAATTATCTAATTTACACAATCACAGCTTCATTATAAATAAAGCCCTTATAGCTGGGCACTTCATCACGAAGTCACATCCCTTGTGCCCAATAGCTCTTCAGCTCATTTGCTTAAGTGAATCTAAGATGAATCAAAATGATATGAAAATTATAACTGCACCCTGCAAAATGCAATTAAGAATGATAATAATACAAGGATGGTGACAAGTGGGAAATTAATTTGACAAAAGTACAAAATTAAATGATCTAAAAATCATTTTTAAAACGGACTGTTTCTCACGTAATACATGATTAATTACAATAGTTTTATGAAAATGGGAACCCTACCATGACAATTTCTTCAAAGTGATACATGTTGCAGGGAGGCACGTCAGAAGAAGATATTGGGGCCTTTCGGTCATTTTGATTGATTTACGACCGTCCAGTCCAAAT
>JAUCMS010000127.1:22536233-22553843 GCA_032357445.1 Enteromius radiatus
GAAATCGAGTTCCTGCCTCCGTGTCCTGCCTGTCTTGGAAAGCGAGAGCGTGAGTCACTTCAGCCGGCATCGTGACATTGGGGAAATTAAATTGAAATGGATATAAAGTAGTAAATAAGCCATTTCATTAGCATTTGCATGGGTAATACAGTACAAGCTTCTTGAGTGGAGAGAAGATGAGGCTGCTTTCTTCTTTTATTCTGTGTTTACAGGTGTAGAGGTCTTTGAACCAAGAATACCATTAATTATGGATATTGAACAATTCAAAACCTTCAGTTCTTGCTGCATATGATTAGTTATTTCTATTGATTAGAGGACCTTGCCAGAAAAATCAAGGACTTCAAAAGGAATTCAGTCAATGAGTAAACTCATCACCCTTACACACTTAGAGTATGTGTGTATCCAAGTGATTCTCCACCCCCTGCAATGTCACTTATCATGGACAAAGCATTTCTTTTTCTTTTTTGTTTCCTTTAACACTGTGTGGGCAAGTTTATCTCCATTCCTGTCCTCGGGTCAGGGGCTGTGTATGGAATGTGAAGCGTTGTGGTCTTTTCAACTATATCAATCTGTCTCTGTCCCTCTCTCTATTTTTATAGGATTTTGAACACCTCAATCAAATCTTGCTGAAGGTTGCCTTTGTAGCACATTTCCACATTAGATCGCAGTGAGTGTGTGCTGTGTCTGCTTTAAGCCACAGATCACAATAAGAGAAGAGGCTTCAGAATGCTCCTAGTCATCTCTGCAAATCTCTGTGGTTAGACCTTCACAATTGTTTAAAGGTCATCAGCTAGTATGTGAATGAATCAACCACACCAAAAAATACTACGTAGAACGAAACATGACTAGTTTGAGTTGGCTGTGTATTTCAAATCAGCAAAATGGTTGAGGAAACCAGTGATAGCGCTCCTTGTAACAAAACAACAGGTCGATAAGCTTCCACACAAGAGAATAAAGTGTTTCTCAACATCATTTTGTCCCAAAGCAGATAAATCATTGCATCAGGGGTTCAGCAGATTGATTTGCAGAGTACACCGTTCAAAGTTCTGTGGCAAGACAAAACCATTAGACGTCCACACATCCGTGTGATCTATGAAAACACAGGCAAGCATCTATCACACATGTGCAGCCTCAGCCCGTTGTTATGCTTCAGCTACTTTACAGGTTCGCCTTTAATAAGTTTACTTTCTTACATGAAGAATGACCAAACTGTTTCACACAGCCTATGCGATTATTCATCAGCGATATCTACTAGATATGGAATCAGAGGCTTATTGAATTAAGACGATGATGACTTTTGAGACATCTCGGCATGGTCTGGGCCGGCAAACTTGATATGTCTCCCGAACAGATGAAGTGAAAGTGGCACGGTCTGGATTTTAATATGATCTGCAAGGGTAACTCAGAAGGCTCAGAATCAGGCATTGAATATATAAATGGATTTCAACCAACCCCCTAGTATGCTCAAATAAATCTTAATTTAGACCAGGTCCCGTTTTTCTCTCTATTTCGCTTTTTTTCCACTTGTCTGACATACATCATATGCACAGCTAGAGATCAGGATATTAAATGCAAGAGTCATATAAGTCTCCCTCTCCCTGTCTAATTACATGCACCATGGATTGCATGGCTGCAGGAAAGGTTGCCTTAAGCCATGACACCCCAGAGGTTACTCCTTTATTCTTTTGCTTTTTCCCCCCTCTCTCAATTTCCTCATAATTTCTTTCCTGCCCAACAGCTTTCTCGCCTTTATAACGACATATTAATGTCATTAAATTAATTAGCAGGTGGGCCGTTCTGAGATTTAAGGGATAATGAATTGCTAAAGTGACTAGCCTTAACATCTTAACTTTTTCTGCTCCCAAAGGGCTTTATGTGTAAACTTTAATTTTTTTTCCTGAGAAATTATGTGCTTTTTTTTCTCACCTCTTCCGGGCAAAGCTTACATATGGCGGTGCACTAAATGGACTAAAAGCCAGGAATGTCTGAAAAGTCTAAATAAAAAAAATCTCTCATTCTCTATCCTCAGAGAACTCTGAGGAAACACCACAAGCTTTAGGATGCCACTGGAGGTTTAAGCTAAAACTCTTCCAAATACAGGGACATAAGAACACACTCCCTCCTCACATTATGTTCTCTTTCTTTCTTTCTTTAAAAGATTGAATGTTTGCCTTTATTAGGGATTTGTTCTGTGTGTGGTGTAGAACGTTGCCTTTATTAGAACATTATATACAGTAGACAAGCCTCAAGCCAGGAATAAAGTTCAAATTCATCAGTTCAAAAATAAATTAGAAGCTAATATTCCTTCACATCAGCAAATGCTTGATAGTAATCCACACATTTCGATGAATCCAATGAGTGTGTACTTAAAGTATTTACATGCATTAGTCTCTCATCATTTTTACCCCCATGGCATCACATATCTATATGACTTCAATACTTCAGGATGAATATAATGGAAGTCATAGGTACCAGAAAGCTGTAGCTCCAAAAAAATCACATACAGTAACTGTGGCAGTTATCCAAAAGACTCTAGTGGATGAATCAATAATAATAAATAATGATAATGAATCAGAATAAAAGTGTGTGTGTGTGTGTGTGTGTGTGTGTGTGTGTACTGTTTTTTGTGGTACACAGGGACAAAAAATGTGTTTATGACATAGGTATAACAGAGGTATTACAAATATGTAATTCAAAGGCTTAAAAAACAAAAATTAAATTAAATTAAAATGCCTATGGTTTCTTATAAGGGTGTGTGTGTGCGCACATGCTTGCATGCTTGCACATTTATTTGCTGTATTTCCAAGGTAGGTTTGAGATTTGAAGAATAAAAGGAACGACAGGAAGTGGAATCTATTTAGGGTAACACTAGGGAATATTGTCTGTGCACATTTCATAAAATAACTTCGTATGACTTGAACACGGCAATGCCAACCCACCAGAGTCATACTAGATCTGAAATGAATGTGTGAATACAGGAGACATTCTGTTCCTAAGCATAACTTATAATTCTGAGATTTGCTTAAGTTGCAGATTTCAGCCACACTTTAGTTTGGGGACCAGTTCTCAGTATATACTACTAACTAACTAAATACTAAACATCTAAATTGCTGCTTATTATCAGTTTGTAAGGTGGTTGTCAAGTTTAGACACGGGTAGGAAAATATGGTCAACCTAAAATATGATCATGCTGAATATTTCATTAAAATGTGCTTCATAAGTACTAAAGAAGCTGCCAATGTGCTAGTAATAGGAATGCTAATAAGCAACTAGATCATAGTGAGAATTGGTCCCTAAAACTAAAGTGTTACCATTATCTCTCGCTCTCTCTAACACACACACACACACTTTTATTTCTTAATATTTTATGCAAGGCCTCATTATTTTTCATAGGACATGTCATACTATTAGTATTAAAACTGCAAAGATGTATTTTATTCCTTGCTGATTACTGGTCGATAAGAGAGAAAAAGTATCTGAGCCGTTTCATGGTCTTTGACTCTGAAATGAAGGTTCAAGGTCATTGTGTGGTGCAGAAGCTATTAGCTTGTAAAATGGAGCAAGCACTGCACTGAGATCATCTACACATACACACACAAACAGATGGCTGAGTTTCCCATTAAACAGACATGAGATAATCTTCTCAGCTTGACCATGGAGCAATCATATGGGACTCCACCAAATGGAGCCATTGTACAAACTGTGCCTGGTGGAGGGAAATTAAACAATTAAAGCAAGCGAGGAAGCCCTGATGTGTGATTTGTTGTTTATGTGTGTGTGTGTGTGTGTGTGTGTGTGTGTGTAAGCATGAATCTCTGTGTGGTTTTGTGCCATAATTACCAACCACATTGGTGAGACGTTCTTGTCACAATGATGACAAAAGACTGTCATGTACTACATTCAAAAGTACGTCCAGATGACAGAGAAATTACATGAACACACACCCTGCGATGACACACACACAAACAAAAGGCTAATTCACCAACACCCTCATCTTCCCTCTCACACTCTGACATCACTATGCTGAATAGTATTTCACACATAAAAGAAAGAATCCCTTCCTTGATTAGACCCATTTCCATGGTTTACATGACCGGTCTGAATGGAAAGGCAGTGGAGGCTGCAATTCGCAATTTTCCAGTCCAGGAGTCCATCTACCACACAATAATAATCCGTAGTCTGTTATGGGTAAATGAAGAACTCCAGAGTGGTATTAAGGAGACCTGGGAAGAGGGGGTTGGAGTGGTAATGAACGGTCACAGGAGCATAGATTGAAGCTCGAAGACAGAGCACTTTGGTTTTCCGCTGTTACAGAATGGTTATTAGAGAAACCCCCTTGGAAAGTACTGGTAAATGACCAGAAAATGTACATATTGGATTTAGCTCATTTCTTTTTGGAGTAGGTGAATGTATTTCATGTTTAATGGTTGATTGGACTAAGATGTTTATAATGTATAATCCTGGTTTGTGGAAAATGTACACACAACTTACAGTACTTTTAAAAAGAGTGCTTATTAGGGAAATTTTATCAAGCGTACATTTCAGAAGTGTACTTAAGTGTGCTAAGAAACATAGTCATTAAAGTCTTCAGCTACAATTGCTTGAGGTCCAGTAATGAACCCTCTTCACCAGCCAAGGTCCGGACAATTCTAAAGGTCTAAAAACATGAGTTAACCATCTTTGCCAGGCCAGGGTATCCGCTTTCTTGTCTTTTTTTTTTTTTTCTTTTTAAGACCTGCATAAATAAAATTAAATTGACTGAACATGATTATGTTCAGATAAAGTTTTCATGAAAAACAACAACAAACATATAAAATGATTAACTTCACATTAGCCTTTAACCATTTTTTAAAGAAACTTATGACAAAAGTATAAACTATTATATTCCTTTTAAAACAACTATCAATAATTCAGTATATGTAAAAGTGAAGCGGATATTATCCCGCTTATTACTCGGCTTCTTGCCCCAAAACTAAATAATATAATACAATAATAGATAATTGTTTTAACTAGGGAGTCAGTTCAGAGTCATCATCTATTCTATTCACTAAACAAACCATGGAATGTGGCGGCTGACCAATCGAGTATCCCACAAAGCTGTGTAATACACACACACACACAACAAATATGTTACTGTCTGTATTATTGCTTCATAACAAATTGGTTAATTTCAACATTGGTCTGAGCAAAAACAGCAGGCATGCTAATTAAAATTTTTATTTATGTCTCTGCCAGCAGGTGGTGCTTTTGGACAGGCAGTACACAAAGCAGTGCAGCAGCTTTGAAACCTGCAGCACTCATGTTTATGCAATGAAATTATTTCCTTTTGAAATTTAATCATTACATTGCATGCCATGATTGCACATGTGACCGTAGCAACAGGTTAACTGTACGATCAATCCTTGGCACCATAGGACCTAAATGCTACTGAGCTGACCTTGATGTGCTTAATATAATTTTGATTATATGAGAACAGCGGTTAATATTTATTTAATTATGTCAAGAGGCTTCGTGGTCTGGAAGGGCACATTTTGCAGGCCAGATTTAGACCGGAGTCCACCAATTGACAACCTGTGTCATTTTTAGATTTGAAGTACACTACAAGTGCACGCACAGTATGTTTAAGTGCACTTCTATTTCACAATGGGTGTTAGCCTGTCCTCATCATGAAACTCCCCGTTTCACTAATCTTTATTGTGTCTCATTAAATCAGTTTTAACAGCACCACCTTTGACCTTAAAATGAATTAGCAAAGCCCCACAATCATTTGCTCATTAAAGGATTTTAAAGATTTAGATTGGAGGAATAACATAAAACTTCTTCAGTGATAAATTGTTTTATCATCTCTGTATTTGCTCAATTTTCCCTCACGTCCATGCCAATATTGAAGTCAACCATGATTTTACAGCTCTCTTCTCCATCAGTGCTCTTGCAACATGCTTCAACAGAGACAGCCAATCGACAGTCACAGATCTCCTTGATGAATTCCAATAGTCTTGAATGTCATTAGGGGACCATGACACAAGCTAGGTTTTTCATCTGGCTCCAGTTTTACATAAAGGTCAAGCTTACCCAAGAATTATGCAGACGACCTTTCTGGATCTTCAATTAAAATGTGCCAACTCTCGAATGGAGGTGGAGGAGTACAGTGGGGCAGTTACACCAATTTTTACACTGTCAGAGGGGTTCTCTCTTGGGTTTGGGGTAGAAAGAAATGGTGTAGATTTGTGGTTGTCTGTGAAAAAAAAAATGTAATAAAAAAATCTTAGAATGAGTGCAGACTCTATTCTTCAATCAACAAAATATTTGACAAATGTTTTACTGCAAATTGAACTATATCTTCATTAGTCATTGTGAACTGTAGCTGTCCAACTATTTTTTGCAGTTGTAGATGTTAGAGTAAAATAATATTGTTTTTTATCGAAGAAGATCATCGACACGGCTACACAATTATTGAGCTGTAAATGAACCCCTGCAAAATAAAATAATCCAGCCTAAAATGGTTTAATAACACCCCTTATTTTTATTTATTTATTTCAAATTTTTCAGTAAACCTAACCCTAACTGCCTTATGTTACACTTTCAATCTACACCCAATGCACAATACATTTGAGCATACTTAGCTGAGGCAAGGCACTGTATATAGACGGTTTCAACGACAACAGTATAAACAAACGTTACTGTACATCAGGGGTGCCCAACCCTGTTCCTGGCGATCAGACACACATGCCTTTAATTTCCACTCGATCCTAAAAAATTTAATTAGTTGCTTCAGGTGTGTTTGATTAGAGCTGGAGCTAAACTTTGCAGGACAGTCGATCGCCAGGAGCAGGGTCGGGCACCCCTGCTGTACATGCATGCTTTTATGCTTAACTTCAGGTAGACATCCCAGTAGAATCAATAACAACAGCTTAGCCTGTATAGAATAGACTTTTTTTTTTCTAATAACAAGCAAAATATGTTTTCTGCGTAATTCATACGGGTTTATTAAAAATGCAAATTCATTCTCTGCCAGCAGGAGGTACATTAAGCACGAGAAATGGAGGTTTCCCGGTAATGGCTGTAGACAAAGCAGCTCTGAGCTTACAAACGCTGCCTTACATGCGAGATGAAATGAAAATAAAATTTTCTAAAGAAATTCTTCCTTAGAAATACAGTGATATAAAAACAACCATGCCTTGGTTTGATTTTTAAATGTGCATTACATGTTTATGCTTATTCAATGAAGCCTTTTTGGATTTCGTCAGTTTTATAAATTTGCCACAAATAAATAAATATATGGGAAACACATCCCACGGCACAATAACCTGAGACCAACTTTATTACTCATCATTTGCTGCATTTGTAGCCGGCGACACTAAGCAAACTGATAAACAGAAATTTAACTTCGGTCCAGGCACGTGCCTTCGATGAAACTGTCTATATATACTAAGCTCGGTTTTGCTGCTATAAGTGCATATAGCAGGAAAACACTCCCATAAGTTATGTACAGTACTTAGTAAATGTCTAAGAGATCATTCTTGATAAATGTAAAGCTTTCAGCTGAAAAGCTGTCCATTTGTCACAGCTGGACTACACTATTAAGTCAGTACAATTGTACAGATGTCTGCTACTAAATCAGTGACAGAGTCCTCCAATAACTGAAAACCGTATAATTGTCATTTTATGCTATGTATATATATATATATATATATATATATAATGATGAAATAATAGCATTGTTAGGTGGCTGTCCTTTATTTCACTATCTCTGTCCTTTGCCTGTCCTTTCTGTTCATGTAATCTAATGGAGTGGGGTTTGAACTGTATTGATTTTAAAAGTGAAATGTTGGGATGAAGTGGGACTTCGGGGTTTGTAGCACAGTGAGAAACAGAGACAGGCAGGGAAAGTCAATGGGATAAATCGTATCTATTATGAGTCTCAGTGGTGTCTTAAATGGCGGCAATTATATAGAAACACTTGAATGGCCAATTCAGTCAGTGTGTCTCCCGCGCTGTAGGCCAGGAGGAGGCCTGACCTGGAATCACATGCATGTACACACATACAAATAAAAGCAATAATATGCCTACACATGCTTACAAATAATCTCTGCTAATCCCTAGATCTCGGTGTGTTTTTCAAACGCACAGGCTTCAGGTCTCTGGGAACACTGGGGCAGCTGGAAATGAGCAGTAGGGGGCGCTAGTCACTTGTGGCAGCATGGCAGAGCAACACTTTCACTTTGGTAACAAAATCCTCACAAATCTGTTGTATACTGTCTGGTTTTCTTCAGTAAAAACAAATATCTCTTTATTTTGTTTTTAATCATGCGAGAAAGAAAGCTCTAATCCTACAAATCAAGTAATTTTGTCTTGTGTGTGATTAAGCATACATTTATTTGAAATGAACGTGAAATACATACATCATTATATCTCAAAGGGATCCCACCCTGCTCCCATAACAAGTGTGCATAATTTGTAAGGGTAATTTATGGTAATGTTGGAGAGAGTATGATAGAGGAGAGATTAAACTAATTAGACTTGCATGCTTTGGGAAAATACATTTCACCCACGTTAACAGTGCACTCTGGGAAGAGGAGTTATTTTTCCCATGAGTGTCTCTATAGGTAATGCTGCAATACAGGTTTGGGTTATTAAAGCCATTTCAGCTTGCTCTGGGAAATCTGTTTTGGCCTGTACTGACACTCAAATGATTTTTCTCCCATTTCAGTGAAATAATTTGACTGAATGCACAAATAGTAAATCAGCAGCATTTCGCTTACCAAGTTAACAATAGGAATTCGTCTCCTCCACACTTTCAATTATGTGCAACTGTTGTCAGTTCAGGTCACTTCAATTAATGAAGCTTTAATTAGCTTAACAAATGTAACTGTGTGCCAGAGCAAAGATGACATCTAAACTATGATTCCCTGATAAAAGCGTGATAATAATATTTACAGGGATATTATAAGTACAAACAGTTCTGTGTTATTCATTTAGGCCATTCATTGTATTTCACATTTGATTCACATTATAAGAAAACCAAAGTAGTGTGATTATTTGTGAGCGATTCAAATAAATAAATAATAATACAAGGCCACTTGAAATAAAACAGCACACAGCTCCCCTTTTTAAAATGCATTCATAGTTTTAATAGTCCTATATTACTGTTAATCTTAATGTCGCACTATGGGCAGTCTGATTAATTCATGTTTTCTTGTTAAATTATAAGCCTGAAAATTGAATATCAAGCCACATGTAATTATGTTTAATGGAAGAGGGAGTGAAAGAGAATGAGACAAAGAGTGAAAGTGCTAAAAAGGTCCTCTTTCTTTGCTAGCACGCTCTCTCTCTCTCTCTTAAAGTAAAGTTATCAAAATTTGATAGCTGACCGTCTAGTTATTTTCTGGTGCAATGCATGTAGTAGTTAAGCAGTGAGTTACATCAAGGTATTGGAAAAACCCCAGATTTTTAAGGAATGTTGTGGAAGTTCCTGCTTTTGTTGATCTTGACTTGGTTCCAGCTTATCAATTAAAAGCTAGATGAATAAATGTATAACAATATATATATATATATATATATATATATATATATACATATTTATTTTATTTTATTTTTTACTGTAATTAAGCACACTCTGTCACTATCAAAACTTGGTGTTGCTTCTGCAAAAGATTTAAAGGATCATGAAATTTTGCAAATCATGACATTTAATGTTTTTGGACTTTGGACTTTCTTTTTACATGAGAGAACAGAACAGACATGTATAGTATATAGTATATATAAGCATACTGTATATATAAGACAAACCCAGCAATTACTGGTAAACAAAATCAGCCATTCAGCAATAGCTGATCTGAAGAAAGCTCCGTTCTTTTAGTCCTGAAGCCCTGTTGCTTTAGCCAAGGCCATTATTAGACCAGCGGAGCAAAACATCCATTGGCCTATCTTAATGTAGAGTTATTTTTCACCAGAGAATCTAAGAATGAGCCTCTTACCAATATGCTTATTCTACCAGAACTCCACTCTGCTCTCTGTTGCTTGGCTCTGCAAATGCAGCTCTTTATTTCAATACTAGGTCCACCTGCAATCAGCCTTTCTCTAATGAAAACGTATGTTTCTTCTCATTCACTGAAAGGCAGGAACCATTAGTAATGTCTGTCTCATTGATCGAAATGGCTTTAAACTTGCATACATCCAGTAATGCAAATGGAAGGGGGTGGCTTATGTTTACTTCCTTGCTGGAAATTGAATGGAAAACTCTGGATCATTTTGTGCGTTATATATGCACCGAGACAATGAGGAGGAAGATGCAATTGACCTCTAGAGTGAGGCACATGAATCATTTTAATACCTAATAAATAAAAACATCTGCAATAAACTAAATATACATATTTCATGTCCCTCATGAGCTAGTGCTTCAGTTATATATATAACTGTAGCTTGCACCTACAGTATCTCCAAAAAAATGGTTTTAAGTGTCACTAATTAGAGGCTTTGGAGTCTTTATTAATTTATTGCCATGCTTCATTTACCAAGACAAAGGTAATCTATCCTCCTTCTTTTTTAGATTCTGTCTCTATGGAGATGGTTTCCAAGTGCTCCAGGTTTCCAAGGGTTTCTAATAGTTAAATAGCTTTTGTGTTGATCTCAGTGAGGACAGCAGCTGAGACGGAGCTCAATTACAAGATCAAACAACAGCTTATTAATCATTTCACTGACACAAGTGCTGAAGAAATGTCATCAAAAACAGAAATGAAGTCCCTGTTTATGTGACAAAGACAGTGAGAAGTTCTTTAAGTATTATCTATATCTATTAGTAATATTAGACTAGCTACCAGCATGCCTGTCTTGAACCAGGATGCAGTTGTACAGTGTTTGTTTGTTTGTTTGTTTGTGTCTATTTTCTTGCACATCCTGAGTTCGACGTATTCCTGGGTCAGCATATTTTGTTGACCTTGGAACAACATTGTAAACCAAACCTTACGCATGAGTAATGCCAAAAAAAAAAATCATATTTAATGATAGATGACTGACACTGCTGTACAAGAATCAAACACTGATTGTAAGCCTAAACTTCACAAAAACTATAAACTGGTTCTTCAAATCTGATCACAATGTTGTTTCAGGGTCAACAAAGACAGAGACGCATCGAAAATCAGATGCAAAATCAGGTTCTGCGTATTTTCTTGAAAAAACACTTTCCGTATTTTCCCACAGCTTCTCTGTGGTACTTTTTCCCCCCTCAGTTTCGTTTCAGATTTGTTTCTGATATATATTTGTTTATACATAGCATATTTAATGACTGAATGAGTTTTGTGTTGAAAAATATTTTCAGTCAGAGTGTGTGCATGATTATTGTAGTCTGTTGACCAAAAAAAAAAAAAAAAAAAAAAAAACACTGGATTTAACTTTTAACATTGAGCATAACAATAATGTTAGCAGTCTTCAGGACACAAATACGTTTCTACATTACTTCATTCCGAAAATCTATGTATTATTCATGTGTTTGAATTAAATAACACAATGTGCATATTAAACTGAGCAAATGCATTGTAATCCACAATAAATGTTGCATGAGTATGTGTGTTTATAGATTCTACTCGGGTAGGATAACTCAAAGTTTTTAGTTTTTTTTTTTTTTTATTGTTATTGTTTTTTAACTAAGGGAATATTATTCATCAGAATATGGTATTATGTTGCTTACAGCCCTAAAGCTTGTGCTCTAAATAAAACAATCAGAGGTGAAATATGAGAAGTAAGAAATAAATTATATTTTAAAACACATTATAATATGCTGTTAATAACTTTACTTTGTCTCTCCCTCTGTCACTGTCCTTATATCATCAATGCATACAATTCCAATCAAGCTGCCTTGATAGATTGGGACACATACTTACTGCTGTGATTGACTGATATTGTCAATGCCTTATTGGAATGATAAGTATGTATCGCTGCTACTGTCCTTTTCTTTTATCAGAAATGTTGACGAAAAATCGAGGACTCGTTATTTAAATTTCTGCAAATGAGAATATATGACCATCACTCTCTGATTTTGAATTATGAAATATGCATGAAATCTTTCAGCAGCGTGGGAAACATTTGTGTTTTAATAAATGTATTTTCATCTACGAAATACCCAACAAGATTCAAGTGGTTATTTCACAAATGGGCTTTGAAAAGAGAATCATCTGAACATATAATTGACTGACCTTTGTATAATGATGATCTTTTCCATTTGCAGCTTTTAAGTGTTTGTCTCAGTGGCCACTACATGTATATACGAGTTTAATTTCAAAATGTAATTCAATTATGACAGGAAATGAGATGGTGGAAGCACTCAGATAAATATACTGTTTGCTACAGGAAACAGTGTAAGTTAATTTCACATTTTTAAGAGCCCTTCAAAAACAGTCAGGCCCTGGCAAAATACTGTCTGTATGTTTCCTGCAAAATACTTAATTAAAATGCATGCTAGTTTTGAATGGTCATGAAGAAGAAACAGTCAGATTAGTTAACCAGCCAAGGTTTGACCTCTTGGTTCACTCAGCCTTATGGAGTGCTATTTATTTATTCAGAGTATATGTAAACATGCTTGAAAACCAAAGGATGCTCAAGAAGTCATGAAACTCATGAAACATTTGTGGATCATTCAGATAGCAACAACTATGTAAAGTTAAATAAAAAACGTATTGAAAAAAAAAAAGTACTGTATACGAGCGTGGTATCTGTAGTGACTAGTTTATGTTAAATTAATTCAGACTGCTAGGGAAAAAATAATAATAATAAAAATCTCCCAAGGGCTTATTTTCAGAGGGGATCAGAGTTATGTGCAAAGTGCAAAAAGTTGTAAACTGCATTTTTTACATTTGAATCTGTCATTTTTGGACTTGGATTGAAATACAAGGAAGATGTTGAAGGTTATGTTGCATTTCGGGATCATACATGACCCTCAAAAATGCTAATGTTCCTCCCCCGTGTGCATGACCTGTTTTAATCAACTTCCTCAGGGCAGCTGGGAAAGCTGAGGTTAGCTTGAGAGGCCAGATATCACAGCAGGTACAAATAATCTTGCATGTACAGACTACACAATCGCTTGAGTGTGTATGACATCGAGATCTGATAAAGATATCCATTTGAACTTTGAACTAAAATAAGAAATGACTCTCTGCTGTCAGTCTCAAATCTTAAGAGTCTTTTCCTCTCATTCACTCCACAGAAACTCCTTTCCATCGATTTGGTTTTTTTTCTCCAAATGGTGGATCCATGTCCGTTTTGCTGCATTAATATTGAAGTGTTCTTACTTATTAATGCAGTGTTATCTAGATGCTTCCATCTCTGCTAGTAGAGCAATTCAACTAATGGAGACTACTAACTCTCCATATCTCGCACAGACTCAGGATGTGTGTGTGTGTGCGTGTGCCAGAGATCACATTGGAGGGCACTAATAAATTTTACGAGCATGAGCACTTGTTAAGGCATTATACTGTACAATACTGCTGATAACCCCAGCTAACTTGGAACATTCTCAGAATTTTTTTTTTTTTTTTTTTAGTTTTTAGAGCATTTTCATAACTTAATGGACACTGTAACAGTTTTTTTAGGGGGTTGGATGATGATTTGCAAATTTGAATCTTGAAATTTTAAAATTTTAATTTTTTTGCATATTACATTGAATATTTCCTGTGGTCCATATTTCTATTTCGTGTGGTCCTGCAAGAGATTTCTAATAATGTCTCTGCACAGATGGATGCTTTTGAATTCACCAAATATATGTTTCTGGTTGTTAATATTAATATTGCAAATCTGACAATGGTGATCAAAGATGGGGACGCTGTTATGACCTTAAATGTACAGTCGCTTGGTCTTAGCCTAAAATGTTTTCATTGACAATCCTAATCTGGGTGCCCTGACCCCTAAACCCATGGCCTTCTTAAACATGTGCATATGTTTCAGTAGGGCCTCCCTTGCATTTTCTGGGCC
The DNA here is from genome assembly GCA_032357445.1 of Enteromius radiatus. Taxonomy (NCBI): domain Eukaryota; kingdom Metazoa; phylum Chordata; class Actinopteri; order Cypriniformes; family Cyprinidae; genus Enteromius; species Enteromius radiatus. The sequence goes on from JAUCMS010000127.1 coordinate 22,550,196, forward strand.
GTGCAGCTGGAATGTTGGAAAGTATTCTGATTCTGTCTTCATACTCCTAAATCAGGGTCTCGGCAGCAAACTGTGTGAGTCAAAGAGGAAAATCTCTCATCAGTGGGGATTAAGGCAGAGGAGTTTAGACATTTTCCATAAGGTACCATTATAATCGGACTCAGGGCCTCATAATACCCCAGATCTGAGTGGATTTGCGAGGAGGAAATGTTATTAAAGTCGCCACATGAGAAAAACAAATTAGAGCCAGCGGTGTGTTCTCCAGAGCGGACATAGCGAGAGGGAAAGGGGTAGTGCTTAATCATGATGCACTTCTGTTATTTGTTACAGTTTGCCGACAATGATTTTCTGCCTTCGCTCTGTAGGGGGGGTTAGCGGGGGGCCAATATGCACTTCTAAACTTTCTGAAAGAGAGGAAAATGTGATAAGCAGCTCTTAATGCAAAGCAGTTTTGAATGGAAAACTTTTAATGCTGACTATGATATCAGCTTAATGTTCTCAGTGGGCAAAACACCTTTGGCTCGCAGTGAACATCTGTTTGACCTACAAACTTTAAGCAAACAATTTTCTAGTGATTTTTATTCACATCCATTCCAAGCAGTTTTTGTTGACATCAATCGGTGGATGCCATGTGCTTTTTCATATCCATCCATCTATTTAATACAGTGTCTATCCATATCCATCCATATGTCCGTTCATCCATCTATCCATATTGTGTAGTGTTTATTCACATCCATTCATCCATAAATCCATACATACATACCATGCAGTATTTTTTTTATGTATCCATCCATCGATCCATCCGTTTGTTTCATACAGTGTTTGTACACATTAATTCATTCATCCATTCATCTAAGCATTTATCTTGCATTTATCATTCTTCTTCACACCCATCCATCCATTCTCTCATTGTATCCATCTTTTTTTGTTCAAATATATCCATCTTGTGCAGTGCTTGTTAGCATCCATTATTCATCCATCCATCTCACCTGTACACCCACTCATCTATCTTTCCACATTTCATCCATCTCATGCAGTTTTTGTTCCCATCTATCCATTAATCAACCAATCATCCATCCATTTCATAGTGTTTATTCACACCCATTCATCCTTGCAACCATTCATTCATTCATCCTTCCATATCTTGCAGGTTTATCCTTACCTGGTCTCATGGCATACATGACCTGGGTGCACTTTTTAGCGAAACACGGAATACGTACCAATAAGTACATAATACTGCAGTTTCCAAAAGAAATGAGCATTAGAGGAAGTAAAACACTAATTTTCACACAATTACTTGAAGAATGTCATGTTCCCCTTTAGTCGAGTCACTCCGACGTTACATACAGTATGGGAACTTGCATGAGAGACCAATCGCCTTCGAGTTTAAGAAAAGGCCAATGCATATTGGCGTGCACTGAATGCATCCAGGTGCATCTCATCACTACGTGAATATAAGAGGGCACGGATACAGTGCACCTGCAGACTTTTGCATTTGAGCCTCGCCGTTTCCTCAAGGAGATCTGGAAATTCGATGTGTCAAAGAGTTCCTGCAAGTTCATGCTCTCTCCCCCGCTGGCAGCAGAAGGTTTGGGAAAAGCTGTCAGTGGGTGCCGCGGGCTGGTGGTCCTGTGTAACTATGATTCAACAAAACAGTTCAAATCAACATAAAATGTAGATAAAATGGCACGATTGCATCAACAAATGCATTTTTATATCAGTTTTACATTTGTTGACTACTGGGTAGGTTTAAGGTTGGATTTAGTATAGGGCATATTTCCAACATGCATTAGTTTTTAGTGACAGTCCCAGTATGTACCTGAAGCAACGTAATGAAAGCACAGCAATATGTACCTCTATCAACATAATAATAAAAACGTGTCAGGGTACATATTAAACCTGTGTTTTATCGACCACTCATTGGACATTCTCTTTGAAACTGAGGTGAAACGGTGTTGCACAAAAAGTGTGCATATATACATATTTTTATGAGACCAGGTTGGTTTAATCTCATATATCCATCAATTAATTCATCTGTTTTAATGCAGTGCTTGTTTACATCAATGTATCCATCTATTCATTCATCCATCCATCTTAATGGATTTCTCAATGCATACATCTCTTTTGTTCATCTATCCATCTTGGGCAGTGCTTGTTAGCATCCATCCATCTCATCAGTCCATTTGTCCATCTGTCTTTCCATATGTTCATCTATCCATCTCAAGCATTACTGATTCACTTCATCCATCCATCCATCCATCCATCCAACCAACCAACCGTCCATGCCTGCATCCATCCTTTCCTCTCTATTGTGCTGTTATTGTTCACATATTTCAGCTTGGTTTAATATCTCTTAGACAGATTCATTTATGCATTATGTTTGTTACTGTCCCTTGGCGGGGAGCAAAGCCTGATGTGTTGAAGCTTCTTCCTCGCTCCCCATGCCTGACGTTTGGCATTTACATCGCTTGAGAGAAAGAGAGAGGTTAATTACGCTCAACCCTGCAATGCCATTAATTATAGAGCAAACAGTAAATAAGCTGATGATATTTCTCACAGTGATAGGAGAGGTTGCAGAGGGATAGAGATGGCATTAACGCACAAAAGCGAAGGGGGGAAATGTACATGTTCAGACTGAGAGAGAAATCATGTACACATTCCCTTTCATGTAATTTAAAGATAGAACAATGAGACGTAAAATGTACACACTTGATAAATCAAAATAGATTCTGTCTTGCCTCTTAAATCTAAATTAAAAATCCATTGTAATGGAAAAACAAACAAGAAATTGAGACATTTGTTTATGTGAGCGGGTAGCAGAGGCTGACAGACCATATTCAAAATCATTAGTTTAGCAATTAGCTTTCTGCATTCCTCTGGGCCTTCTGCTGCTCAGCATACATACAGCCCAGCCAAGTCATGGGCGTTGACGTATGACGACAAGAAAATGAGATAATTGTTCGTTTTATTCCCAAAACATGATGACTCTATGAACAAATCAACATGTTGGCTTCATTTGGCTTCTATATTTTCTTACAGAGGGGGAAAGAAAGTTTGGGGACTTTTTTTCGAGAGGACAGTGTTAATGACCTTTAGGGCTGTCTGTAAATTATGTTAAATCACCAGTGTGCTGGGGGATTCTCACATTAATTGTGATAGAGGACACTGGTTATCAAAATGTTTAAGAGTGATTTCAAGGTCCTTTTGAATACTTGGGGCTAACATGCTTGTCCACAATGGGTAACTATTTAGTTTCAAGCCTCAACAATGTTGCCTTCAGGAATAAAACATAATTGTACATTTTTAAGAGCCACAAAACACTAAAACAATGATCCCCCCTCCCCCTCAGTGTTAAAACATATGTGAAAATACAGTATGTCTGTATACAATGAAAGTGGCATGTTTCTGTCTGTTTTGTTCTTGTGTTTCATTGTCTTCCTTTGTTCTCAGTTGTCCTTCCCAGGTGTTTTGAGTTCTTCGCTCATTATGTTGTGTACTTATGTCTGTGTGTTCTTAGTCTCCGTGTCAGTCAATGTTAGCGTTAGCAGGGTTATTATAGTTAACGAAAAAGAACGAAAAGACTAAAACTAGAATTAAAAAAGCATTTTCGTTAACTGAAATAAAAATAAAAACGAGAGTTTAAAAAAA
>JAUCMS010000127.1:22563995-22574630 GCA_032357445.1 Enteromius radiatus
AATCCCTGCCGGACCTGGGACTCGAACCGGCGACCTTTGGGTTACAAGCCCAACTCCCTATCCATTAGGCCACGACCCCCCCTATAACTGCACTGTATACAATTGTTACTTTAAATTTTAGTACACAGTATTTAAAAAAATAACTACATGATAACAGCTACATAATATGTAATATTAGTAAAGGCTACTGTGGCTTCACTATTTTTATTTTCATTTAATGTTGGGGCAGTCGTGGCCTAATGAAGAGGAAGTTGGCCTTGTAACCCACAGGTACTGGGTTTGAGTACCAGGTTATTTGGGAATTCTAGGAGGTGGGAGTGAATATCCAGTGCTCTCTCCACCTTCAATACCACGACTGAGGTGAGACCCTTGAGCAAGGCACTGAACCCCCAACTGCTCCCCGGGTGCCGCAGCATTGGCTGCCCACTGCTCTGGGTGTGTGTTCACTGCTGTGTGTGTCCACGTCGGATGGGTTAAATGCAGAGCACAAATTCCAAGTATGGTTCACGATACCTGGCCACAAGTCACTGCACTCACTTTTTATTTATTTCTTTTTTGTCAAAGCACTGTTAAAGTTATAATAAATCTAATAAATGTACATAAAAAGACACTAAACAGAAAAGTGCATTATGTTGATGCAGACCTTAAATTCCACCATAGAAAGCAGCAAGTTTTCCCATTTGGGTTTTGTTTCATAAATAAATAATTTGTTAAGAAACTCTTAATTTACTCATAAACGCGGATACAGCTAAAAACATGCGCCCATACTGCTGATCTAATAGCTCTGGATATTTCAGTCTTTAGAAATCACACTGAACAGAATGAAACATGTATAATGCCAAATTAGATAAATGTGAAAAATATTTAATGCATGTCGTACATAAAAGCATCTTTTTCTGTACTAATGTGTGGTTTGCTATTGCAAATATTAAATCATGAGTCACAGAATATATTTGATTGTAATGTAGCATGTTCGTCAATCAGCACAGCCTATTGTAATGAAATTGGTTTTCATATACATTAGCTTGATGTACTGTACACTTGTTTTGGTTTGAACGGACCTTTCATCTGTGATTTGTACATCTGGTGTGAAAAGGCCTTTAGGTGATGAGAAGTTATTTGGCAGACAGGCAAGCAAAACTCTTTTTTCTTCTCAGCACATAAGCTGTTGATTGGGACTTAATCTCAACAACATAAAAGAAAATGGGGTCAGGCAGAAGTAAAGCCTTGGCAATTTCTTGTTGTTTGTGTTGTAAGTGTTTCAAAGCAAATTACATAGAATTTTCAACCTTTTGGCAGCGTATGAGGGAGAGTGTTCCTCTACCGAACCCAGCATCATCGATTTGACCTATGTGGGCAAAACAAGAGTGATGCATTAGTGCCTCCTCTGATCTTCTTGAGGAACTGTTTGCTTGTTCAAATGATGTCCAAGGCTGATTGTTAAGAATATACACTGAAATTGGTTGTTTGTTATTGACCTGGCATTTTGAACAGGTTCTCTCGAACATTTTTCAAATTGTCTCCCTCATCTGCGTTTTGGTGCTTGCGCTGTCGTTTTTATTTGATAACGTATGAAATGAAATATAATACATTTGGCGATTATGTTTACCTAATGTCAAAAATAAAGAAATAATAAAATGAAAGTGTTTAGTCTGACCTGTTTTTTAGTGTTTCTGGAAAAAGTCTGGAAAAAGGGCTATTCCATTCTAAAATTAAAATTTTGTCATTAACCGCTTAACCCATGTTGTTCCGAACAAGCAAAAGCTTCATCGTCATCAGAAAACAATTTCGGAAAAAAAAAAACGGGAGTCTCGCAACTGTCCCATTAAGGTTTGGAAGAGTCTTAAAAGACATTGTCAAAATACTCTATCTGCCATCAGTGGATCAAGCATAATGTTACGAAGCTACAAGAATACTTTTTGTATGAAAAAATAAAAAATTGTATGAATTCGTTTGAGTGAGGTCGTACGAATTTGTACGAATTAGCCACCTTGTAAAATATGTACAAATTGCTGTGAGACTGGGCTGGATCTTTCAGAAATCTCTCTTAAATTTGCCTTTGGTTTCCTTTCTGTTTTTTTTTTTTTTTTTTGTCCACCCTGGCTCTCCACTCCATCAGCTCTGCCATGAGCTCCTTCATCATGGGTCCTTTCTAACACCAGTAAACTTATAGGTAATCACTAAAAACATTCACTTGTCCTCTGTTCTACAGAAATGTCAAATTCATTTGGGTCTTCTTAAAGAATCTAATTTACAAAACAGGTCTGAAATCACACTGATATGAATCTCAATGAATTAATAATCATGCAAGGTGCATTACACTTAATACAATACAAACAGAATGGTATGCATTATAATCACTCCAAGCGAAAAAAAAAAAAAAAAATTCTACATGCATTAACGCACCAGATTTATTCAGGCTATAAAATGTGCATCTGCATGTCAACAGAGATGGTTGAAAACAAGCAGCGTTGCTCTCTGGCTAGGAGTTCACTTTCAGACTGTTTAAGCATGACTGATGTATTCATATCATTTGGACTGGCTGGAAACATCCAGTGTTCCTGATATTCAGTTCTCAGTCAGGCAGAAACCAAACAAAATGCATTTCTGTCTCATTCAGCCTCCAATTTTGCTCTGTTGCAGTCAATTCCAAAATGCTAAACTGTGGTGAAAGAATGAGGCAGACAGAAGCAAAGCTGCAATTGACAAAGCAGGGTGTGAAAGACAGGGCACATCTTTTTAGCTTTTTAAAAGGAAAACACAATTTTCACTTGTTTAGAGTTCAGCATGCAGATATTTCATTATATAAAATGCTATGCGAATCATAATGTTATGAATAAAGACATTTAGGGGCTAATAGTCACTAATAAACAAAATCTACAACTGCTTTAAAATACACTGCAGCATAACATATTTAGTCATTTAGAAGATGTTACCTTTCATTTTGCCAGCGTAAAGATGAAAATATATCCCATGTTGGGATTGCTCCGAGGCAAGAGTGTTTCTAGGACACCCCTGCCAGAGATCAAACCTACAACTTGTGTGTTATCAGCCCACATTGAGCAAACCCCTTCCATCATATCTCTGCTTCCCCCTTGCTGCTTCTCTTCACTGCTTCTTCATCTCTCTACACACTCATTCACCCTTATTTATAACCATAATCAAATACCCCGAAAGCCTTCCATACAACAAGCTTCCGTGCCTTCTTTAGTTTAGTTCACATAAGCTGTAATAACAAAAAACTTGCCCTCAAATCACTTTCCTTTCAGATATCAGATATCTAGGATGCTTCCTCCTAAACCAATCTTGAGAGCAATCAGTGATTTACACACACTGTGAAAGGGATTAGTTTGTCTTAAGCCACTGGCAGTTGCTGGGGCGAATGCAGCAGTAGGTCCACCATTTCATCGTTGTAGCCTGCAGGCAGCTGAGTATTTAGATTTCCATTAACTTTTAGCCCTTGATGAAGAATTAGAGGACAATACAATGACTAAACTATTTCTAACTGTGTTGACTCACTGTAATGAAATTACTTTGACTTTAAAAGCAGAGCATCCAGTTATTTATAAGGTCATCCTAGTTTTGGTCAGCTATTAAGTTGCAGGGTTCATAAGAGATTACTTGTAAAATGTTATATGTCGCTAAGATAAATCTTACATCTGTTACATTTTCTTTTCATTTTTTTTTGTGAAAGCTGTAATAAATAATGCACTAACTAATGAACAACAATGTTAATGACTTGACCTCATTGTTAAGTGTTTTGTATATGTCTGTTTATTTAGAATATGCCGCTTAAAAAAAAAGCTATTTTCAGCTTAGCAAATGAATGGAAGATAAATTCTTCAAAGCATAAGGCTGAGAGGTGAGAAAATGTAAACAACTGTTTGTATTTGCTACCAATTCAAAGCTTGGATTCCAACAGGGATTCTCCCTTCTGGCTTCGCTTCCTTTTGTTGATTTGGATTCTTCAAAAAGCCTAAGAAGAGCCACAGAAAAGTAACACACTCAGCATCTGATGTTTTTTTTTTTTTTCCTCCTCTCCCCATGAGTTTATGAAGAAATATCTGCTGCTCTTGGCATCACGTTGTCCTCTGATAAGGCTGCTTTGGCAGTGCAATCCCATTTGCACATATTTCATTGACAGAACAAGTGATTCCTGATCTAAGTTCCATTCTCTTTCCTAGGCAGAGCAGCCGGGAGAGGCAGGTTTCTAACCATGCAAAACAAAATCAACAATAAGAGCCTTTTTAGAGCAACTCTGCAGGAGCCTGGCAATTGCCTGCTATCGCCGTCCCTCTCAAAGCCAAATGAAATGAAATCATTGAAGGGCAACACTAACATGTCCTGCGTCAAGCTTTAATGCAAGAAATGCCTTTCTTTAATTTGAATGAATACAATCTTTGTCTTCTTCAGGCAAATGTAAATCCCTGACCAGGTAGGTATCTTTTAATGTTATCGCTAAAGTCGCCCCTTGATCATTAAGAAGAATAATACCCAACAGTGACAGAAACAGTAACATCGGACCACTACAAAGAAACATAACAGGCTTTCAACACTGCGGGGCGTCATCTGGGCACCCATCAAACAGCACTATCTTCCAAATATTCATGCCCACTTTTGCTAAACAGAACAAAGCCTTTTTTTGTGTGTGGAAAGAGCAAAGTTGGCCACTCTTTCATTTCCCTATTCACCTTGTAAGGACAATCACATAACATGATTCAAATTTGTTTCATCTGTAACTTTATAAGGGGATGAAAAATGTTTTCAACTTTTTCTACTCCTGTTGAGATAACAAAATTTCTTCCAATTGAGAATATTCTGATTGCCTGCCCTTTTTCCCCTCTTCTCATCTAGTTATCACAGTTAAAACCAATCAAAGGCAAGCTCTGATTAAAGGTTATAATTAGAAACAGCAAAATAACACACCTGCTCAAGGGGAATTGCTAACAGCCCTGGATGTACTGGCAAGAGTTGCCATTAGTTTCCTTTCCTTAAGGCAGTATTTAAATAAAACAGAAAGAGCATGGCAATGTTGGGGTCATGATTACATACACATGCATGCATATACATTTATTTATCTAGTGGCAACATATTAATTAAACAAACATGAAATATAGCGGTCAATATACTTAAAATATTTGACTGCAGAATGCTATGAAAATCAGAAAAAAAAATCCTAAAAGTTGTCTGATAAATAAATTAATGGCTAAATTACTCTAGAGGAAATAAATTAAGCTGTGATCAAAATGTAAATTCAAGTCAACAGCCATCAAATACCACAAACTATATATTTATTGATGTAATGCTGCTGAAGCTCACATTAAGGCAACTGCATCCTTAGAGGCTTCTGAGGATATCATTATTTTATGCATGTTTAGAGGCAACATGATATGCTCATCTGAAATCCCTGTTCCAGTGGGATTTGTTAAATATTCTGTGTGAGCAGAATCGTTGCCTCAAGAAATTAATGTTTGAGTAATACAAGCAGGAGACATTTTCTTCTGAGACGACTGCTACCAATAAACTGTTCATTTAAGGGGTGGAACATACTTTTCACTCTGTAAAGGTCAGAGATGTCAATGTTTTATTCTTAAGCAATATAATCAGCAATACTTGACTCTTAAATGACATTTATCATGGGATGCCTCAGTATAATATCCTCTGAGCCCTACATCTCTTTGGAGTGTATAGATTTACTAGTACAGAATGTTAAAAATAATGAGGAGGATGATAATCGTTTTGAAGTCATTCTGTTGTTCTTCTACATAGTAATTTTACAAAAAGCCAAAAAAAAAGCTGAGGTTTAGAGGATTGACATACAGTAGATCACTGCTACAGAGAGCAAAAGCCAGGTGGCAAAATATGTGGAACACTTGAACTTTCTGAGAAACAGCAGAGAAGTAAACAAAGAAGCCTCAAAGAAAAACAGCTTTAAGAAGAAATTGAGATGCACTCTTTGCTTAAAATAAAATGGTTTGATTGCAGACCCTCTAAATATTAGCACAGTATTTTGTTTTTCCTTTCACTATATCTTATTAGCATAAATGTCAAGCTAAAATAGGCAGATCAGAATTTAAACGTTCTTAAGTAATAACATAGTAATAACAGTGTAATAACTTTTTTTTTTTTTACTTTTAAGTCATTTCTGTTGGGCAGGAATAATTATTTAACATTTAAAATGCTAAAAGCGCTGACATCTGAGAAACTAGCATGCCTCTATAACGATATAAATGAAAAGTGTTTGTCACATCAACAACAGCAGACGGTGTGCCGCTATGTTCAACTCTGTGGAGACATAGAGTAGCCATAAGCCTATTCTCCCCTCGTTCCACTTTCTCAATAACATCCTGTCAAAACGAATAAATAATATCCTATTTTCACATCACACCTCATCCATGAGCGTCTGTGTTGCCACATTTGGCAGAATACCCCTGACATCAACATCACACTCATTCTCTCCAAAGGACCAATCAAAATAACAAATGCAACTCGTCTACCCATGTAGAATTTTTATAGTGTTGCTATTGCTCTTGATTGAATTTGCAAATGGTTTCACTAGCTTCAGTTTCAGAAGTGTTATGTTTAAAACGAGATGGAAAAATATCCTGCTGCAAAGCCCTGAATCTTGTTCCATAGAAAGTTTTTTTTTCTTTCTTTCTTTCTTTTTCTGCCTTTATTCCAATGACTTCTGCTCCACAGAATGTACGTTAAAACATGTTAATCCTTTAAGAAGCTTAATTCAAATACTATGACTTTATTGCAATTCGTGTGATTGGAACCATTTGGGAGAAAAAGTACAATAAACAGAGTGTGCAATAAAAAGAAGAGAGGTGAAGATATTGGATGCTTAAAGACAAGAGAGCTGGACTACACCAATAAGTCCTCTGGAAGAGAGAATGCTGATGCATCCCAGCTCAACCTTAGCTCTGTGAATATGGCTTTTCGTTTTTTTTTTTTTAGAAAACTGAAGATATTGTCCAATGGAACGAATACAGCTTCTCTTAATACACGGCACTTTATGCTGTTACATCCACCATGCCAAACCAAATATTTTTTTTTTTAAAACTAAAGCCCTAAACAATGGTAAAACATTATCTAATAAAATCTTCACAAACTCTGAGACTGTACAATTGACTCAGTGTCTGGTACTTCACCACACTGAGGCTAGATTTGTCCCTAACCTATTTCTCAGTCCGAGACTATGCAGAAAAACATGTACATCTCCTGAGGATAACAGCAGCAGGTTGGTCCAGAGGGATTGTGTCTGCAACGAGTTCATGCCAGTGTTCCACAATGACTCCACAATCAAGGGAATTGTGTCATTAAACCCTTTATACAGTATCTTCAATAGCAAAATCAATGTGTATGTGTGTGTGTGTACAGTACAACTACTGTCCATGTTGCAATAGACAAATTAAGAGTAGCTTGTGTAACATTTATAATACTTTAAACCTCATTCATATTCTGATGAATAGAAGAAATAGAGATTATGAACGCTTTTTGACAAGGAGGCGAGTTCATTTTGCATCAGTGAATTCTTTGAATACCCACAAACATGCATTTTATGTCAGACAAGTACTTATTAATTCACTGCAGTGCAAGGAAACTGAATTTTGTAGGTCAAAGATAAATTTCCTAGGCTACATCATCCTGCTGAAAATATAAAACAGCTTATAGCTTTATTAGAAATTTCAGAGGGAGAGAGTTGTGTAAAACGAGAGCAAAGACTTCTCTAGGCAAGGAGAAAAATAAAAGCTACTGTACAGCTCTCACTTCTTCCACTACTCAGGAAAAAAAATAGTATGTAGTTAGTTTGTTTGTTTCAAAGCAAGGATGGATTTCTTTTCCTCAGTTCTGCCTTGGATTCTGTCCTTACTTTGCTTGGCCTCAATTTTGTCAATCAGTGTGATAAAATTATATTTTCAGTAACAAGTCATCATCAATGACAACCAGAGGGTGTTGGCCTCAATGTGTAGCTTATAATGAAAAAACAAAACAAAACCAAAAACAACTTATAATTGTGTTATAACAGAAAGAGAGATCTGCTGATATCTGAGGGTCTTTGGTTGAATGGAAAGTCAAGGCTCGTAGGTCTGGCACTAAAACTTAAGGGTTGCAGTGGAGCTCACATACTCATCTTCTCAGTGTCTAAACAAGACTGTGGACTGGGTGTGCTGAGGCCGACCAAGTGCGGTTCAGCCAGTTCTGGGACACCAGGAAACAAGAAGGTGATGAGACCAAATTAACAGGTGACGGGTGACGTCAGAACAGGATGCATAAAAGGCACGTGTAGCAAAGCCGGCGTCAGCTTTCTGTCATTCAGAATGAGCTCTCTGTGTTTCTGTTTTATCTTATATAGACTTCGCGCCCGGGCTGAGTACCACTACTTCTGTGGATATATGTGGATTTTTAGAGGTCACCCTCTGGTTGTCATGGTGTGATGCAGGAACGAACGGGTCAAGACTTGTCTTCACAAAATAACAATCCTTTAATCTTTCAAACGGTTGAACAGACCCGGGTAAAAATGGTAAAAAGAGTTGTTTTTTTGTTGGAGGACAGGCTGCTCGAGGACCATCCCCAGACAGCTGCACTCGGGTAGCCCTGTTCAGTCCCTGGAAGTACATAGTACAGAGGCAGCTGTCTGGGTAACGCGTGCGGTTTGCGAGGAACACAAAGTCATCCGTGTGGTCCTCGAGAGAGGACATTGGGGTAGAGCATCCGGACAAAAAGGGAATAAATAAAAACTGAGAAACAGGGAAAACACGCCGCTTACATCAACTGTTAAGGTCCGGTTTTCGGTCACGGTGTGATGCAGGAACGAACGGGTCAAGACTTGTCTTCACAAAATAACAATCCTTTAAACTTTCAAAAGGGTAAACAGACAGGCAGGCAGGCAGGGTTGAACACACACATAAAGTAACCTTAAAACCGGACAACATGACTAAACTGAAGAGAAATTAAATAGGGAGGACAATGAAGGGTAATTAATGACACACCTGAACGCCATGACGCAATTAACAGAAACTAGGGCAGACAGAGCACATGGGGAATGAAAACAATAACAAACAGTCCAGGGGTGTTACACTGGCGATCAGTGTGAATGAAACAGACATCATGTGTTTATAGTGATAATGGTCAAACCATTCTTTTTTGGGGAATTTATTTATTTTTTTATTTGTATATACGTATCAGTGCAGGCACCGTTTAGGCACCGGACCAATTTTAGAAGTATTGATTTGGCATCAGTATCGAAAAACCTCAAACAATATCCAACCCTAATCTTGACATTGTTTTGTTAAAGATCTGCACAGTACCTTACAAAATATTGTGAGTGGTAGGTGCTGTGTGTTATTTGAGTGTTTCCTGTGAGGATAATATCGAGGCAAATATGAGCTAGCTAATACTTTCACCTATAAATAAATTAATGTTTATTATATAAACCAGGGGTCATCAAACTTTGCTAACGTTAAAGTATTAGCATATATTTAGCAGACATACTACTGTAATGAAGGCTAATTGCATTTAGCTGCACTTATCAACAGCGGTCTAAAGAGTGTCATTAAAATAATTAAATATTATACAAAATAAACAGTAACACTTTACAATAACAGTACATGAGTTATCATGTACTAATACATGAATTAAAAATTACTTGACTATAAACTAAATATGAGTTAAGACATAAATTAAACTACAACATGACTTACTGCATGAATAACACCACCTTAATTACTAGTAAACCATTAATGACAATTTACAACATAACCAAAGCGATAATAATCTTCTCCATGATTTTAATTTGGAAAATTGTGTCAGCTTAATTATAATGAAAACATTATTATAGGAATCACTAAAAACAGGATGAGATTAACTTGTTTTTAATTATGAAAAGCAGACCCCTGAAAAGCACCAAATATATTTGATTTAGATGAGCTGAATATGTATAAAACGTTTGTAATTGAAAGCTTTTTAAGGATGTTAACAAGTTTTTAATAAGTCATTTTTTTAAGTCAAATTAATGTTATTAATAAGTTAGTAATGAAGAGTTAGTAATGATGTGCCCCTCCAAGTAAAGTCATGACATAATGATACAATAACAACTCATGAATTCATGACGTGACAGCTGCATGTGGCAAATTTATAAACAATGTTGTGCCATTAAAACATGTTTGACTTAGTTTAACACAAATTGTTAATTCATACATTAACTAACATGCAGTAACTAACATGTAATTGAGGTGGCGTTATTCATGTGAGTCATGTTGTAGTTAAGTTAATTCTTGATTAATACATGTCTTAACTCATCATTAGTTTATAGTCAAGTAATTGTTAATTTTAGTACATGATAATTAGTACATGATAATTCATGTACTGTTATTGTAAAGTGTTACCAAATAAACTATAAAAGTTTTCAAAGTAAATGTGTCATATTCCACATTCATCTGATATCTGCTCTAATGGCTGTTTGAGAAAAAAATTATTATTATTACTAATGTTTGTCCGCTTTAAGTAAGAAAAATGACAAGATATGAGACTTATAACACATTATAAGAGAAATGGTAACACTTTATAATAACTACATGCTATATATCATTAGTTAAGCATTAGTAAATAGTCAGTTCATCCTTTATAAAG
>JAUCMS010000127.1:22602699-22625600 GCA_032357445.1 Enteromius radiatus
AAAAAAAAAAAAAAAAAAAAAAAATATATATATATATATATATATATATATATATATATATATATATCCGAGAGACAATTTATTATTGTTTAGGGTGTTAAACAACCTATACCTTAAACACATACCTTTGCCGTTAACAGTTTTGGAGCAATAGTTGATCAAATCAGGTTATCCCCTAATTGCATATGGATCATTCACTACCTTGCAGATCAGCACTGCTTTGGTCTAAAATTAAATTCTATTAGGGCACCAATTATCACACAATCAAATAAGATGGAAGAGAGCAACAAGATGAACTGGTCCTTGATGGGCTGGTACCAGAGACAGGAACAATTATACCCATATCGATCGTATACGCTGATAATTGAATTTTACGAGGGGTAAAAATCAATTGTAATCAGACTGTGGAATGTGTGTGTGTCCATTTTCACAAGACACCTTATTTCTCACCTCACTTTCTCGTGAGATTTTAGGTCAGTCAGGTGAGATATGATAACCATAGCAACTAGTTTAGAACAGTCATTCAGTAGTCTTGTTTCTGGTCTAATGCTCTCTCTTTCATATGCCATCTACCTGGTTTAAGCTTATTTATCCTGAGTAGCAGTTTATGTCTGTTGTGTGAATATTGTGTACTTTTGTGGAATATATAGTCAGGTGAGTTTTGACTGATTGCTCAGGAAAACTTTAGAGGATTGTTACAGTCATACTCTTCTCACTCATTGTGCCAATACCCAGGGGTTTTTAAGTGAGCCTGTGCATGTATTTCACTTTCTTTCATCCACTTTTATTTCCAAGCAGCACTGCCTGATATAGTGTGCCAAAGTCCCAGTACCCTTCACATCTTGTCATATTGTAATGACAGGGCAATTGTGCCCTTTCACAGCGAGGGTTTGTTCCTGCATTAAAGAACGTCTCCCTCATGATATTAATCTCATTAGCCTGATACCTACTAATTAATGTTTTGTGACAATACACAATGAGTTCATCTCCTCTGGTGGAGTGAGGCCAAAGAAGCCATTGAGTTTCGCTGGACAGATTTGTTCAATCTTTTGAAAGATTTTGTATTCAGAGAGAGTGAGAAGGGGCTCACTGTACTCATTTATTTGTTGGATGTCTTGAAGAATTATTGGCAGATTCTTCAAGTCTCCTTCTTTCAGTGCTTAATCCATCTTCAAGAGTGTTCATTGTCAACTGCAGCACTGTAAATATCTCCAAATGAAAAATATGGCATCCCATTTCTCCAATAGTTTTTACTTTTAATTCCATCAATATTTATTATTACTTTTTAAAAGTTCTTTCACCCAACTTCGCTGCAGGTCAGTAGAGCTGTTTATGTAGTATACAGTACATTATATTAATTAAAAGTTTTCACAGACGTCTAATATTGACTACATCATGTTAAAAAGGGTTAGACCAGGTAAAACTTTACTCTTAGGGTAAAAAATGTTGACACTTTTTACAGTGTATTGATCAAACATGAGAAAATATCAACATCTGAAACAAGCCCACAACTGTGAAAAACTGTTTTGTGATTATACAGAACTCAAGGTGAATGTGTTTGCAGAATCAATTGCTTTACCTCAGTTTTGAATTTGAATTTACTTCACTGTGTCAGCAACACTGACTGCGGTCAGAATGATTTCTGACTAGGCAAGACAGTGTCAATTTGAGATAACACTAACATAAAACGGCAACTTTAAATTCACGATTCTGAAAGCAAAGCCGCAAGGTTAAAACTATGTGCTATCTGCTGTCTTTTTGGCTTCAAGTCTTTTCCGATGAAAAGCCAACAACATCCTGCAGAGAATGCATCTGTTTAATCCATCTAATAAGATACATCGGCACTTGAAAGTCCCAAAGGCTTCTGCATCTATTATCTAAAATTGAGGCTGATTTGAAAACATCTTTGTTTTACTTCTTTTTTGTTTTCTTTGTTTCTTAACTTCTTTTGTTGGCGTTTGTTTTTCACAGTAAGAATGAACATGAAAGGGTGAAAATCTTTTAAATAATTTAATCATTAATTCTAATCATTTTTCATAGCAGAATTGGGCAAACCAATGCCTACAACATTTAAAACAAACCTTGTATGATAGCAATATAATAATATAACATGCCAGCAATTGATTGGGCACCTGTCATATTTGTTGATACACATGGGGGATGTTTGACTGCCGCGTTCTTGATTAGGTGTCAACAATAAGCGACCTCTCACTCACCTTGCCGCAGATCTAATCCCTTTAAGACAGTGGGTTGGATCAGCTCTACGGATGCCAAGTGAATAAATATGTGCTCGAAAAAAGCCTGACTATAAAGCTTTGCATTCCTCCAAATCGGTCTATCCACAAATCTCCTGATGCTGCCCATCTTCCTTCTATTGTCTTTAACCCTCCCACAGTCAAATGCTAGGGATTACTGAACAGTTACGTATTTTCTTCAACTCGCACTTCTTTTATTTCTGCAGAGGACATGCCATCGTAAGGAAAAGGATGAACAAAACACTGAAGCTGAGCTGGGATGGAGAGAGAGACCTGGAGAATGAAGGCACCGGCTAAGACCTTTCTCCCGAATCCCCAGAAGAACAATAAATTGGATGATCTTGTAGAGAGAATACTAATAGCGGGCTGAGGTCAGAGCGGACCCCCTCACGCATCGTGCCTCCGCTCTCTTCCATTATCATTTCTCACCTTGTTAGCCCTAACACTGGGCCTAGGGTCTGTTAGCAAGGCTTTCGTGGCGTGATCAATACTGCAGTGAGCCCAGAGAGAGCCCGAGCGTGGAACAGTAAAACAGAACCGAGATGATAGCGGAGGGAGCGGTTGGGGGGGGAGGGGTGTACTCTTCCCAGTGAAAGAATGGTCAAGGGTTTTAAAATAATTGGCACTACCTCATCCTGGTCTGACGCAGCAGATGAATCAAGCACTATCAGAGAAGACCCACAATGTTCAATTATTCATGTGTGTGCCTGTTACACCAGCTTGCTCTAATACAGCCCCCAGTTGCACCATTTGTGGAGAGCCGGCCAATCAGTGCCAAAAGTTCGATGAAAAATATAGGGCTCTGGCAATGTCTCTGTTTATCCTCCAAACCCAGCTCAGCTATAAACAGAGTTCATCTATGGTCTTGCATGATATTAGATTTCCATTTTTTATGATATGCTGTCTGAGCAGATTACAATTACGTGCCACAAATTATTCAATTTGGGCTTGTTTTAGTATCTTTATTGTCCTTTATTTGTATATTTATTGCTGGCAAAAGGTTCCCAACCTTTTTAGAGCCCTGTGATAGGTGTCTCTGAATAGGGTTATTGCAATTGTCAAAAAGTCTGTATTTAATGAATCTTAAATGCTAGTACTCTGCTCTGACTTAATTTAATTCTTGAGCTGGGAAACTTTTTCTGGTTTTGGAAAAGTTGTGTTTTCTGTCTAGAGATTGCATTGGTTGAGTTGCGTGACTATATTTAAAAAAAAAAAAAATTGGAGGTGTCATCTGAGATGACTTAGTGAAAAAAATGCAGAAAATTGGCACTAACTTCTAAATTCACAGCAGAGCTGTATTGATTTCTAGGACAGCAGGTTCTGTCAACACACTATAGAAAATATACATGAGATGACCAATTAAACTCCACTTTAAAACAGGTTCCACTCTAAGAGTAGTACAAGTACAAGCACTCTGTCACATGTTAAGTTTGTTAAGGAGTTTTTGTGCGGAGTCTGACGTTATGTCTGTTTCTAGTTAAGCATTGCAAACGCGGAGGAGCATTGTGTGAGACTGAAAGCAGGCAACAACATAGGGAAGCAGTCCCCCACACAAATCCATAAGTAGAAACGTTGTGCTTTACTTGACTCTGATGACACTGAAATAATCTAAATGTTGGGTAAATGAGTCATGCTATTGCACTCATAGATTAAATTTAGTTTTATGAAATTAACTTTTATTGAAAACTAGTGTTTTTTGTTTGTCTGTTTTTTTTTTCCCCAGGCAATACTAGGATCACTAAAGTGGCAGTAGTCACAAATATTGCATTCTACTGCTTAAAATTATACATGAAACATGGTAAATGCTTAACTGTGGGGATTTGACCTGCCTATTCCATGACTGCTTTGCCAACCCTGCTGACCTGTTTCAGTTCTGTCTTCTTGAAGAAAAAACAGTAAGCTCGGTCTCTCCCTGAAGCTGGTTTGAGGCATTTAAGTACAACGCAGAACATGTCAGTTTCTACAAAGAGTTTTTGCTGCATGAGGCTTCATTCTCCCAGACAGTCACGAACAACCTCCAATTCTGGAAGAGAAGGTTCAGACCTATATTGTCAAGTAGTTATGATGTCAATTCAGATCATGTCAATTCAGAATCCAAGAGGGGAGGGAGGTGCTTGACCATCTTCATGATGTTGACTTGAGTGGGAGATTTCCAAGTTTTGCCAATTTCTGCAACAGTTGTTTTGTACATGTTTAAATCTACACTATAGTATTGTTTGTTTGTTTTTTTCCTCAAAATGTTTTCAAGACATTTTCAACCCACTCTTTGACCCTTTACTTGCGGACTGTGGGTTGTTAGGTCCAAAATATATTTTTAATCCCTTGTCCTTTTATTAAAATCTTTCTAAAAATCATTATACATTTAGATATATTTAGAAGAACAAAAAAAAAAAAAGTTAAAGTAAACTAAAGTTAGACTGAAAATATAAGGGAACTTGAAATTGTCTTGCTATTGTTGGAAAATGATATGCATAGTACAGCCAGTAATGGCTCAAGACTTGGTTGAATTTCCCACATTATACATTAAGTATTTATAATTGGTACTTCAAAGATTTATTAATGAACACTAGCATTAGTGTTTAATTCTAACAGTATCTATCTATTGCAATATAATACGAGCGCAATAAGTACATTGTATTTATTCTTTATTTTTTTTACATTGTACCTAATATAAAGTTTGACCAATATATTAATCTATCTGATATTAGAAAACCTTCTACAAATGTTTTGCCAACTTAGCTGTAGTAGATTCTGAAAGTTTCAGACGTTTTTAAAGCTCATTATTGTTATTAAAAAAGTCAAAAAGAAAACTATATTTGTATGATACGAAAAGAAGAAGACCAGTTGAACATCAGAACACATACATGTTGTCTAGCACTTCAGCTTGTTGTAGTGTTAATAGAGTAACTACATTCAGAAGCACACAACTGTTTTAGGGCCTGGAGTGGCAGGCAGCTTCTTTTCTTGTGTCGCCATGGTATCAGATAGTGCTTACTTTGATTCATTAAATTGGCTTTAAAGGAACTTGATCACGTACTTGAGTTTGGCCACTTCTGCAAACCCCTTAAAATACACTGCAGTAATTGCTTCTGATTTTCAAGGCACAGGAACTATTCCAGCAGAAGTTAAGTTAATGTTCCTTTCTTTCTCTTCAACTTCTTCATTTTAAATTTGTCTTCTTGTCTTTTTTTCAGAATCAGAAAATGATCCGTCTTCTTGATGCTCCTTATGGTATTTGGCCAAGATCCAAACATGATGGACCTCACTGAAGTACAAATGGTTCCTTAAGGAAAATGCTTGTGGAGCAAGTGTCATTGACCAACCCGGTATCACGCCAAGACGTGACATTATCACGTTGGTCCACTTTGAAAAACGTGTAGCTGTCACGGTTTTACCTCCTCAGAAGTGAAACTTACACGTTAAAGATTACAATGTAAGTCAGTGACAGGCATTGATCCACGCACAAATATCTGGATTCAAATATTGTGTAATGATATTGCGCATTATTGCACATGTATTGGGGTGTGATGTTTCACTGTAAACGGTCACAACAGTTTTATTTGTATTACTTTATTTATACATTCATGAGCACATAACCCAACACCTGCCCCTAAACCTACCATCCATTAAGAAAACACAAGATAAACTGGCAGATATAACTACCAATATTATTTACTAAAAATTATTAATATTCCAATTCTTCTGACATAAAAGGCTAAAAGACAAAACGCTATCACCATCTCTCCGTCCGCCGTGACTCATCTGTGCTGCGGCTGCTGCTTTGTGCAAATTTAAAAAATGCCACCAGGAGAATCCTTAAGTCAGCCTTGGTTGTAAATTTCTATTGGCTCTTGTGTGTCTTGTGACCGATCGCGTCATAATAATGTGAAATGCTATTGGCTCTTGTGTGTCTGGTGATCGATTGCGTCATTGTACAGGACGAACGGGATAATTTCAGCGATTAAGCTTATATTTTACTCTCTTCTTTGCGTAAAGACTTCAGGCTTCAGAAGGACTTGAAATGCAACACAACTTGTTTGTAAGGCTTATGTTTTACTGCTTATGTTTTTGCAATAAATACCTGTGACTGCACGCGTATTGTCTTTGTATGTTTTATATTGTTCAGAAGTGGGTAGGTTTAGGGTAAAAGTGGGGCTAGGTGCTACGATTAAAGTATAAATTTATATAAAATGAATTCAGATATCCGTGTGTGGATCACGGCTTATGCCTGTCACTGACTTGCATTGTAATCTTTTCCGTGTAAGTTTCACGTCTGAGGAGGTAAAACCGTGACAGCTACACATTTTTCAAAGTGGACCACCGTGATAATATCACGTCTTGGCGTGATACCGGGTTGCATTGACACAGTGTAAGAGGAGAGACCTTGAGAAATAAGTAGTCAATTACAGAGGGACAGAGAAAAACGTAAGCAATAAGCGTTCTTTGTTTTGAAATCAGGGCTCATCTGACAAGAAAACATTTGATCATAAACAATTCCATAACTTCATCCTTGAGTTTTTGCAATATGTGTGAGCACGACTGAATCTAGTGTTGAGTAAAGTGTTTATTAGTGCCATACAGTGCACAACAAACATTGTTTTGCTTCCAAACGAATTGCTCAAATATTCTGAGCTGTGACAACAAGAATAGCAGACTAAGAAAAAGCAAATTTCAAGCTTTCAAAACTGTCAATAGAGAAACATGTTTTTTGTCAGTTTTAGCAGTAGCAAACAAACTGCACCATATATTAGAGGTGTCGCCAATACACCAGTGTTATTTAAAAATAAAATATTGATATTATGTTAATACTACACATACAATAATGTCATAAATAATCCAGCATCAGTAACTATCTTGTAGACACTCCAACATAGTAGTCTATGTAAAAAGTATTGCACCTTAACGTTGGTTGCCACCAAAATAAAACAGAAAAAAAGAAGGTGATGACAAGTTGTGGAACTACTACTGCCAACTAAAATCATGTAGCCAGAGATGACAAGCAAAAGCAAGACACTTCTCCACACCTGGAAAAGTAAGTTCACCAGTGTGGAAGCTTTTTGGATTCCATAAAAAAGATTAAATGTTAGACACCTTGGCGATAAACTCTAAGCTCTTTTTGTTCTTCTGTAGAGTTATGTTTACAAATTACAAATCTTTCTGCCTCCCTACATTTATTTTTTTAGCATAATTTACTGGCGAAAAAGGAACACAAAAAAAA
This sequence comes from Enteromius radiatus, assembly GCA_032357445.1. Classification (NCBI taxonomy): domain Eukaryota; kingdom Metazoa; phylum Chordata; class Actinopteri; order Cypriniformes; family Cyprinidae; genus Enteromius; species Enteromius radiatus. The sequence goes on from JAUCMS010000127.1 coordinate 22,610,173, forward strand.
CAATTAAATTTAACAGCCTGTCCTTTTTAACGACTCTATAGGTTGTTTTGTAAGTACCGTATTATGACCTATATTTACGTTTTAAAGGTAAGTGCCTTCTAGAGCGACTTGAAAATGTTTCAATGCTGTATTGCATCTGCGTGTTTAGTTTAAATGCAGTATGTGGACTTTCCACACTGAAATACTCTGAAACAGTCTAATAGACATATATTTAATAGAACTTTATTGAACTATATTTTTTCCATTATTGGAGGATATGTTGAATGCTAGAAACATTAGCAAGCAAAGGCAGCAATTTGACTTTTGACATACTTGTTTCTGCTTTTGGTAGAAGTGCTGTACATTATAACCTAACTTTTATTTTTTCAAAAAGAAAAGCAATGTTGTTCTCAGTCCTGCTTTCCTGGAACAAACTCGTCTATAAATACTGGTTACTGTCTTAACACCCAGGATGACCTCTTTCTACACCTTCATCATCTTATCTTGGAGACCACCCTGCATCTCATTACACTTCCTCTGCATCGGTCCGCCCCTGTAATTATCCCCAGATTTTACACCTAACCTTTTGGTTCCCACACATTTATTACCTCCCACCCTCCCCTTCCCTTAATTGACTGCAACCAGGTACAGTGACATTTAGACTGCTTGTCCAGGTTCATGATCCCACACATTCTCCGCATTAGAGTCCTTCTGAAAAAGTTGACTAATGATAATTATGGTGTGTGATTCAAGCCCACTCAGAAGGTGTCAGACCTTAAGGGACCCAGTAAGGAGCCTGGTTATTATATTTGTTCAGTACCAGATGGCACAGATGAAGACACATACTGGAGCCTCTATATTTGGGTCAATATGATTAAGGAGGAGAATTTCCAGAGCAGGAAAAAAAAAAGATTACTGAATTATGTCTAAAGTGATTGTTGAGGATTCCAATGTCTGCCTAGTTCTGGCCTTCATGTGATATTAGCAAAAACATATATTTTTTAAATGTATTCTGATTAAGAGTAAAGACTAAAATGTCATACTAAAATATTAAAAACGCTACTTTAGCTATATATATATATATATATATATATATGGATGGATGGATAGATAGTAAATTCATGTAAAATAAAATAACTTAACATACTGTAGCCTATATGGGCACTTATACAAAAAATAAAATAGTCTGCCATAATTACTTAAAAAAAAAATGCCATTAGTGCCTCTTCTAGATCCTCTTCTTCTAACGCCTCTTTTCTCTCCTCCTCCTACTTTTCACCCTTTTGTTTTCCCGGAGTTGAAAGCAGCCCGGAAGGCTTGCATTTGATGTTTTAAAAGGTACTCACGGAAAGAGTGCTGAGTTTGCATCAACTCTAAAGATAGATGGCATTCAGTAAGTGGAGGAGGCGGGCGGCCCGACCTGGCTCACTGATGAGAACTATTCTGAACTCTCAACGATTGAATGCGGGCCAAAAGAGAGCCTAAAGCAGGAGAAATAGAGAGAGAGAAACAAGATTGATAATGATGCTGTGTGCACCAAACACTCACTTCAAAGCCCACCTCCAAATTCAACTTCAGTTGTTACAGAATAGACAAGAAGCACAGAGCACAGGCCACTCTAAATGAATTGTGAATAACTGGAAATATTGGCCTTTGTAACTTATAGCTACAGTAACTTCACAACCATTAAACATATCTTTAAATATATTTTTACTTAAATAGTTTTCAGGTTTCAGAGAAGAGAATTTGTTTAGCACTTTATACAAGGAAATGTATAAAATCGGATGCTATTTTTTAGTGCACTTAATACTGTATATAAAACAGTCTAGATGCATAATGATGCCTAAAGTTAGTGGCTCCACTTGAAAGAAAATATTTGAACAGTCAGCCTTGAACTGTTTTTACGGCAAAAGGCAGAAAGTCACTGAGGAAAAGGTGAAATTCAGCTAGAGTAAGCCTTCAAAACCACAACGTTCTTTACTCGCAAGCAAATAGGAAAAGAGCAAACTAAGATATGCCAGGAGCGCTGTTTTATAAAAGAAGTTTGATGTTTAGGTGGTATTTCATTAAGGTATCTATCCTTGAACTGATTCATAATCTTTGCTTGGAAAGGGGATTGAGTGCAAACAACAATCCCTGTCTATCCTGCCTGTAAATAAAAAATAAAAGGTTGAATATGATAGTTGACATACTGTATAAGAAATGAAAGCTGGATTAAATATACTATTCTCTACCATTTTACTTGCCGGTTTATGCTTCACTTGAGAAAGACACAGGAAGTGAGGGAACTCAAAGACTGCTTTATAAATTTTATGAGATCATTGAGTTTGAAGAGAATTCATTAAAGTGAAACAAGGCAACAGGCAGCGAATCCTCCCAAAAGCCTAATCATCTGATTAAATTGAGACAAAGACATTTTTTAAACAGTGACTTATAGGTACTCAACCCCAACCCTTCATTTTCTCTTAAAAGCTTTAAGCTTTAAAAAATATACAGTTGAAAATGAAGTTCCTTGGCTGAATTTGTGACAGGCTTTTTCTTACACATCTAAATAATTGCAGCCAAATAGCTTTAAGAAACAGTCATCCGGTAGTTTCATTAATCTGTGCCACCAATAGGGTGTGTGAAATAGTTAGCCAGGATCTAATGACAGTAATCAACAATAATTAAAGGGAAATGATCACCATTTACCAAGTAGAGTCATTAAGGCTGGTGGCAGAGCACTCTGTGTGACCTCTTAGAAAGAGAACCAGAAAGTACGATATAAACCATGTGAAGTTATCATTCTGTTATTTTAAAAATTTAATATTATCCAGAGATTGCCATCTCTGTCACTACAGATGTTGGGGTGAAAACAGAATAAAGGCTTAGTTTTTTCATTCAAACTGAAAATTGTGTGAATAGGACAATTTGAGAGATAGCTTTTAGTAAATGTGATTGTCAATTCCAAACACTGACTGCATGAATATAGCCAAACCTTTCTATACATACAATTAAAGTAACATATTGTCTGAATGAATAGACAATCAACACCCTTCTCTAATTCATTAGCAATTGCTCAAATCATATTGAAAGCTAAGAATTGTAAGTGTGAAGTCTTTGAGGCAATCCAAAACTGTTCCTTCTGTGTTCTTTCTCTATTTTAAAGACACAGAGCCAAATATGGTTCTGGCCATTTTTCTTCCTTTCTCTTCTTCCCAAACGCTTAACAGGAGTTGTGTCTTTCTTTCCAATCCACCAAGCCAATGCTTATATGTTCTGCTATATTTCACAACCCGAAAAAAATTTGACAGCTGTAGTATAGTAGTGACTGACAGCAAAGAATAACCCACAACGCACGGCCCATGTCATACATGTGTCAATGATGCGACTGACAACTAGTTTTTAACTGCAGTTCCATTCATGCAGAACATGTCACCTGCACATGCTCCCATAATTTGGTTGTAAGTCCTGAAATGTTAAGGTTAAAGATACTGTATAGAACATATTCTTAGAATGAGGCTGTCACCATCGAAACTAAACTAAACAGCATGTGAATAAAAGACCAGGCACTTCTGTACAAAGTCGGTACTAAAAAAATAGAATTGTCACGGTACCAGATTTATTTAAGTACATAAGGCACAGAGTACCTAGTACGACCCTATGATTTCCACGATGCTGAAAACACTGACTGAATCTGGGAATCCAGTTATTCACAGAATTTAGAGATTAATATGGAATCAATATATGGACTAATATTAAGTGAAGTAACGTAGGAATCCTGTGTGTGTGTGTGTGTGTGAGAATGAATGAAACACAATTGTAAACAAATAAAGTCATTTGCATTGATTTTTGTAATTTATAGTTAAAAACATTATAAAGATTTGTGTGTGTAGTGTTTTTTTTGTGATTTAATTAGTTTGTTTATAACATGCACTGAGAACATAAAGTAGTCTAGAATAACTTTTTGTGTAATTTTCATTTTAAACAGATAACAACAATCAGTTCACATTGTTTCACCACACGGAATAGACTAGGAATCATAATAAAAGTGCTCACACAGAAAGTTTTCCACTATTTTTATGCCAAAAAATAAATAAATAAATAGCTTAAGCAGAATGATGAACAATGTCAAGAAAACCTTTTTTTTAAATAAATAAATCATGATTTACTATGTATTCAAATAAAAAAAAATCTAATATTACATAATACATTTAACACTTACCACTGTTGTCAATTTGTTTACTTCTGGGTCAACTGAAATAGGTTTACAAGTGCGAACACACAAAAAAGTTATTAACAACAAGCAACTATTACCACAAAACATGCATAGAAGAGTCATTGCTTCATGCAGGTTTGTAGTTTTCACTCACTGTTGATCTGAAATATGAGAGTTGCAGCAATATGAGATTTTAAAAAATCACAGTTCAAAAACTTAAGTACTGTACATTATTTATTTATTTTTTTTGCTGGTTTTATTTTGACCAAAGCTCAACTAGTTAAAGCAAGTCAAGTCTCACATTGTTTTTCCAGCTAGAGCTGCAGGTGAAGTTCTGTAGATATTTGGCCTATAGTCCTTTGGTGAATGACAACAAAAACCTAACCAAAGTTGTTGAAAAGTGGGAGGTGCTTTGTCCAAATCGAAAGTTTCTTCAAATTTCAGAATTCTTACTTCTTACTGACAGCATACACTGCCTACCAAGAAACCAAAAAGTCTGAATCAGCACAGGGAGTACGAACCAGTGCAAACTGGGGTGAAACTCACATAAGCGCACAGGTTTATTGTATCTGCTCTGCTGGGAGCGCTGAGTTTCCAGCTTGTGTTCTCTGGCCAAGGGCATCAACATCAATGCTCCCTCATGCCCCGCATGCACTTGATCACTGACCAACGGGGAGATGTCTGTCACTCCCAAGCTGCCATCGCAACATTCAGGAGCCCCTGTAGCATTCTCCCAAACAATTGTTCAAAGAGGCTTAGCCTTGTGGAAGCCTGGGGTACAGCTCACACGTCAGAGAGAATTAGGTTGCAGTCTTGATTGTCCTCTGTTATCACCTTCTTTTCTGCCAGACCACTGTTGACTGGGATCAGTGGCTTCTCTAGCTGGTTTTCAAACACCAGGAGATCCCCCAGTCATTGGCTTCTTTCTGTTTGAACTGCTTTACACTTGACAAGCGAGAAGCCCCCTAGACTTACTGAAAGAATACTGGAAGAACCCAAAGGACAAAGAGCATTGCCACCTCTATGGTAAAAATGAGAGATTGGGAAACAAATAATGGCATCATAAGGAGGTCTCAAAAGATCTGATATGATCAAAAAGCCCACACTAAAGCTGGAGGTGTTGCTGCCTCTAAGAACAAGCACTTGTTTGTGCCATAATAGTCACCTTAAAGTCTGGCCCAGTGATTTATGGGATTTTTGGAGACAAGGAAAAGGTACCCAACAGTATTTATTTTTGAATACTAGGAACATATCAATCCGAGGGTCTGCACTGTATTGTAATATCCCTTATGTGAGTGCTTTGAAGTTGTAGAGCTGCTTCTAGATCAGCGGGTGCAGAACAGGTAGGGCTGTCAAAGTTTGACAAAGTTTCTTATAGTAGAGTGATAGTGATAGAGAGAGAGAGAAGCATCTTCCTTTTGAGTTCTGACAAAATAGAATTATGAAATCTTATTTTCCACACTTTATTTCGATTGTCCATTTAGACATTCTATACTACATTCTAAACGTTGTAACTGATTCTCATTAATTCTCAACTACATGTCTACTATCTCTCAGAGGGTAGGATTAGTGTCTGTTACGGTAGGCTTAGGGTTAGTAGAATAAGTTGACACATACCTCAAAAGTTTCTGATAGTCAGTGTGTAGTATGTTGAGGATCCACAAAAATAAAGTGTTAGAAGATATTAAGTAGACAGTCTACTAATACTCTAATGATGGCTAGTTGACATGTAGTGTCAAAGTAACTTACTGTTAGTAAGCTGCATTGTGTGTGTGTGAGAATGACCTCAGCACTATTTTACATTAGTAGATTATTTGTAAACTAATAAATGTGCATCATTATTTTACTGCTGAGAGTACATTGCTATAGCATAATTAGCTGTATATGTATTGTTTTTCTATTTTCTCAAACTTGCTCTGTAGCTCACCTGGTAAAACATATACTTGTTTTGCATAGTGATTAGGCCCGGTACGTGTCCCATGAAACTTGAATCATGGTAAAAGACTTGCAGAAGCAAACTAAAATGATGTAGTTGCTTAAAAGAAATAACAATAAATTATTAATTAAAAAATTTTTTTTTCAAATAATCTGCCTTGCTTGCTTGTTTCCTTTTATTTATTCATTTTTATTTTATTTTTTTTGGTGTGACTGCGTTTTATAAAACAGACTTGATGTTTTTAGATGATAAGAAAAACTTAGCATCTGAATCAGCAGATGCTTGTGCTTTATTTGATACATAACATTTACTGAAAATTGAACACAAACTGTAATAAAGTAAAAAAATAAATAAATAATATATATATATATATATATATATATATATATACACACACTACAAAGTAGAAATCTCATAGCTCAGCAGACTGGGAGAGTTGTACGGAATATTACTTTCCCCAGTTTCTTCTGCCGAACACACTAGGGTTAGACATAATGGGGAAGAGTATAAAACAATATTTGACAGTTGTAAAATATGACTCACTGTCATTTTATTTATTTAATTCTTAGCTCATATTTTATGTATTTGTTAAATAAATATATAGCTTTTGCTGTTTTATAATATTTTTTTTATCCCTAATTAAAATGAAATGCGGTGAAAAATACTTTCATTTGTAGCAGACAAAAATTAGAAATGTATATCAAAGTTGTAGAAAAACATTGAGATAAAAAGAATAAACGTGTCATAACAATCCTCAGTCTCCTCCATTTACTTCCTAGACATATAATGGGACATTAATGGAAACATTAAAAAGAAATTAAAAAGTTCTAACACACTTTAAATAGACATTTCATCATGCACTTGCTTCCCTGTCTTTTTGACAATTCTAATACTATTCAACAAGTCTTATTTCCTCTGGCTTTGATCCCAAAGTGATGCGATGAAATTATTCAAAATAAGAGAAACGACTGAAACAACACGTCTGACTCATTTTATGCCATGAAAACTAATCCCCAAGTATCATACAACACAATCTCCAATGAGGAACAATCAGGTGTCTCTCATCTTCTGTGATTATTATGCTATCATATCTTGGACCAATCAATGGCAGCTCAACAAAATATATACAGTTACTTCTAAAAGGTACATATTATTTAATGCAAAGGTTTGACAACAACTCAACAGAAAATTAATTCTGATAAATATAATTATAGCAGAGTCAATGTCTGAAGAAATTTATATTAAAAGCAGTTTACGTCTGACTATATATGTCTCAGATGTAATCATTCCTGCCAGGTATGCTATGAAATATGGCATAATACCAAGCCACTTTATCTAATGTGACAATGTCAAACAGACAGACATATTAAATGCTAAGCAGATAATGCTTGCTAAATAATACAACACAACACAAATCCCTTTTTTTCACCCCATTTCATTCAATGTGAAAAAAGCTTAATAATAATATTCCCTTTAGTCCAATGAATAATACAACCCTCTCATTTCAGGTGAGAGCACATACCTCTAGAATTGCAAAATAATAGAACCATTTTATGATTGTGGCAAAATCCGTAAAGCTGGATTAATGCTTTTAATCAACAGTTTATGCCAGAGAAGTTATAAACCTGCAAAAATGTAATGCAATTATTGAAAGCGAATTAAATGTTTTTAAAGTCAGCTTCTTAAGCCCTGATAAAAAAAATAATAATATAACTATAATGGCGAATGTTTCTTTCTCATTTATTCTTTCAGCTCCTTTTACAAAGCAATTTGATTATAGCTGTTTAATATTTACATTTTTGAAGCACAGAAAGCAGGAGGGAATGAGTTTATGACGAAAGAAAAAACAGTTGGTGAGTGTCTCTGGGAACAGCTGCTGTAATAAGGAGCAATGATACACAATATATCTCATTTAATGTTCATTATGAACAGAGGGTATAAAACCTGGAAATTTGAAGGCCTGTACAAAACACAGACTCGTGACCATTGACTCAGTGTTAAAAAAATCTGAACATACTGTATAAACACATATGGACATGATTTTAATGAGGATTAAGCCTAGAGGCAACAACAAAGCATTCCTATATACAGTACTTTAAGCTCATTGAGAGGATTGAGGCGAGCAGTGGGGCCTTTACAAAGATGAAGATGGGCTTCTTTCCTAGAAAAATCAATTAAAACTGCCAATTCCCATTGATTAGACAAGCAGGAGACCCACTAAAACCCATGGGGATTAGAGGCAATGCAGATAGCCATTAAGATATTTCAAAAGCAACAAGAGGAAGGATTTATTTTCCTTTTTTTCTTATTGGATATTGCTACTGCAGTTTAATAATGTCTATGTATAAGATACAGCGGTCTGTTAGTGAACTAGGTTTTCTCAGTGTTCTGGTGAGGTCCTCAAAAATCATTATACTTCAGGGTGAAAAATAGTTATTCAAACACTTAAAATTACCATGCTCAGCTCCTACAGTGCTTCAGCTGTGGGTCTTGTTAATACATTTCAGCTTCTTTTATTATTAATGCAAGATATAAATCTTCTCATTTGGAACAAAAAAGTCTGATCATTGACATATTCTGCTGTGTGAATGTTAACAGAATCAGATGCTCTGCAACTTTCATCTCTTTAGATTGACGTTCTGTCACTCAGCTTTCTGCATTGAAAGACTGCTCCCAGTGGATGACAAAAAGCCCAACTTTAAATACTCTTAACACTAAAAAGCATATTTCAGGCTGAGGGCCTTTGGGGTATGTGTGGAGGCAGGTGTTCTGGAAAGTTATTTGAATGATTAAATCAAAGGCCGAGGGTAGTGATGTATGAAGAACTGTAGCATTTCAGCTTCAGTGGCTGAAGGGAGTCATTACAATTTAAAATTAACTTTAATGTTCTTTCAGAGCAGCAGGTAATTTTAGTTGGGCCCCTATAATGTCAGCATGTGTATTTGGAAAAGAGGACGTGAGGAAAAAAGACAAGGATGAGGTCATAAAGCCATATGTAGACCCAATATTTACAATGTGGCCACATGGAGGACACAGAAATGAGAAAACGTGTGTATACATGTGTGGGTGCGTCCATATGTGCATTTGCTCGTTCACACACACTCACGTTGATTGCATTTTGAAGTGTGAAAACATTTAGAAGAAAATTTCTGTAAGCTTCCAACAATGTTTAGTGATATTAAGTGTAGCACAGACACTGAAGCAGCTTGTATTATTCAATGCTTAACAGCATATGACAGCTGTTTGATGCAGGTGAAGCGCTGTTGGCTTCACATATTCTTAATATTTAACACACTTCTGCATCACAGGTCAAAGAATGAAATGTCATGACTTTCACTTCAGTGTCATTGTAATCGTGACATCGCAAAAAATGTATTAATTATATATTACTATATAGTTAAATAAAAAATGTGTTGCATTAAAAATTTACACTTTCTTTCACTGAAATTAAACTTCTTATCCACAGGTCCAGTGCCTATATTACATATATAAAAAAATATTTAAGTGACACTATAGCATTTAAAGGTTAAGAAATGATGACACTTTGGCCATTGTGCTATAGAGAGTCCTATTTGAACGAAGCCTCGTTTACTTTTTATTGTCAGATCTGTTCCTGTTTGCATTATATTTAAATAGTTATTTATTAGTTACCCTCTCAAACTCATACATTTATTGGTATGTCCTGACAGGTCACTGGTGGTAAATGCAGTAAGGCTTTGTTCATTAAAACCCGTATTGTCTTTGAATGAACCTGAGCCAGTTTTGCTGACATTGGCCCTATGCCTTGCGTAATGCAGAATCATGCAATATATTTAGTATCCCTAAGACACCTGTCAACTGTGCTTCACATATGTGAGCTTATTTGAATTAAATTGTGTCCCTATTGGTTTGCCAGCAAGCTAAAAATATTGCCAAAGCTGGAGAAGGTTGGAGAGCTCCAAGACAGGACAGACAAAGACTGGCTTGCTTGTGTGGTGTATTGGTGACCAGATGAATAAATCTTGTTTGTGGTCTTTAAAATCATTGTCATAATTTCCAGAAAAGAATGAGAACTATGTGGCTATTAAAATGAGTGATGGAGGAAGCAAGGGAGATGGAAAGTTGGATGGGAAGGGAGATGTTTTTAAAAAGTAACAGAAGATAAGAACAATATGTATGTTTACTGGTTTAGTACTTGGGGCAAAACGGTATAGAATTTACTTTGAAACTATTTTTAAAAACAGTAAAAAAAAAAAAATAAAAAAAAAAGTAACCCATTGAACGAAATGCTTGAGTAGACAAATTTAAATAGCATTTTCTTGTAAAACAGCAGTTATTAGAATACATTTTATAATACATCTTGGGATTGTTCATCCAAAAATTTAAATAATGTCATCATTGTACACATTGTTCTAAACCTATATGGCTTCCTCTTTTGTGAAATACCAAACAAGTATCATTTGGTAATAGTATCATTGATTGATTGGTTGGTTGGTTAAAAATATTCAAGTTAGTTGATTCATTGATTCACTGATTCATTCATTCATTGAATCAGTGGGGTCTGCCATTGTCCGAATCATTATTATTTCCTTATTTTGTTTGTTTGGTATGGCTTGAGTGTGAGCAAATAATAGCAGAAATTTCACTTTTTGGGCAAACTATCATATCTCGAGAAGACACACACACAAGCTGGTAAAGTTATTATTACAAGAAATGTGAATTGACTTCTATTGTTTTTATAGTGAGCTAATGATATTTTCTATCCCCTAAACCTTTTCAATTTTATATTTATTATATTTATTTAGCCATTTGAAATGTCATTTGCTGTTCCTACATCATGAGGACATTTCCCCATCCCCGTCTTCCCACATAATGTAGGTGAACCAGAAACACACACACATACACACGTACCACATCTAAAATGATGCAACAGCTATGCATTTGCATTAACAAGTACAGGTACATGCTTCCTTTTACAAGCTTTTACCCAATCACTGACAGACTGCAGTTAGAGCTGTACTTTGCTTGTAGAAATGTTGACTTAGTACATCATTAACTGTCCCTAAGTACACCATTAGTGCAGGAGAGGAAGGGGGTAAGGGAGAATGGAAGGAAATGGTCATGGGCTCAGAGGTCCCCATTATAGCCTCTACCTCTCCCTTCTACTATTCAGCACTGGTCCCAAAATGGAATATAAAACATTCTCTCACACTTTCTTTTTACTCTGTGTCAAGGCTCTTGAGAGGTCTGGTAGGGTTGTGGCATTGAAGAGAAAATTAACCTCATAGCGAAGCTTCTTATGGAGCTTGTTAAGCCGGACACCTGCATGCTACCACAGCCCATTTCAGCATCGTTTAACTTCACGTCATTTTTTTCACCCCTTCATCTTATCCTTTTTCTCTAACCCCCTTCGGAAGAGCTGGGAAAAGTCTATGACGCATGCTGGAGGAGAGACAACGGTGCTAAAGATGCTACAAGGAAATGGGATGAAATTATAGCAATGTAAGGCACCCCGTTGAGGCAGAACGAGGAATAGATCTCCCTGACTGACATCCAGGAGGGCTGTGAGTTATGCAGAATGGAGGAATGAAAAGCAAGAAAGGGCTGTGTTCTGTGCTTCTGACATGCAACAAGGGCAGAAAGCTATAGAAAAAGTGAGCAAGAATGACAGAACGAGATTTACAGAAAGCAGAAATAGTCAACCCTAGTCATTCTCTAAACATTCAAATGATAAAAAATGGAAGAATAGAAGACCTGAGAGCAAGAGAGAGCTCAAGGGCTCCTGGATGTGAGTGACTCCTGGGCACAGGGCACATACCTGCCTCGTCAATGGGTTATTCTCATTATGAGCACATCTCCATGGTAACCATTAGCTGTAGCGTAATAGCCAATGGCTATGACCTTTAGACTCTCTTATGAAAAAGTTTTTACTGCATACAGAAAATCAGACACCAGATTTAGTTAAGTTTTTATTTGTTAAAAATGTTCAGAAAAAAATCTAGAAAAAGCTCCTGCACAATTCTGAGCTGAATTAACTTTTTAATGTAACATCCAAAAGACATAAAATGTATATCTGCTAACAATTCTGTTATTACAAAATAAACAGTGCCCACCTTTTCTGCTGTCTCTACTGGATACAGCGTGGCACAACAAACTCCCAAAAGAAAACTAATGCTGCTTTCTATTTATGACATATTGACATAAGTTTCAAATGATTTTTAACAGTCACTTTGTCGAGTGCAGACGGACTTTAGCTGTTGCGGCGTGACAACTGTCACTTTTGGTGTAGATAAGCCTCAAATAGTGCTCCGGAGCAGTGTTCAAGAAAGCGTGGATTTAGTGTGTGTTAAGGGCACTGCGCTTACAGTCTTGCACACTTATTTTCTCTCATGCACATACACTCTTTGGACAAGGCAACCGAGTTGATTTGTGAAGAGAGCAATTAGGTTTATTTGCTAAAAACAAAGTAAAACTAAAAACTTCAAAATTGCAAAAACGGCAACAATATAATTTAAAAAGGTCTCTTCGGTATAAAAGTATATTCAGTATGATGACATCCTTCAGCATGTTAAGTAAAATTAAAAAATCAAAGCCTTCTTGCTTCAGATGTTCTGGTTTCCAGACGTACAGATGTAAACACCTGCGATTCACAACTACTTAAACTAACATTCACGTACAGTATAGTAGCCTTGTTGACAAGTTTGGGTGAGTAAGGGCAAAACACACTTGAATTGCCTTAGTAGGCAGGGCCATATCTTTTGTACCAGAAAAAAAAACTGCTGCAGAGAAAGCTAAGTCCATGCAAAATGTAATGTGCAACTGCGACAATCATTTTAAATGTCGTGGAGTAAAGAATACAGGTACTTATTCAAAAATGTAGTGAAGGAGAGAGGAGAAGTTGCTCATAACTGTGATACTTAGTAAAACTACAAAATAAGCTAAAGAGTGTTTTGAAGACTGAATCAATTCGGGACTTTTAGGCCTAATATTATTAATATTTAGAGATCGCACATTCTCACTTTGATTTATAATTCAAAAGCATCATGGCTGTAGCGAGCCATGAGACCACCTCTGTAAATTTTTCATGATCAAAAATCAAATTTGTTCTCAGAATGACTAATTCAAGGTTGCAGTTAAGGTTTAGTAATATCTCTATATTATCTTATTTACAAAAGATTTTAACGTATTCATCAATTTCTTAATTAATTTACCCTTTATTTGTTTTCATTTTCAAAATCTGGCAAAACTGCATCACTGGTATTTAAGGATATTGCTAAAAAAGTTACCACATTGGATACTGTAAGTCAAACGCAAAAAATAAATAAATAAATAAAACAACATTCATAATAGCACCTGTCACAGATGCAGCGGAAGCAGAAGGCAAGGTCTCAGCGTAACACTTTAACTCAATTTTAATCAAACACAGGTAGAGAACACTTCAACCATCCATATAACATTGACGAACCACACACAGGACAGGATACACTGGGCTTATAAACACTAGGGCAGATGCAAGACAGGTGAGGAACACAGGTGGTAAGGGTTAAACTAATCAACTTAACACGAAAGGGAACAAGACCAAATAAGGGCAAACAGGAAATACTAAAACGAAACCAAAACTAACTCGTGACATATAACACAGACAAGGGCATGACAGCACCAGACAAAGTTAACATTAACATTAATTCAAAAATTAAGAGGTGTGTAACAAATTATACTTCGTCCATATAGTGTATATATATATATATATATATATATCAAAATTTTTCTGTGACTTTTTTTTACTGTGTTTGTCACATGGTTATGCAGCCAGGCACAGCGAATCAGGAGTTACATGTTCCAAATAAAAGTTGCCACTCATCTTAGTTATTATTAGCCACTTATTCTTAGCATGACGCCAACCCCTGCAAGGACTTCAGATGCCAGCTCTGAATCAACATACAAAACTGCCAAATATTCCTTATATTGTAATCATTATGATCACAAAATATGCTCATTGTTTTAATTGAAGTTTCTGCCATATGGACATTACTTTGACACAGTCACCACTGACAACGCATCACTCTTAACTAGAAATATGTATTTTCTGTAAAGCTACTTTGGAAAGATATGTACTGTAAAAGGGGTCACAAGGGGTCTGAGGAGCTCATCTCAGTACCTAATGGCAGTCAGGCTACCTTTGGCAAGCACATGGAGGGCTATTCGGCCCTTCAAAGAAATGCCATCTGGCACCATTACTGATCCACTGCCAAACCGGTCATGCTGGAGGATGTTGCAGGCAGCAGAACACTCTCCACGGCATCTCCAGACTCTGTCACGTCTGTCACATGTGCTCAGTGTAAACCTGCTTTCATCTGTGAAGAGCACCAGTGGCGAATTTGCCAATCTTGGTGTTCTCTGGCAAAAGCCAAACGTCCTGCACGGTGTCGCGCTGTAAGCACAACCCCCACCTGTGGACGTCGGCCCTCATACCACCCTCATGCAGCCACACATGCACATTTGCCTGCTGGAGGTCATTTTGCAGGGCTCTGGCAGTGCTCCTCCTGTTCCTCCTTGCACAAAGGCTGAGGTAGCGGTCCTGCTGCTGGGTTGTTGCCCTGCTATGGCCTCCACATCTCCTGATGTACTGACCTGTCTCCTGGTAGTGCCTTCATGCTACGCTGACAGACACAGCAAACCTTCTTGCCACAGCTCGCATTGATGTGCCATACTGGATAAGCTACACTACCTGAGCCACTGTGGGTGGGTTGTAGACTCCGTCTCATGCTACCACTAGAGTGACAGCACCGCCAGCATTCAAAAGTAACCAAAACATCATCCAGAAAGCATAGGAACGGAGAAGTGGTCTGTATATTCCATTTGCAAATGGAATTCATTGTCAGTCAGTGTCGCTTCCTAAGTGAGCAGTTTGATTTCACAGAAGTGTGGAGTTACAAAGTGTTCCTTTTATTTTTTTGAGCAGTGTATATCTTCCAATGTCTGCCAAACTCACCCCACTGTGTACAGTCAGATAAAGGTAAGAGATAAATTGATTTTTTTTTTTTTTTTTGTAAACCAAAAGGTAGACTTGCAGAAGACTTTGATTAATATACATGTACTATATATAATATGATTATATTATCTGCCCCTTTACAGTATTTGATATGGATAAATTTGAACCACTCTCCCACACTGATACGTGCTGGCAGGCCAATGTGACAAATTTTATTAGGGGTTCGAGCGCGTAGCGCTGAAACCCTATTGTAATTGTAAGAATTTGTATTATTATTTATTATTCTTTATTATTATGATTCTGCCCTAAAACTGATCGTGCAGCCCAAACCGTAAGGCCTAGAA
>JAUCMS010000127.1:22642645-22657018 GCA_032357445.1 Enteromius radiatus
AGACGTGCATTTCACGGCCAGAAGACGTCAAAGACGTCGGTTCAACTTTCATTTCGGAACTATTTTTCAACCATAACTGGACGTGACGGAAGGACGTCTTTTCAACGGTCTTTACACGTCTCAATGTTTGCTGGGAAAGAGCTACCTCCTTTTGTACAGTTAAATTCCAGTTGGAAAAAATAAACAATATCACTTCTTGAAAATGATCTTGTAATTGTAGTCTATTTAGGAAGGCAGGGAAGTACATCCTAACAGGGTGAAAATATGAGTTTAGGGACACGGTAAAGGAAGAAAATATATAAATATACATTCACATGATTTATTTGTATGAGTAGCTGAAGTTTAGTCTAGTTCATAGCATCATTTAAAAATATTTTGAGGTTTTTATAATTTCATGGTTTATATTTCTAGTTGAAGTTGATTTTTATGATATGATCAAATTGAACATATGTATCAATTAAAAGGTTTGTAAAATATATATGTATTTCAATTAATAAATTATAATATTTTTAATATCTATCATATCTTTTTAAGTGATAAATTAGATGTACTATATATAATTTCAGCAATTTTTTATAAATATGTGACTATTTTAGAGAAAATATGAGTACATAAATCATAGAGACAGAAAAGTCACTGTATAACAGGAATGACCCATAATCAACCTCTATGGGAGGAAGAGTGTGATGACTAATGGTAAATCTAGTGAAGGTCACAGTGTAAAAAAGTATAAAAAATAAACTGGAATAAGAGGAAACAACTGAAGAAAATAGAAAAAGATATGTATTAATAAGAAAGGCATTAAAAATAAATATAAAAACTTATATAAATTATATATATATATATATATATATATATATAAATTAAAACACACACACACACATTATAACAAATATTAAACAAACATTTATTTAATATATGATCATAATGGTCATTTGGACCCGATGGTCGCCATTTTGCCATTTTGATAATGGGGCCTTTCTTGCCGAGTCAAATGTTTAGTATGTTTTTAAGTACATCTGATACTACTGTAATCCAAAGAGAAACCTTTTTTTTTAGAATTGTTTTGGGGTCAAGCCATATTTGCTGCTGACTAAAGGGAAAGTATAACTTTGATCAGATTTGTCTGAAAAAAGAAAGTCATATACATCTAGGGTAACTAAAACATGGGCTTATTTTAATTTTTGAGTGAAGTAACCCATTAAGGCTACAGATAGATGTGTTTTATCAGGGTTGTTTTATAAGTATTATCCAACGCATCTTTTTAAAATCACAATTGCCCATTTTCCTTCCACCATTGATTTGACAGGAATCCACTGTTCAGTGAGTTTTGTTTAGGTAACACAGATCATTACACACCCATAATTACAAAGTGAGTCTCTTTTCACAGTACAGCGGTAGACAGTACAGGCTGTTTCCTTTCAGCAGGGCTGCTAGGTTACCTCCGCTCCCCTGCCAAAACTTCTCTCCCCTTTTCACCTCGTGAAGAAACTAAAGAGTTTCTTCTATAAAGCTGTGGTTGTTTTTCCCCCATAAATTCCAATTTTACCCTTATTTTCTCCACTGCCTTATCTCAACTCTGACATTTATGAAGAGTGACAGAGTATGAGCGAATGTGAGGACAGAGAGTCCATGGAAGCACAGCATCTTTATATGGATGTTATTTTTCACCACACCAGTGGCCCACAACCACCAGCGCTCACTCAGTTTCACACAGTACCCTCTGTACCCGGCAAGTGGGAACTCACAGGTAGATGCTGCTAACTGGACCAGATAAAGCGTTTGGGACATAATTGGCACAACACTACGCGTTCCTGCCAATGCAATGTTCTCAGAGTGTTGTTTGCGATGGTAATGTGGTGTACCGAACCATTTTTTTCTCCTGGCTGGTGCAGAGAGTGAATGATGCCAAAAAGTAGATTGGAAATGGGGTTGCAAACAGATGTAGCTCAACATTCAAACTCTAAAACCAAATAAAAGATACACCGCAAGCATAGAAATTGGTATGGCTTTGCAGTGGAATTTAGAAAGTTGAAACTATGAATTCCAGACTGTGAAAAAGACAAGACTATGATATTATAACATGATCTTGTGGTATGAAAGGTACAGTTCATACTGTAGCTCACAAAAACAAGAAACTTACTGCCATTATTTATTCATCGCCAAGTTGTTCTAAACCTGAATTACTTTCTTCTGTGGAACACAAAAGAAGATATTTTGAAAAAAGCCGTTGACTTTCATTGTATGGAAAAAAACAGTCCAGTTAAGATATCTTCTGTTCTGTTCCACAATGGAAAGTCATACAAAATGATTCTTAAATATAATTAATGCAGTATAATGTTTTTTTCAAAACAATATAGTAGTTCACAACAAACACAAAAGTGTTTCAAGAATTCTTTGGATAACTTAGTAGAATCAATACTAACTCAAAAAAAAAAAAAAAAGTTCTTCAAATAAAAAAGTTTTACAATAAAGTTTGTTGGCTACAAAAAAATAAAAATAAAAAATGTAACACTCAAAACATAATAAATAGCTGTAAAAAATTTGCCAGGCTGGATAACCCATCACTTTTGGTATTGAGCAGATTGTTTTTTTAAATCTCTATTGTTTTTGTGATTGCTTTAATGGCAGGAACATTACACAGAACTGAATTAAATTCCTCTAGCAAACAGTAACTGACTTACTGTATGGTACTATATTTCTTTATTTCTCCTAAAGGCCCTGTATGAGTGCCACAAATGTGTTTTAGCCCCCTGCCAGCTGCAGTCACAGAATTCGACCTGTGAAAGTGCTGACAGGTTTGTTTGATAAAATATGTACATAAAGTAACCAGATGCACAAGGCCACCACAACCACACAGCCACATCATCAATTGAAACTTATGCATGTACATTAAATATGAATGTGTTATTACTGTAGATGAATTATTGATTTATATAGTAATATAATTATGCATTACATAGGTGGACGTTTGTCAGAAATTGATATGTTATGAGAATATTATGTTAATATTTCAGAGAATCAAAATCACTTAGGTCAGTCCAAAGTTATGCTGATCAGCATACATTAACATTTACACCAAAGGGTTCCAGGTATTCTGAGAAAATCAAAACAATTATGGATATTAAATATGAATTTAATGTCTGTGAGGCTTTTGCATATACTACTTGGCATGCATAAATTCCAGTTAATATCAGAAACCAAATAGAGCGGTATTTCTTGGTCACCCAGCACTGCACGTTTTGGATGTCTCCCTTATCTAACACCCCTGATTCAAGACATTGCCTCATTAGTAGAGGCTCCTAGACCTCACTAGGGTGTGTCACAATAATGACTGTCCTGGGGGCTCCTAGGAGCGTAGAAATTCCCCTGCCATACACGCAATCCTTATTGAGAAGAGCCCACATTTTCTTTTTGCACATACTTCATTAAAGCTCAGAAGGCTTTGTTTACGGAATTACTTCTCAGATGTGTGTGATGCAAATCTTATTGTAGTTTAAATCCAGTTTGCCCCAACACACCTGCCTGGAAGTAGCTGGATTATTTTAGTTTAGAGCTGAAACCTGTAGGACAGCGGTCCTTCAGGAGAAGAAATGGACACCCATACCTTCAGAAGAATTCAAAATAAATAAATAAATAATAATAAGAGTTATAGAAATACAAAATGCACGTGGATATAACAGCACATATTATATGGCCTTGAGGGGGAAAAAGTATAATTAAAGAATGCTATATTATGAAATTAAACTGTACAGACATGAAAAAAATAACAAATCTAAAACACATTAAAATAATTGCTTCTCAAAGTAATACAGATGTTGTTAGGGTCCTTACTGACCTTGATTTAGAAACTAAGAAACTGGAATCAATACTAATTAAAATGACTACTATTGGGAAAAATGTGCCTGTGGCGATATTTCAGAAAAAACAAATTGCATTTTTCACTTTGGAAATTAAATGCTCAGTGTGTGTAAATGAAAGTGTGTTCAATTTCACCCAAAACAGATGAGTGTTAGTATGGCAACATTTTACATTTGAAAACAAACTACCATCTATGCTATATCCGACCCCAAACCTAACCCATAGAAACATTGCAACAAACAGCATTGAGAAGAAAATATTTCATCCCTGATTCACAATTGATTTCATTCCTGTCTCGAAGGAATAAAGGTTGCATCTCAATCAGCTCCCTTGTTCAGTAGTAAGGGTACTGATCAGGGAGTCGGCCATTTTAAGGGCTGCCATCAATCGTGAAATCCTTACAGTGCACTGGAACATTCGCTCCCTAAAAAAGCCCATAATGCACTGTAAAAACTAGGGAGCATCGGCGCTCACTACTCTCCCTTACTGGAACATACATCACATTTCTGAAGCTTAAAACATAAACCACACAAGCCAACACGATAAATATAATGAGTTGCGATAGAAAATAAAAAAAATTATTATATTTTAATATAAACATGCATCGCTAGTCAGGTAATGAACATATCTAATTATCAATTCTAATTAATATTCGGCTGAAATGTTGTAAGAACATGTCACAGAACAATGTGATTAAAGGGAATAAAGAATAATATACAAATTTTATTGGTCCTGCCTATTGTTTATTAATTCTAGTGATGACATTCTACTGTGCTGACCGTTAACGGCACAAAATCCTGTCACTGGAATTCAAGTGAATGTCCAAACGTGCATTGAGTCCGGGAACTTACCAGTGACCGAATTTGTGTACAAGATCTGTACAAGAGGTGTGCTGATGCACAAACTCAGGAGCTTAAAAATATTAGAAAACAAAGCTGTGTCGATAGTTCAGATAATTTGACCCTGGAAAGATTTATATTGCTTTGAAATGTTTGAGTGCATACTTTGCCACCTGATTGCAGGCTTTTTGGCTAATCTGAGCACAGTTCTTGACATTGTTTCTAAAACTTGTGAGATAGCGAGGGATTTTTTTCTCAGGAGAAAAATCTGAGCAGGAGATTTAAGCAAATGTTTTCCATTTAATCGCATTGCTGTCAAGGAGAAAAACATGAGATATTAAGAGATCTCATTTGCGATTTTTCTTCCCTATGGGTAAAAGCTTTTCTGCGCACACTAACACACAAGCCTACTATAAACTTCCTCTTCAGTGTCTTGACATCCTATTTTGGAAAAGAATGTTAGCAATTTAGCAGGAGCTAAATGATGTGTAATGCTGCGGTTGCGTGTGAGCGTGTGTGTGCGTCTGCTCCTTCGCCTGAACCCTTTCGCTCGACCAGTGACAGATGTGCGTTTCTGCTGACAGTGCTGATCTACAGCAAGCTGGCCTGGCTTCTCACCAAGCTATTACTTAATTCATTGACATTTGCCATAATTGCCTGGAGGCAGTTTCCAGAGGAAGTATAGGGTTCTAACAGGATTAGATTAGAAAAATACAATTACCATTTCAGATTTAAGGAGAGTAATCTGACCGAGACTTTGACATGAAGGAGAGGCAAGGAAGGGGGAGGACGAGGAGCACGAAACTACAGGAAATGTTAATGCATACTTTAAGGTGAGGAAATGAGGGATGGAAAGGCGTAAAGACAAGTGTGGATATGTGTTATGGATGGCCACTCATTTTTTCTTTTCTTTTTTTTTTACGCTCCTGTTTCTTGCAGACTGCCGGTTGATCATGGTGGCTTGCCTGCCGAGCAGGCAGAAATGGACTGTCAGGGCAGCTTAGGTATGTTGATTCAGAGATAATGACATATTGAAGCCTGTGAACCACAGTCGTATCATCCTTCATGTAATTGGTTCCTCCACCAGTTTATTGTCCCCAGCTGTAATGCTCATCATTTAGAAAAGTGTGTATGTGTGCATGTAAGCCCGAAGAGGGTTGTAAGAAAGAGTGTTAAAGAATCCCCCACCGATTCAAATCTCACTCTTACTGGTTAGAGACGCTGCTATGTAACGAGCTCTATTTGGGCTTTTCACATGGGGGAACGGGTCATCACAACTTCAAAGAGGAAGTCTTTATTCATTCCCGGCTGTACTTTAAGACTCTGGTGAATGAACTGATTAGAAGTGCAATCTAACTAACTCTCTCAACTCATCTTCATTTGCATATGATTCAGATGAAGGGTGTAGTATTACCTGAAAATGTATTTTTGAGTTGTGTATCATAAATCATGTCTTAAAGCGAGCTATAGTGCCACCAGAGGCTACGTTCTCATTCACAGCATCCCGCTTCTGTCTCTTAAGGTCTTAAGACACAGTCGAGCCATCCCGTGTAGATTTGCATTTACTGGGGCTGCTTGATTAAATGTCATACAGCATATCTCCAAGCCTTGACTGCATCTTCTTTTCAAAGAGAAACTGTCTGAAGTTTCCTGTGCTCCAGGTGACCTTGCCGTCGAAGCGAGTTGCCACTGAAGGGCAAGGCTCACGCTTCCATGATTTAGTCAAAGCCCTATCACAGATAATTCATCAAGCTTGAGATTAATTTTTCATGCACAAATGATGGTCATGAATCAAGCCAGTCTATGGACACACCTTTCTGACCTTAGCTGACTCCAGCATGTTTTGAAGGGGTTGGTTACACCTCCTCTTTTACCTTGATTTTTTGTTTTAAAATGTATGTTTTGCTTAGAAGGTAAGGAATTTTGTCTGCACTGAGAGATCAAAACAACTCTAAAATGTTCTCTACAGTCTCAGAAATTATCAATCATCATGGATCATCTTCTCAACTCTGGCCCTCAAAGTCCACTTTTTTTCTCTATAGATTCTCTCCAACCCTAATCAAACGCACCTGAATGAACTAATCAATGTCCTCAGGTTTTCTAGAAACTTACAGGCAGTTGAGCTTGATCAAGATTGGAGCTAAACTCTGAAGCGAAGTGGTTCTCGATGGCCAACCTTTGATCTTTAAAAAAGGTATTTTACTAAAAAGAGTAAACAGAAACAATATATATAATCAGCATCACACAAGCACGGCCTCGTCTCATGGCATAAACGTAGGCTACTGTACCTTGGTGCACTTTTTAATAAAGCATAATTTTCACACAATTGCTAGATGAATATCATGTTATGACTTATGAATATTTGAAAACTGATGCTTTTATACTTTAGTATAATACATATCCCGCTTCATATCTATGTATTTTTATAGACGGTAGGTTTATTCGGTAGCTCACAGATTACAGAGATGCACTGCTTTCAAATCAAACTCATTCTTTTTGCCACCTGTTTAAGTAATATTTGAACTCACAGAAAAGGTCACTTTAATCTCACCACCACTATCATTTTCTCATAGAAATGTCCACTGTTTAGCACAAAGGCTGGATAGTTGTTTAATCAGATGCTCTAACTGGCAAAAAGACAATTCAATATTATCTAATTAGCCCTCACCTTTTCTCTGGCAATGAAGATTTGAAGATTTTTTTTTGCCCACACCTAATATAGCTTAATATTGAGACAATGAGATGAGCTTTTTTTTTTTTTAACAGACATGATCGAAATACAGGCTGGGTCAAATTACAACAAACAGGCATGGCATGGGCAAAGCATAAGAGCTGTCCAGTGAACAGACAGAATTCACAGGCAAAGGTTTAGCAATAGGAACACATACAAGGTGATATAATAACTAAACTGAGAAAACTATGAACTGAGACAAAAACAATGAAACAATGAAGTCCAGGGTAATGTGTAACCAGTCTGTGTGGTTAATGTGATGGCCTCTGGTGGCGAGCAAATTAGACATCCATGGAGAGAATTCATTACAAATATATTAAGACACTTCTATTAAAAGCCACTTCAGCATACAGTTTATTGATGATACAGTATATACTATATAAACACAAGCAGATGTGCCCAGAATATGATTGAATATTAAGTGTTTTCCCTTTAGAAAATTGTTATAAAGAAAATGTTTAATGTATCTTTCAGCATTAGACAATGATATTGAAGAATCAAATTAATCTTTAATAAAACTTTTAATGTTCAGGCAAGCAGAAGCAACTTAGCCTTTCTCTAACTCAAACAGTGTGGATCTGCAATGTCAAGGCCACAGGTTTGATTCCCAGGCAAAAAAGAACTAATAAATGCAACTGAATGCAATTCAAGTCAAAATTGATAAACAAATGCAAATGTTAAGCAATTGTATGTAAGCGGTATATTCTGATATAGTGAAAAGTTTGGCTTTTGCATTACCAACTTTTGCCAAAACAATGTAATATTTACAGTTATGCTTATAGATATCTAGACAGTATTCAGGCCATCTTAGGCTAAAATGATCCATACAAGACTACAGTAGCATGTGCAGTAAGCTGATGGACGCTGTGTTTCCGTCTAACCCTCCAGAAGATGGAATGAGTAAAGGTTATGACTGCTGTGTTTAGCTGTATTTCATGTGTTGAAGTGAGGGCATGGACATGTCAATGACTGCTACTGGCGATCATTGGCTTTTACCTGGCCTCCATCTGGTCTGATTTATCTCAGAACTTTCTTCATCAAGGGTGACGAAGCTCGTCCACTTTTGTCCTCAGGTTAAATAGCTATGCCAATGTCAGCAAAGACTCAGCCTGAAAATTCTCTTTACCAGAGGGTACTAAAACACTTACAACTTGAAGATTGTTGAAATCAGAAATTACAGAGGTGTTGTACAATGTTCTGGATGTTCGACGGGAAAGAAAGACCTCATGCTAGGAATGACCAACACTGTAATTTGCAATAAAAGCAGCCAGTTCTCATTTTTGTTTATGTAACAAGCATTTTAGGCAATAGACAGATAGATAGATAATTATTTTAATGACCGATTGATTATGATCACTTTTAATCATCTTTTAGTTGAGATTTTAGTGGCAAGCCAAAAGAAACATTGTCCCTTTCCTTCTTCTGGTGAAATGATTCCCATTGCATATGCAACTTAGATAAAGCTATTTGTTTATCATTCATTATTATCAAAAACATCAAATGTCTTTTTCTTTAACAAACATAGTTCAGACGGTGTTGAGAAAAGCTTTTTTATGTTATTACCTGATGGATTTAAGAGAGAGGGGAAAAAAAACATCATCTCTTTGTTTTGTCCCTGTTGCCCTGTTTAGAACAATCTATCTCCAGGGTAACCAGCACATCCTGTCTGTCTGATTTTCAATTACTCACGAGGTCCTGTCCTCCACTTCACTGTCTCAGCGAAACCTTATCCTACTTACAGGGCCGATACCATCTGTGCTCTTCACTTTTGTTTCTTTTTTCCTCTGCCTGTCTCTTCCTATTCTTTGTCTCATTCTTTTCCTTCTTCAGTCATTACCTCTATCTTTTTGCTCTTTCTCCAAATGTCTTTTCTGTCTTTCTCAGTGTCCCTCGCACGCTTTGTTTGACCATTCTCGTGTGCAGCTTGTGGCTTCACCTAAAATCTGCAATATAGACTTGTGTTCTGTCCAAACTCTTGCATGTCATGAAATTTTAAATTTTCCCAAGGAACAATCAAGAACAATCCCTTCTGCTTCATGCCAGTCAATAACATTTTAATGAATTAAATGAAAAAATAAAACTAATAATAATCACATAAAAACTAATACAATTTAAAGTATTAATTAAATTGTATTTTTGTAATAATAATAATAATTAATAAAACATTATTTGAATACTTATTAATAATTCAATGGACTCTTTGATATCTGTCAAACATTTTTCAGGGAGGATTGGATTCACAGCTGCTGCAGTGGAATGCTCCATATTCATCACTCACATAATTGCTCTCTGCATCAATTTTTCCCCCCTCTCACACTCTACAAAGCCCTTCACTGCATCAAATTTCAAGTCTCCTGAATCTAGACAGATCCAGCCCCCCTCCCCCCCACTCCCTGTTCTTCAGTGTGCGATTTCAATGCCACCTCATTGCATTATCAGTCAAACAGTGAAGTG
This sequence comes from Enteromius radiatus, assembly GCA_032357445.1. Lineage (NCBI taxonomy): Eukaryota > Metazoa > Chordata > Actinopteri > Cypriniformes > Cyprinidae > Enteromius > Enteromius radiatus. The sequence continues at coordinate 22,652,531 of JAUCMS010000127.1, forward strand.
CCTTGTACATTAACCATATGTGAGTATGTATGAATGTGTAAGTGGCAGGATGCGTTCCCTATCTTCTACTCACAGTTCCGCTGCAGGGCTTTTGTGCGACACTCAGTAAAAGGTGTTGTGTTGGCTGCGCAATGACACTGCTGCAAGTGAGAGAGATTCACAGCCAGCCACTCCCTTCAGATAAGCTGGCGTGAACGCTAGAGAAAAGGATTTCCATTAAAATAATCAACGGGAGAGCAAAATATCTCTCTCTGCTCTGCCATCGGACATACTGTATGCATATCTGCAACGCATTCTGATCTAGACAAACTCAGAGATTGTCAAGAAGAAATACACACACACACACACACACAGACAGGTTGGGATGAGTAATTCTTCATGCAATTAATTCAATCAATTATTGCGCATTTCAGTTACAGGAACATTTTACATAATGGAAGACCTGGATTTGTGGTCATTTGAACAGTACGATTGCTCTTAAAATGTGCAGTTATTCTGTAAGACAAACTGATAGAATTTGACATATGATGGAATATATTAATGTCTCAGCTAGCAAGACAGATAATAACAAGGTGTACATTTGTACAGTCTACTTTTACATTACAAGCCTTGCTCTGAAGGTCATGAAACTACAAGTTTCATGCTGTCCAGTGTTTCAGTTATCTGTTGTTTACAAGACAAATTCTTGCAAACAGTGTTGCCCTTACTGACAAATATAACAAGTCTTTGAAATATACAAGATTACAAGTCTTTGAGCACTTTAATAATGATTGGTATTTCAGTGAACAACATGGCATGTGCAGTGCATCACCAGGTGAGCTACTAAGCAATTTTACTACATATAAAATGCTTTGAGTGAGTTACAGATCTGGCCATTAAAAATGCTGTATGTGACACGAACTGCTCCTGCCATTCTTCTGAGAGGTTTCAGATTGTCACTCTTTGTCGCTTCGCTTTTCTGCTGAATCTTATTATCACTCTCTGTTGTTTAGAGTGATAAAATATAACTTAATTCAATCCATATTTCTGATATTGCTCACTTTAACAAAAAACCGTGGGCGCAATGCATTTGCTATGCGTTAGCATTTGTTATCCAGTCAGCTTGTCATTCACTTTTCACTCGCGTTTCTATTTGCGCCTATTATTGTTTTTGGTTTTTTTTTGTCGCACTATTTCATCTCTCTCTTGCTCCACTTGAACTCATGAGTTCAGCAAACAACAGTGGTAAGTAAATAATTCATCAATCACAGTAAGTATGGTTTCTCCCCCAGCTGAAAAAAAACAGCATATGCTGATTAGGTAGGTTTTAAAGCTGGGGTACTCGTTTAAACTTGTCCTTTGATGGTTTATGCTGGTTTAAGCTGGTCCTTCTGCTGGTTTATGCTGGTCCTTTGCCAGCATGTGAACAGCATAAACCAGAAAAGGACCAGCAAACCATTTTAAACCAGCATCCCAGCTTCAAAACCTACAGGGCCTTCTCTTGCATTGCATGTCACAAGTACAGTTTATCTCTCTCTGTCGGTGATGAGGGATTCACATGTGATAAATACATGTAGTTAGGCTGACAGAGAAGATATTAGAACTAGAGACATGCATCCAAACTTTAACTGAGTAAAAATGTGAGGGCTGCAAATACAGTTTTGGATGCGACTAGTTTAGCGAGTCATGCACGTTGTTTGGTTCTGGCTACAGAGCCTGCCCAGCCACCAAAGGCACAAGGTTGAATTTTTTGACTAAAGGCCCTGATTTACTTCAAATGAAATCAAAGAACTGAAATGAGGTTATTTCGAACCAAATCAGACCAAAACGAAGTTTGTACATAGAAGGATTTCTGAACAGACATGTATATATACTGTAAGGTACACAAGCAGCACCTGTAGAATGACCCTGTCAGTTTGTTGCCTGTCGAACTATTTAAGAGCAAGACGTTCTTTGAATGTAATACACTGTATATGGCCCAAAATAATAACACTGTACTTTCCTCAAAACTTCTTACAAACAAAAAACTTGATGATGGCAAAAGTTCAGAAAGTTCATGAATGAAAAGTTTGACACTTTTTTTTTTTTTTATATGGAAAAAAAACGAATGCTTATCGTACAAAAAGTTGGCACTCATTTCTCCTCAAGTCACAGAAACACAGAGAAAGAGTTGACAAACGTCACTAAGAAAGCAAACAACACTCATAACACGTCTGCACAATCCCTTTTGAAGGTTCACATTCCTGGAGATTCATCCACTGCCACCCCCCTCCCCTCCCGGCCTGCCACTTCAAAGGCAGGAAGCTCAAGAATCTGGTGTTCGGTTGCACAACACTGAGATGCAGCAAATAGACAGCTACTCTGTCATTACTGCCACTCACATATACAATACATTCATTACAGGAGGAAAAGTTGAGCGAGGGTGATTTTGTTAGTCTTACATATCAGAACAAATCTTCCTAGAACAATTCCACTCTACTGAAGTATCGTGACATATATGAGAAGTAAAATACACTCAATCCTCAACAGTTTTGCAGAAGAAGAAAATGAGTGTATGTTTCTCATACTTTCATAAAGTACAACTATGATAAAAAGATTATCTTCCAACATATCCCTAGGGCTCCATTGTAAGCTCACTTTAAATCAGTTACATCTACGCGACTGCTTGGACCAGTTTAGAATTTTTTTTCTTAATTCTAAACCTTATACTAGCTTAAAAACGAATTGGGAACTTTGAGGATAGATCATCTTATCTGTATAGTCAGAATATGCTATTGTAAAAGGTTTTCAGATAGCAGAGAAGAAAAAAGTTAGGCCATTTATGCTGGTTTGGATTCCAACCCAATTCTGAAAATACATTCCAGCTGCAATATTCTGTATCATCTTTGACCCATCAGCACTCTCAGTGGTTTCCAAGACCCCACTGATGCGAGGGGCCGGGGCACAGAGGAAGCCATGCATGAGAAGAGAGATTTTGGTTTACCACTGCTGGTGAAGTGTAAATTAAGGGCAAATCAGCTTAGAGTAATCCGCAGGACTGTTGTGTTGGATCATCCGATGCAACTTGACACTACTGATGCGCTTGTTAGTTTGATGCGAGTGGCTCGACTTTCAGCTGTCTAGAGAGAAGAATGAGTCTGCAGTATTTTATGGCTGAGGTAATTGCGGCATTTTCAATAACTAGGACAAAAGTTCAGGTCGGAATCATCAGAGCCTTTGGGATACATTTCACCTTTCTAACAATAGCTGCTTCGCATATTGTGTGCCAGTAAGGTGGCTCGTCTTTTGACCAATCATTCACTATGCCTCTACTTTCCATTATTAGGTACACAGAGGGTAGATTGTAGCTGTGTCGCGCTGCAGAGCTGAACATAAATATTTTATTGCCATCAAGTCTGATAAATATTTGTCTTATGATGGCAGATACCGTACACGTTTAATAATCAGCATATATAAAGCACCGGGGCTCACTTGTTTTTTCACTCTTACAGGGTCAAACACAAAACTATGTTTTTCTATTCATGAAACTGAGGGGAATCCCATCAGGCCCAATTTTCTGTGCAATTTGGATGAGCTATAAAAGCTCTCCTTTACGCTTCTCTTTGATCCCTACATTTGAAAATTATTAATATGAAAAGCTTGTTGCATTTGATATTTAAGGAGGTTTAAAGGAGATTGATTTTGAAGGATACTTTTCATAAATGGCCCACTCATTTTTTTTTTTTTTTTTTGATGAAACAATAAATTAAACATAACATCTCTTTAATTGTTACTTATTAAACCAGCATGTAACGTACAGTGGGTACGGAAAGTATTCAGACCCCCTTACATTTTTCAGTCTTTGTTATATTGCAGCCAATAGAGTTCTTTTTTTCTTCCTCGTAATGTACACACAGCACCCGATGTTGACAGAAATACACAGAATTGTTCAAATTTTTGCGGATTTATTAAAAAAGAAAAAATGAAATATCACGTTTCTAAGTATTCAGACCCACTCATATATTTAACTCAGGCGCTGTCCATTTCATACATACACCTTCATTTCAGAGATGCAGTCGAGAGATGGGAGAAAGTTGTAGAAAGTCAACCATCACTGCAGCTCTCCACCAGTCGGGGCTTTATGGCAGAGTGGCCCGACAGAAGCCTCCCCCCAGTGCAAGACACATGAAAGCCTGCATGGAGTTTGCTAATAAACACCTGATGGACTCCAAGATGGTGAAAAATAAGATTCTCTGGTCTGATGAGACCAAGATAGAACTTTTTGGCCTTAATTCTAAGTGGCTCATCACCTGTCCAATGCAGTCCCAACAGTGAAGCATGGTGGTGGCAGCATCATGCTGTGGAGGTGTTTTTCAGCTGCAGGGACAGGACGACTGGTTGCAATCGAGGGAAAGATGAATGCAAAGTACAGGGATTTACCTGGACAAAAACTTTCTCCAGAGTGCTCAGGACCTCAGACTGGGCCGAAGGTTTACCTTCCAACAAGACAATGACCCTAAACACACAGCT
>JAUCMS010000127.1:22664051-22689394 GCA_032357445.1 Enteromius radiatus
CTTGATTAGAAATATATTTCAGCGGCACTTGAGGTCAATTTGTACACAAGCGACAAGACTTTTGTCAGGGACTGTAAACTGCAGTTTTGTTCCTATTCTACGGTTCTTTTTTCATTCCTATTAATTTATAGAGGGGTTTAATCATATATAATTCTTCAGATTCATATAATATTTTATTCTTAAAATTCTGGTTAAATTTTTTTTCTGGCTGCTTTGACAGTGTGTAGTTATTTTTTATTATTTTGCTTTTCTTTATTTATGGAGTAAAAAAAATATATATATATATATATATATATATATATACAAATTTATCTCTGAAAAATAAAATTAATTTTGACATGTCAGCAAAATAAGGCATTCATTCTAAATCTGGCTTTATCCAATGTTCAGATTTTTGCTCTGGAAATGTATGTAAGTTTTGCATATTTAATTAGGCAATGCATCATTTGCATATTTTAAACATGCAATATTCTTGAATGTAGTTAGAAGGTTGATAGGGTTGGGCATAAAAAATGATTGTTTATAAACAAATGTCATTGCTAATAATTTTATCACCTAATCTTCCTATCAGCCTATCTTCCTACCAGATGGTACGCCACTTCATATAAATAAGCCAAAGCCCCTTCTCTCAGTATCTCGATCTTAGTATCCCTCCTCCACCCCCGCTCCTCCTTCTCTAATCCATCACCCGGGGGGGGGCACTCAGGATTCGGACCCGGCTGTCAGCCTCTATCCTCCCCGAGCCCGATAGGGTCGTTAACCCCAGGGCAGCCCTCCAAACTGAGTCTTCTCCACAGACAGCACGCTCATTCGTTAACTTGTGAAATGAATGTTAAAATGATATTGCAAAATGCAAAAATGTAAATGCAAAAAATAAATAAATAATAATGAAAAAAAATCTATGCAGATATTCACATTTTCTTGTAGTGATGCAACACACCTTAAATATTGTATTTGACACCCTCACAGTTAAGGGGGGGGGGGATCTGCATTTAGAAACAATATTGTTGGAAAGATTAAGAAAAACATACAGATAGAATAGAGTAGAATAGAATAGAATGTTAGTGTTAGTGTTAGTGTTAGTGTTAGTGTTAGTGTTAGTGTTAGTGTTAGTGTTAGTGTTAGAGGATCAAGTGTAGATGGAAGAGATGCCATTTCTTGAAGACTCAGCTGCTAGGATGGAGTTGGGCAAGTTGTTCCACCAGCAGGGAACAGTTAAGGTAAAAGTCTATGAAAGTGACTTTGCGCCTGCCAAGAGAGCATTGCAATAGTCCTGTGTGGACAGAACAAGGGCTTGAACAAGGAGTTGTATAGCATTTTCTAATAGAAAAGGCTTGTTCTTTCTAATGTTGTATAATGAAAATCTGGAGGACCAGGCAGTTCTAAAAATGTGGTCTGTGAAATTCAGCTGATTATCAATCACAACTCCAAGGTTCCTGGCTGACCCGCAAGTTGTTATGGTTGATGTGCCAAGTGAAATTTGGACTGTTGAGTTACCTGAAGCCACAAGCAATTCTGTCTTGGCAAGGTGATGGTTATTCATCCAGCAATAAATGTCTGCTAGACATGCTGAGATGTGAGCAGCTATCATCAGCATGGTATGAGAGGTAAAGTTAAGTCATCAACATAGCAGTGATATTAAAACCCATGTTTCAATATAACAGATCTTAGTTATACATTGTTGACAGAGAAAAGAAGTGGTCCAAAAACTGAGCCCTGAGGTACCCCAGTAGCTAGATAATGTGACTAGGACACCTCATCCCTCCAAGATGCCTAGAAGGATCTAACTTGAACCACTGGAGTGTAGTTCCTGAGATACCCTTTGACATGAGGTTAACAGGAAGATATGATGGGTAACCATGCCAAAAAGAAAAGAGCACAGATCCTTCAAGTATTGAAGTTTTGGAAGCCACTCTTGCCAGTCGTACAGCTTTAACAGCTGAGAGCCAGGCAGTATCGGTTGAATGTTTACTTCTGAAGCCAGTCTGGTTTCTGTCCAGGAGGTTGTCCTGTGTGAGAAAGGCAGAGATTAGGTTTAACACAATTCATTAAAGTGTTTTCAGCAATGAATGGAAGAAGGTAACTAAAAGTGCTGGGTTGAGAGTGGGTTTCTTAAGTAGTCCTGCATGTAAGCTTGCTTATTATAATCTTATTAAATCCATATGCCATAATGACAACAAACCATGCTTATAACCACAAGGCAAGAGCCGCAGTTTGAGAGTATAATAGAGAGTGTTAGTGTTAGATTATCAAGTGTAGAAGGAAGAGGTGAGTCTTAACACAACTCATTCAAGTGTTTTTGAATGAATGAAAGAAGGTATACTTTTTTGTAGTTTATTAAAAGTGCTGGGTTGAGAGTGGGTTTCTTAAGTATTCTTGCACGTAAGCTTTAAAGAGCGAGAGAGAGAGAGAGAGAGAGAGAGAGAGATTTTGAATGGCATTACAAGGACGTTACAAAGATACAAACAATCACCCATAAGGAAAGCATATAAATGGATTTTCAAATACTTCTGAATAATATTTCAGGAATCTTGTTTTTTAATTATTATTATTATTATTATTATTGTTGTTTATAAGATTAAGAGAATATTTAATTATTTTTTTGTGAATTAAATACTATATAAAAATAATAATTAATAGTTCCTGGGGTTTATTTTTAGTATTGTTATAATAAAAACAAATTAATTATTTTACAATAAAAGAGTGTACAACATTGGCAGAATCAAATATATGAGAACCTAGGTCAGACCAAAACTGACTGGAAAAAAAGAACAATCAAAACAGATGTAATATCTCCTTTACTTGTTTGTTAAAAAAGAACATAATCTGTCAATGTCCAGATATTTAGAAGGATTAGAATTAACAGGATATTTAGTATGTTAAATTTTCCCTTGCCTTAGAGTTTATTTTAGGTAAAAGTCAGGTTTTCCTTTTAAATTAATACATTTTGCACACATGCCTATATTACATTACAGTGTGCTTGTAAGAAGGAGGGTCTTTGTAAAATAAAACTGCATGTCTGAGAGAGGCAGGGAATATAAAAACTACAATAATGTACAGTATTTAAAAGAAAAATTACATTAAAGTCAAGCATGTCAACTAAAGTCATGTCAACAAATTCTGTCACAATAAATACATAAAATAATGATTTTGAATAGCATTATATGAACCCTTTAAAATGTCTCTACAGTTTTCAATGTCTCTGTTTCACATGTTCAAAGAGGATTTCACAGATTCACCGCTCTAAGCAAACAAAGCTGATCAATCTCTGCTTCATATTCTGCACCCCATCCAAATCAATGCTTTCCTCTCCTCACATCCTTTCTTATGACTCAAGTAGACCTGCATCAATACTTGTCATCTGGAGATCATATATATATATATATATATATATATATATAAAGGTAGTTGACAAATAGAATATTGGACTGTGTCCTATCATGTGACATAACAAAATAAACGTAACATACAAATAACATGAGAAAAATGTATCTTCATTCTTAGATTTACAAATATCATGAGATATAGAGTTTTTTTGTTTTTTTTTACATCACACTATAGGACACATAAACATATAAGAATTAAAAAGACAGAGTGTCAGCTCATGTGAGAACAAAACACTGAAACTACACCTCATGCCTAAAATTATTCCTCAAATTAAGAGGTAACAAGGTTTGCCATGGCAACAGGCTGCGCTATGAGGCCCGACATTGAAAGGATTCTGCAAATGATCCAAAATGATTTAAAACTTTTATAAAATGATCCCACCTGCACACAGCTATAAGAGGAGAGTCACCTTGCACAAACTGTTCCACATATGTTAGCGTTTAATGAACAAATAAAAAATATTCATCAGGTCACATGATGAGCCGTGCTCTACTGAGCAAAACCAACTGAAAGCTACTTAGCAGCAGGGATAGGAATCATCAGTAATAACAATTCCAGGTCTTCATAATTTGAAATTGAGGAAATTATTTTTGGAAAACATAAAGCTATTTGTCGTTGGTCAGTGGCTATCTATCATGGGTGTCTGCAGCCTGTGGCCTGAAGTCCCCCGCAACCGAGAGGACAAGTGGTTTGCAAGATTGATGGATGTTTCACTTCTATACTTTTTTAAACATGTCAATAATAAATCTTTACTTACACAAATCTTTTCAGTTATACTCCAGTTTGACTAATTCATTTTCCAAACCTTTCAAAACAAAAATAGTGGCAATTATTGGTTCATGACACAACTATTTTTTTTCTTCATAAGTTCATAAGTTCCCGTTTTATGTGATTACAAAGAGAACAGACTCATAACAGTAATTTACTCAAGAACTGGAATTAAGTTCTGTTTTGTGGACTAAATTGGAATTGGAGTAACCTTTTAGTAATTCACTAAAAAGAACTAGCTCACAAGAGTCATTAAAGATAAGGATAAATGAAGATAAGGATAAACTTTAGCTTTAGATTTAGACTTCCCTCAATATGCATGACATGCACTGAACAGTAATAAACTTTCAGTCTATTTTAGTTCCATTTCAGTTGGTCACTCCGGAGGACGTGTTCGTTGACGGTGCATGTCCTCAATGTGCGTACATGACCATCTCGGAGCTGGACAAAAGACTCCACTATGTCATGATGGAGTCCCTCTGCCACTGCCGTGATTCAGTATTCGTCCTGGCACCCGGGGCAGCACTGTGTCCGGTGGTGTCAGAGCTGATTTGAGGATCACAGTGAGAACTTTCCCAAGAGGGAGTTCTTACTCCTCAAGTGCTCCATAGCCGGTGGAGTTGCCGCCGGAGCAGGACGGGCCCTCTTCCAGACAGTGTGTCCTTGCAGAGCTCCTGCAAAGCATCCGACTTGGCTATGCGATTCAGTTCGCCTGGCATCCCCCCAAGTTCAGAGGTCCCTCCAGACAATATGAGGTCAGCAGGCCATTCCTGCGGTTCGCTTTCAAGGGTCAGGCATATCAGTACAAGGTCCTGCCCTTTGGGCTGTCCCTGTTGCCTCGTGTCTTCACTAAGGTTGTAGAGGTGGCCCTTGTTGCCCTGAGGGAACAGGGGGTGCGCATTCTCAACTATCTCGACGACTGGTTCATACTTGCACAGTCTCGTGATCAGTTATGCGTTCACAGGGATTTGGTCTTTGGGTCAACTGGGAAAAGAGCAAACTTGTGCCAATGCAGACAATCTCTTTTCTCGGCATGGAGTTAGTCTCGGTCAAAAAGACTGCACGCCTCACCCAGGAACGTGCTCAGTCAGTGCTGAACTCCCTCAGGACTTTATCTGGCAGGACAGTGGTCTCACCGAAACATTTTCAGAGGCCCCTTCGGGCATATGGCAGCTGCAGGTGTAGTCGCGTGGCGATGCGGTACTCACCGGGGTTCAATTACACTGGCCTGCCGCAGAACCTTCAGCCTGTGTTCAGATCCCTCGTTCCTTCAGGCGGGAATGCCCCTGGAACAGGTATCCAGTCATGCTGTAGTATTCACAGATGCCTCGGTCATGGGCTGGGGCTCCTCGTACAGCGGGCATGCAGTATCAGGGGTATGGATGGCTCTCCAGCTGCACTGGCATATCAATTGCCTCGAGTTTCTGGCAGTACGCATGGCCCTGGGCCGCTTCAGAGGGCGTCTTCAGGGCAGGGATGTTCTGGTCTGCACGACTGTTGACTGTTGCGTATATCAGTTTACGCTCCCATCGCATGTCGCAACTCGCCCTTCACCTCCTCCTCTGGAGTCAGAAGTATCTGAGGTCCCTTCGTGCCATCCACATTCCAGGAGTGTTCAATCAGGCAGCCGACGAGCTGTCTCGAACAGCACTTCCTGGAGAATGGAGACTCCATCCCCAGGTGGTCCAGCTGATCTGGACACGGTTCGGAGCTGCACAGGTAGACCTGTTTGCATCTCCAGAAACCGCCCATTGACCAGTGGTTTTATTCCTCTTCATCGAGTGGCGTTCCTCTCACAGTGAGGACCCCCGGAAGTGCTCGGTCAGAGCCGTGCTTTCCTTCCTGCAGCAAGGGTTGGAGCGCAGGCTGTCCCCTTCCACCCTTAAGGTTTACACTGCTGTTATTTCCGCCCATCACGACCCCATAGAGGGAAAGTCGGTGGGGATGCACGATCTGGTCATCAGGTTTCATAGGGGGGCCAGGAGGTTAAATCCACCTAGGCCTCCCTCCCTCCCCTCTTGGTACTTGGCACTGGTGCTGAGAGCCCTACAAACTGCCCCATCCGAGCCCTTGCAGTACTGCATTGGCCTCCATCAAGGGGGTTGGGGATCTGCAGGCATTTTCGGTCGACGAATAGTGCCTTGAGTTCCTGCCGGATGATTCCAGTGCAACACTAAGACCGCGACCCAGCTATTTTCCCAAGGTTCCTACCACTCCCTTTAGGGATCAGGTGGTGAACCTGCAAGCGCTGCCCCAGGAGGAGGCAGACCCAGCCCTAGCCTTGCTCTGTCCTGTACATGCATTGCAAAAGTGCGTGGATAGAACTCAATGAATTCTTGAAAGCTACTTTCAAGCTAGTGCCCATATGAGTGACCCTGTTGGGATTCCACATGTGTATTCCACGGTACACCTACTAGGGATGCGTTTCCCTAGCAGACTAGAGGGGTCTGCCCTCTCTAGAGGATGCAGCCTGAGCCATCTCATGAGAGAGTTCCATGTGCAATAGGGCCCTACGGAGATACTTCACGTGAGTAATTGTCGCTAAACCTCCCTGTCGCTGTCCCTCTTCCAGGCGAAGGGCATGCTTTCCCAGTGTATCCAGTCCTACTGGTTGCTTGAGGAACAGCAGTAGTGACCTTCTCTGTGCAGAGCCCTGTCCTATCGTCTGCCTTATAGGAAGGATCAGGAGACCTACACAGGGCACTGGAAGGGGGCAGTTCCTGTGGTGCTTTGGTAGGGATCCCGATTCGTCGGTCACCGATGTGACTCGGAGTGACCGACTGAAAGGGAACATCTTGGTTACATATGTATATATTATTATTATTATTATTATTATTACTATAATTACCTGATTAATTTGTTTTAATTTATACAAAAATATAGCTTATATTAAAAGGCAGTGCATTACAAAATTAAAGCCTTTACAAAATTCAATAGTCTAGAAAGATAAATAAATAAACTGCTAAACAAATTTATAAAGCTATCACTGAACCATCAATAGCACCAATGGTTAGCACTTAGCCAAAAAAACAAACAATAATCCATTTCTTTTGGAGCCAGAGACAAGAAGCGGAGTTGACTGGGTAACAAATCGGCTTCAGGTAAACCTATTCACTTCCTCAACAGTGACAGCAGTCAACATAGGACAAAAAAAGAAGTAGAAAAAAAGAAGAAAACATAGCAAAAAATACAAACAATCATTAAAAATACATCTCAGGATGTAACACTAACAGCAGACATATTTGTACAAATGAAAAAAATAAAAATAATCTTAAGTTTAAACATAATCAACACAGAATAAATGAAAGATTAACCCTCTGGAGTTGGCAAATGCGTTTTGAGGCGTCTTCTCCTGATGACCCCAATAATAATTTAAATTACACACTGAGATTTGATCATACAGATAAGAGCAATACATCAATCGAATCTGTAAAGGGTCTACTTTTATTTGTATACATATATAATACCAACACATTTTTATGCATTTAGGCAATTAAGAAAACGGTGCGCTATCTACTATGTTGGTCTGTGCGATCTTCATCTAGAAACGTTACATTAAAATGAACTGAAACTGGTAGAATCGTATACTGGTGGAATGAAATTATATATACACCATAAAACATAACATTTAACTACCTGATCTATCACGTTGTAATAACTATGGCAAAACAGCTGTTCTCCTGTAGTAGACAATTATAGCAGAACGCCACAACATAACAGCTGAATTCGCGAACACGTAATATGATGTTGAAATGCTGTTGCCGTTCCAAAAGTAGAGGTTTAAATAGCGCTCCTGGCGATTCAGGTTTAAAAAGCTGCCCTCTATCACCAACACTTAATTTCTCTCTATACAAAACAAGTCCATGAATAAATAAATGTAAAAAAAAAACAAGTTCATAGAAGTGTGACAGTAGAAGGAATGAGGCCCAAACACAGACTTCATTATTTATTACCTTGGAGGTGCATTCATTTTTAAATAGAAAAAGGTCAAATAAAAGTGCACAGTGGCATGTGTGGCATTTCATGTGTTTTTATAATGTTATGCATGACATCAATGGGCCAGAATTCACAATGGTCCCATGCAGCAAGTTGTAAAGTCACATTGCGGCCTGGTCTAGTTACACTGTGGAAGAGAATGGAGAAAAGGATATTAAAATCATCCTTCACTCTTCTTCTGTGCTCATTGCTGATGAGTTTTAGGTGGCTCTCATGCAGCATATTTGTGCTGCTGATCATGGAGCTAGACCTGGTGACAAGGGAGATATTCACAGAGGATTCGGTCGGAAGCACACACAGAAATAAAACCAAATGTCCTTGATTGTTCACTAATGAATAATACACCTCAGTTGAGTTTACTTTTTCCATCTCCCTCTTTTTCTCTCACGCAAACATACGCAAACGGCATCCCTCATATCTGGGGCAGCTTGTTTAGCAGAGTGGAGTGTTGTGGCTCATTTCTTGTGAGGCTTTATCTCTCTGACAAACACATGCCGCAACATTTCACTGATGAAATAAAGCGTATCAGAATAAACAACAAAGAATAAAAGTCTCTATCCAGGTTTGTTCTATAGCGCACTCAGTCAAGCCAAAGAAATGCAGACGTACATTTGTGTAGATGAATAGTGTGGTTTGACAAAGAAGAGAATAAATAAATGAATGAGGGGAAAACAGGAAGATGAGAGAAGCGGCTGGCAGCAGAGTTCGATGTTTTCAGGTTGTGCACATATTGGAAATAAACCACAGAGTCTAATTTTCCCACAGGCTTCATTCTTTCAGCCACAATAAAATGTGTGAAAAGCTTCCACTGAAATTAAGAGGAAACCTTTATATATATATATATATGTTAGGGGGTTTTTTTCTCTCTTTTTTTATTTATTTATTTTAGAGTGCATGAATTAGTTCCCATTGACTACACATCCAAGTCTCATCATGCCCACCATTGTGGTGACCAGCGATATTAGCTTGGCCTCCGCTGTCTAACAGCGCTGTGTCATCAAGAGATTGCCCAGGTGTTCTGAGGTCTCTATAGTATATGCTGACAGTGACAGATCAGCTCTGGGTCTTTGCACGGCCTTCCTCCCTCAGCTAGCTGGTTCCCATCCCCAATAGAGAGCATATTTCATCCGTTTGCATTCAAACTTATCTAGGTCACAGGCATACTCTGCATATGGGCCTGATGAATGGGCTGTGTCCAGGGCATTTATGCAAGTAACACATCACACCCACTTTTCTATATTGGAGCAAACCTCCATCACCGTTTACAGGTTTTAATTTTTCTCCTCTGTAAATGTAAACATACATATTTTTGCATGTTAGAGGTCACAGGGGGATTTTAGAATTAATTACTTCAGTACAGTATGTTTGTTTAGAACAGTAACTGGTAAAAGGCAAAGGACAGAGAGTTTTACATGTGTTCCAGAGGGTCCTTTGACTTCCGCCTTGTCTCTGAGAGACCCCAAGGTCATTTTAATACCGCAATACAAAAAAGCTAAACGGTGCAGTCGCATTTACCCCTTGTTCAGCACATTTTCACAGGTGAAATTCAGCCATTGCTACTGGAATCCACACGATTGGGGATTTTGCATCAGGGCAAAAGATTTCTTCTCACAGATATTACAGTGAGTTCAAGTTACACAATCAGATTTGAAGTGTTAACCAATATGAATCTTGTTCACTAGTAAACACAAATAATCTGATGGTTTTTATAATGCCCAATTCCAAAAACTTAGATGACTTAAAACCAAAGACTTAGCATTGTTATACTATTTTGACTAAGAAAAAACTAGAAATTGGTGTAAAACACAGGCATCAATATTCTATAAAAATTGTGAAGCTAGAGCTTACTTTTTAAAATGTTGGGAATTAAGGCCCGTTCACACCAGGACAAATATCGCGAGCTGATATCGCCAACGTTTAAAGCCTCGTGACTAAACAAAGGGCGCCAATGTGAGTGTGCACACCAAAGCGTAAAACGCAACGTGTCAAAGCATAATTTTTGTACAAAAAGGCTTGTCCTGGTTTTTTGGATTGATGCGCCGCATTAAAAACTGGCTGACCAATGAGCAGCAAAAAACACTGACGATATTCACACGCAATATTTGTCCCGGTGTGTACAGGCCTTTAGTGTAAAAAAAGAATGAGGCTACAAAAGATAAAAAACTGTTTCTCTGATCAATTTTAACAGAACATACAATTAAGTGTTTTTGGTGCTTCACAATAAAATCAACAAAAAAATAACCATCTTTGTGCATCATGTTTGGCTTCGAATTATGCAAACAGTAGACCTTTATTTAAACCTTTTCTGACCTTTTATTAAGGAAAAAATAAATAAAAATAATTGTAACCACTACGCTGTCTTAAGATGAGCAATAGCGAATTGTTAAAAAAACAGAACCTTATCTGAGTTTTTCCACAACAATACAGCCGTTTTACAGCTGTCAAGTTCAAAGCAACATCCAGATGCTTTTTTGAGAATTGTTACTGACAGGTGACAACAGCATTCTCATAACTAGGTTTTTTTGTTTGTTTTTTTTCATTTGTCTTTTCTTGAGAGAGATTTTCACCTCCAGTGTCACCTTTTAACTGCCATACAAACCCGCGGCACCTCTACTGCGCCTCTTTAAAACACACAAAAGTCAGTAAACATTTGTCTATCTGTGTGAAGGCATTCTGACTGAAAAAGTATACACTATTCAGGGTGCCTTGGGGGGGAAACATGCTGAGCTTGATTGGCAAATAGAAAAAGCTTTTTCTACTCGCAAACAAGAATGCAATAGAATCATGTTTATGAGAACCCGTCTGTTTAATGTTCCCTCGCGTGTATTTCACGGTTTAAATGGAAGGAGGGAATGTTTGGTAAACCGTGTTCGCTTATCATTTTGGCAAAGCACTTAGAGTGATTTGCAGTGTGGCCTTGCGCCACTTTGTGTGAATGTTTTCACAAAGTTATAAAGAAACTTTATTCCAATGACCTTGCTTTACTAATTCGTTTTCCCTAACATTTAAGCTAATCTGGATCCGTTTTTCCACGCTGTTACCTCATTTATGTGGTTCATTTGCTTTGTTTAATTTGATTCAAAAAGGAGGAGACTTAACTCTTCGAACAACTGAGCAGGCAGTTATGTAACTGCAGGGAGCATTTGTTGTTTACGTCTGGCGCACTTTTAGTCTCTTGATAGCAGTATCCCATTTTCTGACAACAACACTACAACCAAAACGCTGCAACATTGAAATGAAAACCCTGCTCCTCTAGTAAACAACAGCATTTCACTTTAGATTGCTAGACTTTAGATTTGCTTATTTTGTGGAGGTCAGTTCACAAAACAAAAATTGTGGTACAAAGTTTGGGGAGAATCCATGTATCTGTTATTTTGTCTGTGTTGCTACAGATAAAGATACCACTCAAACTAAAGTTGTGCCCCTCTAAAATTGCTAATCCCCGCTGAGACTGAGACTTTAATCATATTAATCATTCCCTTAATAAATGCCGTTCATTTAATGCTTATGCACATGCATTTTGTACATGTTAAACTTTAAATGTTTTAATTTATATGTCCATCATTTTCATACAGCTACTGTAATAGACCAAGCAGAAATGGAGAGCAGTCGTGCAGGCAGAGAAAATGTCACAGCAGCACATACACAGCTTCTAAAGGATTTTTTAGGCACCATAGTTTTAATCAGTGTTTGTTAATTTTTTAATTGTTTTAATTGTGTTTGATAGGCCAGTGTAAAGCCTTTGCAGGGCTTTGGCCATATTTATCCTTTTATTTCTAGAAACAAATGTTGATGGACTGTCACAACCAAGATTCTGTCTTCATGTCATTTAAACTAGCTACCAGCATTATTAAAAATATACAGATGAAAATCAATCATACAGTGTTGGAATGACATCAGGGTGAGAAAATTATGTCAGAATTTTTCCTTTTTGGGTGAACTGTCTCTTTAAGAACATAGCCAGTGTGGAGAACAGTCTGCCTCTCAAGAAATCTACGGCAGCTGACTAAAGAGTGTATTAAAATAATTTTGTTATTTGATTATATGCTGTATAAGTATTTAGAAGTTTAGAGAGGGACCTTGAAATTTAAATGTACGTAACATTAAAGTGGACACCATAAAGTAAAATACATGTTACCCAGTCAGCATGTCTGACATCTGTCACCATATGACATCAATATGTCTTGATTTGATCATATTTCCCACAGCGCATAATAAGGATTAATATAGTTTTATCCTGATGTAATGCCTTGCACCCTAATAATTACATAGACAAATTTGATAAAAGCTAAACATCTTAATATATAAACTGTGGGATCAAAACATAACCTAAATAAAGAGTGTTTGTACATGTCCTCAAAGCCGCACAAATCCACAAATAAAATAAGAACATCTTCCCACCTTACCTTTCTGCCTAATAATTAAAACCACTTGTGAAGAGCAGCACTATTCATAACATTTCAAAGACTTTGGATATAAAGTGGATTCAGAGTGGCAAGTAATTTGGTTTAATAGATTTTAATTTGTTTATTAATTTATTGTAGGCAGTTTGAGAAAAGATCAAAGTCTAAAGTTTTGAGTATTAACACTGAAAAAAATATATATGTATATTATTTATGATTGAACTAAATGGAAAGGCGCAGAGACACTACTGATCATAGCATATCTCAATTTGAATCAGCTTCGTTTGCTGCTCTGATATAGAAATACAGCTTTCATATATCTTTTTGACTTTTCATTATCAGACATTCCTGTTTTCTTATGCCAAACTTCAAAAAAATAAATCATAAAGCCAACTAAAATATTACCCTTTTTTCTACCGCCAAATTATTGAGATAATGAATTTTGAACTCCAGTCATTTGCAACAAAGCAATTCTCACACCCCCTTATGAAATCTTGCAATCCAGGGGTCAGCCCACTCGCAATCAAGTCCCATCATTATCCCTAGTTAGGCCTTTGGAAACCTCTCTGTGGTGGGCAGAGCAGCTGTGAATGTTTTATTTTACTGTATATGCAATATGTGTATGTATATTTTGCAGCAGGTGCTTGCAATGTTTCACCCACTAGCTTTTTGGCTACAAACAGGAGAAAGTGGGTTTTGAGTAAAAGGAGCCAAGGTCAAGCAGAAAGATCCCTACTGTTGCAGGGGCTTTTGTCTTCCAAAGGCCCTGATAATCTTGTTGGGATGCTGAGTACCATGCGGTTGTGGCTGGCTCTTCCTGTAGGACCATATACAGCGCATACCTCCAAATCCCTCTATACAAATGTCTCACTGACCATAAAACCAGATTATGTCACCTATATTGCTGTTTTCAGACCTACACCCCATTGAAAATGTGTGCTGTGGGTTTAAGTACCTATAAGTGAGAACCGAGGAGAGATTTTGTATGGTCCGATGGCCTTAGATCCCTTAATTGTTTTCTCTTCTCATCTATTACAATATAATATAATAGAGACTGTAATCTCAGGAAAATGAAAGGTCTAAATTCAGCATGCCATCAACTGTGACAGCAAAGACTTTTTTGCCATTTTACCTGTTTCATTATGATTCCAATTTCTTTTTGTTAGAATTATGTATTTCTTACTGATTGAGAAATGTGCGTCTCAACTATAACAGATCACCATGGTAACAAAACTGTTGTGAATTCTATTTCTGTGAATGTCTAATTATATAGTATGTGCCACTTTTGTGATCCGTTAGCATAGATTGGTTATTGATGAACAGTGAAGCATGTAATTGTCCTATAATTAGTAAAAAATAGAATATATCCATTAATGAGACACAGTCATTAACGAAGATTTTCGGCATATCATTCTTCTTTGTGTGTAATACCTCTTAGGAAATGCATTACGGCAGTGGGAGGGAGTATTACATAAAATGTAATCTAGTATAAGCTATTATTTTTCATGAGCTTCTCTCTGTGTTTATGCGTACCGTTTCTTATGTGAGAGTGGAAAAAGCACTAGACAGACAGGAAATGGATCTGTGACAAAATGCTGCAGCTTGGAGCTAAGATTAGAAATTCATCTGTCTTCAATGAAATATTCAAGCACACATGGCCCAGTCAGTGGCATTACTGAAATGATGGCTGTCTGAACTGCACTGAACAATATTGGGGCCATACATCCAAAAGTTTTGTCCAACCACAAGTCCTAGGTAACAGTACAACTTTGCTATTAAATCTGAGCCAAGGCTAAGAAGCATTTGCACATGTAAAAAGCTTTCAAGTATTTATGAGGATCTTGGCTTGGGTCAGCGCCTGCTGCACATAACAAGTGATATATGAAGGTTCATGCTGTATAGCCCGTCCTGAGAACCGCATGATATGTTCAAGAGTCAGGAGTGTCTTTTCATAGCCCTCGCAAACCTAAAGAGAAAAACAGAAAGCTAGCAGACGCTTAAGAAAGTCAATTTTCCAAGGCTTTAAAATCAGAGGAAGGGACAGTCCAATTTGCATGCTTTAAGATAATTTAGTAGTGACCTTCAAAGTGTAGAAAAACCCTGCGCAACAAATATGGAATGTGAAATGTCAGAGTGATTAGAGAAGATGGCTCCTTAGCTGCACACAAAACTGGTGCTGTTCCCTCAAAATTAGACCATTTTTAGCAGCTCCTGTACTCTGTAATGCCTGAAATCAGCTGCCATGGCCCCAGACTAAACAATAATTCTAGAGAAGGACAGAAAAAAAAAAAAAAAGAAGTGAACTTGAACTATAGGAATGACTCCAAACTTTAAAAGTTTGAAATGTCACAGAGTGCTTTCTAAAGAAGTTTTTAGAGGTTATGGAATATGCAGGGATAGCAGTTTAACTTGTGGTGTAATATCTGACCATGTATATACAGTATCATTACATGGATAAAAGGCCAGCTACAGAGGCAATACCATAATATTATTGTCCGGTTTAACCACTGGATTAACATATTGTTATTTCTGTGCTAAAGTAGCCTTTTGAAAAATTTTCACATACTGTACATTCCATGTTTAAATTACAAGAGGGCTATAGGGAGCACGTACCCCATCAGTTTCAGTCAAAGGCCCCCTGAAAATCAGGCCTAGGTAAAGGCTGGCCACTTATCACACATCAGAGTTTCGTTCAAATCTGCTTTTACAGCAGGAAGTGATCTTGGACTGAAATTAAGCTAAAAGGAACATCACAGTGCTTGGCACAGAAAGGTGCATTGAGTCAAAAAGAAGAGAAAGCATTGATAGATTTTAGTACTTTTATAAAGACAAAGACAATTTGGCTAAAGATTGTTGTTTACATATATACAGTATATATATATATATATATACTGTATATGGCTGAGAGCATTTTCCAGAAGTACAACATTGTAGTGTTTTACCAATTGTATGTCATGGCAGATGCCATTATCATTTTATTGAAATACTGTTTTTGTGCTACAGAAAGTAGTTTTTACATGAGACTGTAGTTGTTTAGACGATAACGTCTATTTAAAAATTAGCTTCAATGTTTTTGGAGATGTGAGCTGAACGGCCAAGTCTTCTGGAATGTGCCACTGACTCTGATGTCTCAGTAGTAGTCAGACATGAGTTTTAATTTGCTTTTGGTAAATATAACAGGTAGTCCTTGGTCTCAATAAAATGTATTTGTCCCTTTTGGTGTGAGGGTAAAGTCTTTATATATTTTTAATGCTGTACATCAGGCCACTGTCTTTGTACTTTTGACTGAATTGCCTAGTAACTTGATGATGGCTGCTGTTGTTGGTAATTAAATATTGTTATTCAGTAATTAACATTTTGTATAAATAATAGTAGTATTTAATAGTATTTAGTATGAGTATTTAGTTTATTCCAGCAGAGAGCTATCATTAGAAGTAATACTCAACAACAAAAATATCACTTCCCTCAGTGGGCATTCAAACTAGTGTTTTATTGTGAATATAAGATTGAGCTGAAGAATGAATGTAGTATCAGATGCAGGTAATCACACTCGCCCAGTCCATATCTTACTTATAATATTCTACTCTATGTTTGCCTTTGGTACAGTAAAACAATACATTTTTACTGAAGTATCTTAACGTTCCTTCATTACTAGTTCTGAAGTGACTTTTTTAAAATTAGTAACAGAGGCTTGAGCTCGGCTGTTAAACTGTCAAAATGTTGTCTTTTTTATTTTATTTTTTTTTTTTTGGACGCATTTGCACCATCAAACTGTTGTATAAAAGCAAAATTACACTCGTAGTTGTGCAACATGGCTACATATCAGCACACTGTGATTATATGCTAGATATATATATATATATATATTTGTTCAGCATTTGGTCCTTAGGGCAGTTAATTTATCTCATTGACAAATTTATAATTATTGTACATTGTGGAAAAACTGGTAAAAAATTGTTACAAAAATGATCTTGGACAATTCTTAAGTGGCTTAATTTATTATATTTTTAAATAACAGCTGTATATTGAGATGTGGTGGAAATGACATTTGTTAATTACAGGTTGGAAAAAATGTCAAATATGAACAATTTCTCTTGTAATCTTAGTTTTTACTCTTACAGAACTTAAAACTAGACAAATTATTAAAACTTATGAGAATGTGTGAGGTAACTTTTGAACAAGTAGTGTAAAGATGAGCAGATTGTTTTCTGTATTAAGTTTGAATACTGCAGCTGTCTTGGACACAGGCTTCCAAAAAAAAAAAAACCCCATCGCACCCCACCTCTAAAGAAACACTACCCCACAGCAGAGAAAACACAACAGCATAACTGAATCACAGACTGCTCTCTGATCCAACTCTCACAGCAAATAGCATTATTACAGACTTTAAATAGACATTTGTGATCTTGTTAGAGTTAATTCCCAGAGACAAATGTCTCATAAACAGATTGGTTAGACCCGTAATTAGTTTGATTTCAAGATGACACAATCTGACACAGTGGTAACTAACAAAAACCTGTTTTCTTTTTCTTTTTCTTTTTTTTACAAATGTGAGGTGTATTTTTAAATTTGGCAGACTTCTTCTCTTTTTTTCCCTTCTTTTTCCTTATTGCAATTAATTTCTCTCACACACTGGTATAATGCAATTAGGGTTATTTGCTGTGATGGATCACATATATAGTTGTCAAGATCAACAATTATCTTAGTGGGATAAAGTGAGATAAATAGATTACAGCAATCTAATTAGGAAGTTTGTGTTTTGAGCTAAGAAAGAAAGCAGTGAGTTTTGTGTTAGTTAGTATCTGGTTATCTTGATAAAGATTAGTTAAGATAAAGAAGGAAAAAGGAATGTCCACGTCACACAATTTTTCTTTTGTCAAGTTTTTGTAAAATAACCTGAGTTTTGTGTCCCCAAAGCAAGGTGCTGAGAATGATAACCAACCGAAAGCTACTTGGTTTGAAAGTCACTTCCTCTGTGCTTTATATGTCACTACTCTATTGACAACAGACACTGGACTTTTTTGTCTGCAAAATTTCACTACTACAAAATGCTGATATGTGACTTGAGTATCATTGGATGTCAAGGGGTCATCGGATACTGCTGTCTGAATATAAATGTGTGTTGGCAATGTGTGTACACATCCACCCTATAATGATAAAAGTTAGCCTAGTGATCATTTTTTTAATTAAATCCTCAATAATAATGATCACTTTCTCAAATTTGGCAGGATATTCTTGGCAGAATGGCATGCCCCTCCCATAACTATTGACTAACACAGATGCTTTAAAGTAGACCTGCCCTGAGTGAGCTATCATCAGTCCATCATTGTTTCAACACTGGAGCAGTTGTAGACAAGATTGTCTCCTAAGCGATTGAGGTGTTCTGTTATTGGATGTTATAATGAACATAGCGGCCATCATTTACGCCTCTGAAAACACAGTGGATTGCGAGTCCCCCGATCTATCTAAATGTGTCTATTTTTGAAATCATTCTTGATACAGCTTCAACTTTTTTTAATGAATCTTTGCAAATCACCTTTTTTAATAATGTGCTAGTTAGCAAGTTCCATGAACGAGACTGAGGTGTGACCAGAGCTTATTATCATTTAAAGGAACATGCAACAAAATGGCTGGCTGCAAACAGAGCTGTTGTAAGGTAAAAATTAATGTTGCACTATTTCTGCCTGTAGAAAGTAGGTGGGAGAATGTTGTATATTTCTGTATTTTAAAGAGCTGATTCTAGCATCTGGATTGCAGTGGTGCAGTGATGCTCTACAGCAGGGGTAGGCAAATTCGGTCCTGGAGGGCCGGTGTCCGGCAGAGTTTAGCTCCAACCCTAATTAAACACTCTGCAGGACACCGGCCCTCCAGGTCTGAATTTGCCTACCCCTGCTCTACAGTCTCAATAAAGTACTCCAAATCCCAGTAGTCAGCTGTATTCTCCACAACTAAGCATTCAGAAGTAGTCTACAAGTTTGCATTTAAATTGCAAATTTGACATTCCATTATTTGCATAATTACTTCAGCGGATCAGTTGCAAAAACAATGCAAAGAAAAATGCGGATGGCATTCACTTTTAGTAAACCTCCCTCAGTGACACAAAACTAAAACGAATGTATTTCCAAACAATGTTAGCAAAAAAGTCGCACCTCTATCCAGCTCACAGCACGTCCAGCTGGGTATGAATCGCTTCCATTTCATAAATCATAACACCGAACATATGCCCGAGCTGTGTGAGTGTGTACTTTCATCTTCTTCAGCCACTTTTCTTCAACACTTCTTATCCAAAATAAACGTGCGGCAGAGAGAGGTAGTCACATCTCATGCTTGTTCGCTTCCAAACAGAGGGCTTAAGGTTGCATGGAGCCGGAGCTGGATGGGAAGTTGGCTAGCGGAATGATAACTGTGTACGGGTGTTTACGTGTGTATCGGCGTGGGTGGGGGCAGGTCACTCGGTCACGTCCGAACTCAAAAGGAAGTTGATCACTGCCGGCTTATCGCAGACCGAGCCAGGCCACCCCTCGCGAATTAAAGGAGAAATAGTATCTTGCTCACTCATTTTTCAACCTCCCCGAGAAGCGGGAGAGCCCTGTATCCTTTCTTTCTCATCTGCTGCTGTTCGGCAGAGATAATCCAGGGCCCATTCTAGGCTGCTGAATCCATCTTACTCCAGGAGGTGGACCAGAGTCCTTGGCTCCAGCAAGGTCATTGCTTTTACGAACCTGCCTGAGCACACACATTCACACTTGCTTTCTTTTACATTTTCATTTTTTAAGTCATTCGGCTTGCTTTGTTTAATATCTCTGCTTTATGCATCCGAAGGTATGTGCTGACTGCTTTGAGTTAACTACATATTCAAAATACTGTACCAAGAAGCATTGTGTGTGCTACCCATCTTAGAAACGCATACTACACTTTGATGTGCACATGGAAGACAAATAACAGGTGTTGTTAGGTTGCAGGGTATCTCAGTTCCTCACAGCGCCTGGTGTTCATTTATATATCTTTCTTGGGAATTAACTCCAGTGTCTCATTATGAAACTTTGAATCACATGAACATGACACTCACATAAAATGAGAAAGTGTAATGTCTAAGCTGTCCCAGTCTCAGCTGCATATATATGAAACATGAATATTATATCCCGTGTCTGCATGCATACATTGAACAATATATAGTCTTTAAAGAAAGACTCGTGAAAAATTCATGGTAACATTCAATATGAAAATATTTTTCTAATTCTGTAATCACAAAGGTCAATATTTGCAGACATTAATAAGAGGAGATAGCAATTCTGCAAGTAAAAAAAAAAAAATATATATATATATATATTAAAATCATATGCTTTAATATCAGGCAGGTAAAAAAAACTAAATGTAAATAATCAATGTGATAAAATATAATAATAATAATAATAACAGCAGGCAGTGACTGTAACTGTGCTGTACTGAATAGAAAAAAAAAAGATTACAGGTGTAACACTTTATGCCTTAGTAAAAAAGTAATCTATTTAAAATATGTTTATTTTATACCAATATTGTTAAAATCTATGAATATACTCACTTACATTTCACTTAAAACTTGCTGATACAAAAAATATAACTTTTTTGGAGTAATACCCAAGTACAATGCACATTTCTTAATATTAAGCCTAAATGTGTCTAAATGTCATTATTGATTGAGGACTGGATGATCTTTGAATTATATTGGTCTTTTTAAATTTAAGGTATTATACCTCAAGTGTACTTGCAATAGCTCCATGTTAGCACAATCAAATATACTTACGCGCAATTAAAATGCATTAGGTACAAAATTATTGTTACAATTTAGCAGGCGTGAACTATAAAAATTGTATTTGTACTATAAATAGTTTATAGTAGTTATAATAATTCAAATGTTTGCCTTTTTTCCTTGGGTAATGTTGAACTTTTATTTCATTTTATACTGTATATTTGTTTATTTCCAACTTGGTTACACTTTATTTTGATAATATATTTAGGCATTCTACTAACTATAAGTAAATTTGTAACTACATGTCAAGTAATTCTCATTAATTCTCAACTACATGTCTACTAACTCTCAGAGTAGACTGTTAGGGTAGGTTTAGGGGAAGTAGAATAAGTTCACATACTTGCAAAGTTTCTGATAGTCAGTGTGTAGTATGTTGTCGGACCCATCAAAATAAAGTGTTAGAATATATTAAGCAGACTGTATACTAATACTCTAATGACTTCTAGTAGACATGTAGTTGCGAAGTTACGTACTGTTAGTAGATTGTCTAAAGTGGGCCATCGAAATAAAGCGTTACCTCAAATTTTCCTGTGCATTTCCCTCATTTATCATGATAAATTTATTTTGAAATCCACAGCTTTGTGGACAGCATGTGCCTTTAACAAAAAAATTAAAATACTATAATATTTCAAACATTTCAGATCATTAATCATCAGTGAACACTGCAAGTCTGATATGGCAGCAGACACAGTAGTGCAGCTTTAACTGATCTGCTTAAAAAAACTGTTTTAAGTCATTTTAAGTTAATATTGAACGTGACAAAAGCGATGATGTTGATGATGTGGCTGAGCTGTTTACTTTGTATTAAGTCCATCAGTTTCCACCACCGTCTGATGCACTCAGGCCAATTTGCACACCTGTTTTGAACATAATTGTCTAACTGTCATTTCTGTATTAAAATGCTTAAAATGAAACGGAAGATGTTGATGAGGGCTCGTCTAAAAACCTTTTTCAACAAGCACATTTGATTAACAAAATAAAGTTGTGTACAAAATCTAAACAAACATCCAATTGCTGGGTAGGTTATGAAAACAACACAGTTTAGAAATAATCTGTGTATTCCAAAGTAGCAGGTAGATGTGGGAGGAAGGATTAAAAACTACAAAGTATTCAAAAGTTTCGCTTGACAGGTGTTATACCTAACAGTGTTACATCTGATTTCTATTTAACCATGCTAAAAAGACAAGTAATTCTTAAATAGAAAAGCAGAAAGCTAAATGTTAAAATGATAAGCTGTGAAAAATCTGCACTTCATTTTCCAAACATTCTTCTTCAGAGTACTGTGTGTAAGTTGTGTACTGTAAGTATCTAAAACATTTGCACTTGGTAATTGATTGCATTTTAGCAAGTAAGCCACAGCGTTTTCTCATCAAAAGAACATGTTTTGGTCTTAATTTAAACCTACTTGAGGTTTTTGTAAGCTCTCTGTAGTGCTGTTAAAAGCTGCTCTACAAACACTTGCTAAAATGCAACACGTGCAAAATAAAGTCCTCTAAAGCTGGAGCCAGAGTTCTTGTTTGGCTCGGTCCTGGCATCAGGCTGATTCTTGAACAGGACATCAATCCACACAATGTTCCACACAGCCTCCGTCTCATCACAGTGACAAATTAGGAGAGCTGCTAATATCAGACTCAGAGGAAGTGCTCTTGCCAGGCTCCATTGGGAGAGAGCCTGACCGATATTAACAGAGCATCTCCCTGTTCCCTTGCACCATGACGGATGAAAAGCATTCCAAGGGGTGGCACACCATGCGTGTCCCTTTCCATCCTGCCTTCTGGCAGCAAATATCACTTAACCAGGCATCCAGAAATCTCTGACGGTGAGCATTACACCTTAGACCAGGTTATGCATCTTGTGTTGGCCTTGGATTCGAATGGTTTGTGAAAGAAGGCTTTCACATTTTCAGCATTTGTGAATCTGATGATATACAGAATTTAGTGAAGAATCGGATTCTTTTCTGTGAACATTTTTAAGGCTACGGCATTTAAAGGGCGACATTGGATGCAAAATCCCTTTTACGTGGTGTTTGAACTTAAATGTGTGTTGGCTGTACAAGTGCTTTTTTTAAAAAACCTACAAATCATAAACAATTTCTCAAATCAAGTTGTTCATACATGTAGATTCTGGGCAAAGTGACTTTATTTGCACAGGCCCCTCCCACGACTGTTGATTGACATTTGCATTTTATCACAGAACCACCCAAGCTTGTCTCCTAAGCAACTGAGGCGTTTTGCTGTAATAATGAACATGGCATCTATAGGGGCAGGGTGAGCAGTAGCACATTATCATTTAAAGGAGCATGCTCCAAAACAGGTCACTGTAAACAAAGCTATTTTGACAAGGTAAAAGGGTGTCATTTTAAGCCCTATTCACATGGGATTAGTATTATCTGGGTACCTTGTGTGATTTAGAAATTACAGTTTCATGTGACGCATTTGTGCAGGATAACATTATATCCTGCTTACTCCTTGCATAACATTATATAATCCTTATCACATGCTGCTATACATGTCATCTCTATCTAATCTTGTGCTGGTTTTCAGGTTTGTCGTACTGCACATTGTAGTTGTATGGTGTGTAGCGATATGATATACCCAGCATCCAAAATACTATCAAAACACTCCAACGCACCTCCATTCAAAAGATGGATAAAAGGCTCACAGAACAAAAAAAATAAATAAAAAATTGTTGTGAAAAATGTTATACAACCCTGACAAATCCTGGTGATGTTGATTCAAACAGGACTTATTATCAAAGGAATTTTTACTTTACAAACTACAGACATGTGGAATTCACATGGGATTAAGATCACAGACAAACCTCAATTATTATGTATTATAACTGACTAGAGGTTACCAGGTGACATTAATCCCTCGTTTTACACTACCATTGAGAAATGTTAACCAAAGCATGTTACAAACTTTTAAAGATGATCCTAAAGAATCAAACCAACTTGTGGAAAACTGTCATTTGAATTCCCTTCTAAGGGGTTTGAGCTCAGTTGTCAAAAATAGTTAATTTGATCACCAAATAGGCAACATTTGACTTCAAGAATGAAAAAAAAGTTGTGTTGATGAGTTTGAAGAAGCCTACAATATTTGATAAAACAAAGCAAATAGAAAGAGAAAGCTTAGATATATTATTAGAAGTCTAAAAAAACCATACAGACTTTATTAAAGCCACAAAAATACAAACATCTTGCTGAAAGATGCACAATACACAGTCTTCAAGCCTAGAATGTCGTCATTTTATATTAACAGTAGTTTGGGACAAATAAAATGTGATTTTATCATTTAATGTGAGTTCACATTCTATAGATGCGTCATGGAGCAGTGTGGTGCAGTAAAGTTCAGGGTTTATTGTGTAACCAAAATACCAGTAGGCTAATATCCAGAAAACCTTATGCATATGCAGGACCTTGAATTATAAAGCCCAAAATACGCTGGTACTCTTATTTTGAAATGTAAATGCTTTACTAGTTCCAGGTGTGCTTTCACAAAACTGAGATTAAAAAAATGCATGCTTACAACCATCTACTATAAATTATAATATAAACACCATAAAGTAGGCTAATTAAATCACTTCTCATTAGGTCTTATCATGGCTCCCGTTTTAAACTGATAATTACCATTTAAGACACTAAAGACTTAAATTTGGTCAAACTTAATATTCAGACTTTTTAGAGAACTATTGGAACCCTCTCAAACATCAAACTTACTTTCATGACATTTAGTAATAATGTGCACAATATAGCAAAGTCATGTGAAAAAAGAAAAAAAAATATTAGGATTTATTTATTTATAATACATTATATTGAGTTATATACATGTAATTTATACACTGTGGTAAATCAATTTTATTCTTTAGAATAAACCTCATAGTGAATATTCAGCCTCTGTAACAACTCTTCTCAAATGCAAATATAAATCGGTGCATGTCAGCACAGATATCAGATAAGAAGAATGATCATGACTCTGTAAAGAAATCGATAAGAGAATATCTGTAACAGTAATCAAATCTACTACACATACTTCTCAAACTTTATAACCACATGATGCTTTTGTTTATATTTAATACATCAACTTCTTTAAGCGCTGAAATAATTCACAAGAGCTGCCAACTGAATTAAAGCTAATATAACCTTTATAACATGCCACACTTGCCACTCTGAAAGTCTGCTGATATATTCCACAGCAGTAACTGACTCTTGTTGGTTCTAATTGTTTGTTGTCAATATTGGTGTGAGCGACTTCATACAAATATGACTGCAATAAATGTAGACACGACACCATGAGGTCAGTCTGTCGTACCCTGACAGGGTGGAACAAACTGATTTATTTACCTCATCCCATCATTAGCATTCGTGTCCGTGCATTATCAGCATCAACGCCGTGCTCCTTCTCTCTCACTTGTTTTCATTTGTCATGTTTGTAATTTCAGGGCGCTTGCTTGCTTTAGAATGATTTCACATTTATCATCTTTCAATGCAAGCTCACATATTCCGCTTCTAAGATGCATTAGTGAAATAGGGAAAGAGATTTGCATGTCGATTAGGGGAATAGCACACAAAGCAAATTCTCAAATTCTGCATTAAATGGATTTAGTGTGTAATCATCAAAAAAAATGAAGAAAAGAGAGATGAAAGACAAGAGGGGGTTTTGTGAATGGGTGGTCATTTGGTAGCACTAAAACTATCCTTCATTCCTCTCTGCTCTGGGTCTGCCACATATTTAGCAAAGTGTCACTGATACATGGTAGGACATCTGGCAGAACACTCACTGTACAATGTGTCAGCTATAGAAAAGCTGAAGATAATTGCTAAATTATTAAAGTGCTGCTGCTTTGATGTGCGGTATGTGATACAGAGGATGGGGGAACATAGAAGAATCGCCTCTAGTGAAATTAAGCAAAATTTCAAAATACAATATACTAGTGCTGGGCAATGATTAATCGCGATTAATCGCATCCAAAATAAAAGTTTTTCTTTACATAATATATTT
>JAUCMS010000127.1:22694728-22719360 GCA_032357445.1 Enteromius radiatus
ATTATTTAGCTTGTTCAACCGCGACCCGCCCGAATATTATTAATATATTATTTTCCATCACGTCACCCGCCCGATCCACGGTTTATCCGCGGTTGTAACCGCCATCCGCGCATCTCTAATTTCAAATAGAATATACAATAGAATTATCATTATCTAAAGGTAGCAAATTGGTTATTTTTGAGAAGCAGTCCTACTTTTTTTTTTTTTTTAAATGGAATCAATAAATCAGAACATATTGTGCTAGTGCTGGTTCATCGCTATTGTTAGAGAATCGATTCTCTAACACTGTCAACGGAGATGTAAACAGTGCAGTTCAAGAGAATGAAATATTTTAAAAATGCAATCAAGAAAAGAGAAAATAAAACTGGATCACTTGGTCAACTGTCTGGAAAACTGGTTTTCCACTGAATGTTCTGTCCCCTTCACTTCAGGAAAGAAACAAGAACAAAAGCCCCAAACTGAAATACTGGTCACAAGTGCAAGAAAGACATTTGAGATGTTTACTGAATTGGGACAGAAATAAAGAGCATCTCAGGGAGGAGGACTACGACGTTTGCTAGATGCGAGTGATATTACCTTGTCGCAGCATCCGATTTGAACTTTTTCTCATCGTCTACCTTTCACTCACATTTAATTAAATAGAAACATCAGTAGGATCTTTCCGTCTGTAGCCTTTTTTATCTGCTTTCTGTGCCACAGCTTATCATAACATCGTCATGCTTTTTTTTGTGTAAACAGTTTAACCTGTTGATAGGAGCCATTTGTGAACAGCGGTTTTAAATTGTGAACACACAGAGTTATAATTTATTCTATGAGACTTCCTGATGGTGTAAAGAAACATGACAAGACTGTGTCTTTTTATCAGTTTACCAGATGAAAAAAAAAAAACCCTACCTTCTCACTGTTTGCAAACAACCGCAGGCCTTGGAAAAGAAAATTAGTTTTGATGTGCACAAAGCAATGGTTACGAATGTCATACCACTTTACCCCATTCAACATGTTTTTCATTTAGAAAAATAAATAAAATTTGCATATAATCTCAGTTACACAGTGTATTTAAAAATAAAACATCACAGAAACAAAGAAGACAAACTTGGTAAATAATCTGTTTCTGCATATATGTGGTTTAAACATTACACTTTATGCTGTATATATGAATAAAAACATTTTTCCCCTTCTTCTTTGTCACACCCTGGACTGTTTTGTCATTTTTTTCATTCCCCATATGCTCTGTCTCCATCTGCCCTAGTTTCTGTTAATTGTCAATTGTGTTCAGTTGTGTCTTGTTCATATGTCTTATTGCCTCCACTATTTAAATTTGTTTCAGTTTCATCATAGTTGTCCGGTATTAAGGTTATTTTCATGTGGACTACTCTGCCTGTCTGTTTACCTGCTTTTGGAACATTAAAGGATTGTTATCTTGTGAACAGTCTGCCTCTGTGTTTCACCACACGTGACATTCTTATGCTTATCTTATGCACAGAGGGAAAGAAAATATTACAAAAATATATTGTACTGTCATTCTTGCCAGAAATATAACAAATGCTTTGCTTCTTGCAGCAGGGCTTGAAATTATTTATTTATATTAATTAAAAATCATTAAAAGTCTAAAAACACACACACACACACAAACACACACAAAAAAAACTATTTATAAAAATATTTATTTTTCTCCTTTATATTATATATAAAAAACCTATTATATATAAAAAAACAACAACATGCATATATAATATTGAATTTTACATTATATGATGTTTAGATGATTAGAAAAGAATTGGACACTGATTTTATAATCAGCCCCTTTTCTAATCCCCCTTTAACCACTTTCCACATCAGCCCAATTGGCATCGCCACCCATAAATTCTCAGGCAAAAAAATGCCTTATCATAGATCTCTCTTCTCCCCACAATTCAGCCATTCCCAGCATTAATAGCCTAATCCCAATCGAAGAATTCTCCATCCACTAACATGGTAGTGACCAAGCAATCGAGATTATCAAAAAAGTTGGTCACGGCGCATGATTGGCGAAAATGGACATCACCTCTGTATTCAAAGTAATGCCCACACACCCCAATTTTTGGCATGTCTTTGGCATTCGATGGCTCAATAAATTTTATTTCGCTGTTCACCTCACCCTCGGATGCAAAAGCAGTCCAAAAATCTTTGACCTGCTCTCTGAAGCCATCTGCTGGATCCTTTCAAATAAATATCAACCTCACCTGTCCCCACCTCATTCATCTCCTCGATGACTTCCTTATCATCTCCCTTCCTAACGCTATCCCAGCCGCCGACCTAAAGAAAGTCCTGAGAGTCTTTGATGACCTAGAAATTCCAGTAACCGAAGAAAAGACTTTGGGACCCAGCCATCCCATCGAATTCCTCTGCATTAATCTTGACTCCCTGAAATTCTTAGCTTCCTTCCACAGAGAGAAAGTCGACAGGATCATCCTGATCATCTCAAATCTCATATCTAACCTCTAATGTTCCAAACGCAAACTATTGTCCGTTCTGGGGTATCTCAATTTCGCGTAAAATGCTGCAGGCAATTCACACATGCTCAATCTGGCCTCATCCGTTAATGCCCTTGAAGATCAAATAGCTTTAATCAGCCCATGCCTCCACAAAATTCAGCTGTGCCTTTTGTTCCTAAAAGAATGGAACAGTCACTCCTTTAGCCTCCCCGGTCGACATCACAAATTTTTAAAGACGCCACACAATCAAATTGGTTTCGGCGAATTCTACCGCAATCGCTGGTTCGCCTCTACATGGTCAGACCACTCCAAAATCTGAGCTCAAAAGTCGGAGCTATAGCACCCACCGTGTGGACGGCCCCAGCCAGAGATGGTCATTTTACATTCATTGTCGTGTCCAATGGACAGCCCAAACTGGAGCATTCTGGTCAACGTGTGGACTGCTCTGGAAAAGGACGCTCACTCATACCTCTGTTTGGCAGTAGACTTCGAAAGTCAGAGCTATTGCACCCACCATGTGGACAGATCCAGCCAGAGAAGTTCGTTCTCCCGCCTTCCTGCCATACAGTAATAGTAGGTAAGCTCAAACTGGAGCATTGCACCCACTGCGTAGACTGCTCCAGCAAGAGTCCCCTGCCCCATTATCCCCCCTTATTTCCCTGTCCAACATTTCAGTCATTCGGCAGCACCCTCTAGCCAAATTACATACTCCTACATATCCTACCACATTCCTAATTTCCAGATGTTATCCATCCATCCATCGTCCAGCACCCCCTTTCATCTCAGTCGCCTTTTTGGCTGCGCACTTCATTTGGCTATGGGGGTTAAAATTCCCAGGGCTCGAGCTCACGGGCCTCTCCCCGGACAGGACGCCAAACTTTATTTCTATTTGAATATTAATAAGGAAGTGTGAACTTGTGAAATGATGTTTAGATATAAACAAAATTCGGGAGAAGCACGTATGAATGATTAACCGCATCTGACACCTCGTTCTCGAATCAGCTCTATTTAATGGATAATCTCTTAGCTCTGAAGGAATGATAGGCTAACTCCCCTTCTCCGGCATCTCTTTCTTTGCATCCCTCCACCGCCCCTAGTCCTAGAATACCTATGCTAACATTTGTCCATCTTTATTTCAGATCTAAAGAGTACCAGCACAAGAGACAATCTTCATCAAAATCAGATCACCTGGTCAAGCTCCTCAGGTAGATCCACCAAAACTTAATGCACCCGCATTCTCTATAAATCCTTTACATGCAACTAATCAAACTGGAAATTAGGTGACGGGCGTCTGGCCAGAGAAGAACTGGCCCCAACTGAGCCTGGGTTCTCCCAAGGTTTTCTTTTTCTCCATTCCTCACGATTGGAGTTTTGGTTCCTTGCCACCGATGCCTCTGGCTTGCTTAGTCGGGGACACCTAATTTCTAGTGACTTCATCATCGTTTACAGAGACTGTCTCTGCATTTAAATTATAACCTCAGCAATTTCACTTCTATCTCTCTAATATTTAATAAGTACCATTAAGCACCATATAAGTCTGGGGTGGGGGGGTGGGGGCACTCAGGGATCAGGCCGGACAGCAAGCTCTGTCCAACCCTTGCTGCCCGGGGGTTAAAATCCCTGGGGCTCGCAGTAAATAGCACCTGGCAACTTTTGTGAACAAGAAACAATCTATTATGTGGTTAATTTACATAGACAACAAAATATGGGAAAAAAAATAAATAAATAAGTACAATAAAAAAACAACACTATTTAGAATTTGGTCTGGTTGCATTGGATTGCAGGTGGTTAGTGAATGAATGAGTGAAAAATGCAAATGTGGTGCAACAGTTTGGCAAGTTTGCCCTCAAGCACTTACAATGTTTGGTTTGTTTGAAGTTGTGCAACACTCCAAACTGTAGTTTCTACTGTAATAATAGGAAGCTTTGCAGAGACATCCATCAACTAGGTTATACACATATGTTCTGCAGACACTTAAATGATCACCATGTTGTAAATCACATACTGTTTCACTATGTACAGATTTTCTGACCTCATCTCAAGCCAGAAATAGAGGAGAGAGGAGGCATGGGCAGGTCAGCTGTGAAGTGCGAAAAGAACAAATCTGCGCTCGGAAATGTATAATTTAATCTTGATCATGAGTTAATACACCATATGCTCCTTGCAATTAAGCTGTCCATGGATAACCCATCTCTAATTTGTTAAGAGTTCAATGCAGCGTAAAATCTGGGGCAGGTCATTCCCCTGAGTTTAATCTAGCTAGCATGGTGGGAAGAGAGAGAGAGAGAAAAAGAGGGAGGAACAG
The DNA here is from genome assembly GCA_032357445.1 of Enteromius radiatus. NCBI lineage: Eukaryota > Metazoa > Chordata > Actinopteri > Cypriniformes > Cyprinidae > Enteromius > Enteromius radiatus. The sequence continues at coordinate 22,699,508 of JAUCMS010000127.1, forward strand.
TCAGAGGGACATGGAGAAAGAGAGAGAAAGATAGTCAGGGTCTCTAATTACTAGGGCTAAATCACCAATGAGAGAGCAGTGCTTCAAAACACCTTCAGCTCTACTCTGTCTTCATTCAGTGATTTATAATTAGACAAAAGAGAGCAGGAAAAAGAGAGTAACAGAAAGAAACGAACATACATTCATTTCAGTGGAATGGAAGTAGCAGCGTAACACCAGAGGACGCAAGTTTCTTGCTAATGGGGAATTTACATCGCAGAGACATTTAATCTCAAGCAAATTTAACTGGGAATGAAATATCAGAGGCCATGCAAGATCACAGAACATTTATTGTATATTCACAGTTGTGCAACCACAGATATAAAGCAAGGCATCTCATACTGCTATTTTTTAAAAGGGGCATCAGTGGCAGTCCAGGATTACTTATATGCATGATCATACATAGGAATAATAATAAGAAGAATAATAAGAATAATTATAGTAATAATTAATAAATAAATAAACATTCTATAGCAGATGTTTTCACTTGATTGATTTATTGATTGATTGATGTCTAAAACCTGAGTGACCCTCCAAATAGAAAAACATGCACACACACACAGACACTATAATACATACATAGAAAGAGGTTGTTTCCAAAATGCAATCAGACTATCATTTTTATAGAACTATTACAGAAATAGCAATATTGTATTGTATAGAGACATTGTTTTTTTTCTGCCTATAAAAAACTAAGCTGTATATCTGAATAGAAATATTTTTTCCCCTAACAAAACAAACAGCACAGTCAAGGTTAACTTCTTACTATTACAAATTCTATCAGCAGCGTAAAAAATGTATTTGTCTTATGATTCCTGACCTATCTTTGACAGAGGTAAATGTATTTAAAAATATGGTTTTATTCATATTTAATTTACTTCTATTAATGACTTAAAATATTATTTTAATTTGTCAGCTTTTTTCCTCTCTCAAATGTTTGAGTAATCCCTACTGCTCCCCTGTGATAAAAATGTCAAGATTGGATTGACAAGTTTTAATAGATTTACATATAATCTGTGATTTCTGCCAAAGTGTTCAAGACAACACCTTCTTAACCCACAATAATGACTCATCATTTAAAAATTATGTTCCACTCAGCTAAAAAAATGTAATAAAGTAATAAAATAACTGCAGAGCTAGCTCCCTGTAGAGTAAAAAAAAAAACCACATTAAGAGGTAAATGAGGATGATTCATCTTTGATCCAGGTCATCACAGATGCCTAACTACAATGACATGTAATTTGCTGTTGTGAATCTGTGATGCTGTTCCATGACTAAGCTGTGAAAGCAGAGGAGGAGGCTAAAGCCGGACTGAGCTGCGAGCAGGCAAGCGAGTCTGAAAGGTAAATCATGGCTTGCTCCATAACATAAGCCTCCATAGGGAGAACTGTGTTTTAAAGCCCTGTCTGACTGATCGATCCAGAGCCAAAATTGCACACAGGCCCCTAAATACACACACAAATACTTGACACTCACTGTTGACTCATTTAATTAGTTGTGGTCACAGGGGAAGCTCAGGTCTCTGAACCAAGCCTCCACCATTTTGTATATAAGGATGTGCCGTTGTGGCATCCAACAAACACCAAGAGACAACCACAATATTTTATTAATTAGCTGATGTGCATTATTACTGCGAGTTGGGAACAATGACAGGACCCACTCACAGTAAAAGTGTCTAACACAGCGCCCTTCCTGCATACTGATGTTGCGGCTGGGTGAGCTTTAAATCCAAACAGGTCTTTGGGAATATTAACGGATTAATTAGCATTCACATCACTTGCGCAAAACAGGCTTAATTGAATCGGGCACAGCAGTTTTGAGTGCTGGAGTCTCTGTGATGTTAATTGTGACGTTTGGAAAATTGAGTCTCTAATTAATGGCTGATGAAAATATCGTGTGAGAGTGAGGAAAGTCAAATTAGTATTTCTATAATTTTATCTACGGACTAGAGCTAATATGGCAAAATGAGTCTTTTTCACTTTAAAAAGCTTGTACTTGAGAGATATTCTACATTAGCAAATAAGTGTGGACATTTTTACGTGCGCTTCTATTTTTTTAGTTTGAAGTGAAAAGCCAGTTCAATGCTCATCTGGTAGCTTAAATAATTTGTCCAATTGCATGCTGGCTGACAGCATCAAGCGTCATTTGCTGAAAAGCTCTGCTAGACTGCAAACTGAACTGATTGAATAAGCAGCGGTGTCGTGACATATACAGTATGTGCACACTATACCGGTATCAGTCAATTCCCACAGGCCTCCTTCAGTGATGTCAGAGCAGAAGCTTTGACTGATTCATGAACAAAAATATGTCTGCTCTCTGCAAAACTGACTCAACTCTCTTGAGGATTGAGAGCAAAACCATAAAATAGGGATATATTTATGTGATTAATTTACTATTTGGATGTATTCATTATTACATTTTTATGTCTTTGACATTTTATGTTGCTCCAGTTCCATATTTAACTTTCACCGGTCGCCTCTCCAAGCATTTTTTCCTCAGTCTCTGGCACCCTCACATACTTCAATACCTGTTTGTGTGATGACACGACTCGCGCGTTCTCTCGGTATGTCTTCCGAACAAGTTTTATGAGTCATGAAAATGTCATAGACATCATCCTGAGAAACAATTAGTCTAAACAGTGTTATAACTTAATTTAAATACTCACAGCACAACAACATCACTTAAACACATATGGTAATGTGTTATCGGCCGTTAATTAAAAATGACAGTTTTGTTAAATTTCAGGATGTTACATTTCATTGAACAATGCCATTAAAAATGTTTATTTGGTCATGGCTAGAATTGACACAGATAAAACCAAAAGCTAACAGTAACATTACATTTCTTACCTATTAGATTCTGTTTCATTAACATCTAAACCTACACAATAATCCAAAAACAGCAAATATTGTAAAGTGTGACAAAAAAGGTGTAAAAAAAAACACTTTTTATTCCTCCTTATTCGTTTAACGATGCTAATGCTTTGATGTCAACGTGAAACGGCTTGAGACTTATTTCAATGATTCAGGGTCTGCTCTTTCTTATGAGAGACACTAACATTATACACGGTTCACTTTCAGATTTAAAACTTTGCAGGATATTTTCATTCTCCTAGAGCTGTGTTATAAACTGCATAAAAGCTCATTTTCAAAAATCCATAAAAGGGGTACTTTAAGAGTACACATACTATTCTTTAGTAAATTTGCTTCTATATATACACTGGCCCTCTGTTGCTGAATTGGACAAAGGAAAGGATTACTCAGAAGATGGAGAAGTGTGCTGACATCATGCACATCCAACACAAGTGGGAGATGAAGGTTTGTGTCCACCTGCCAGAATCAATAGGTACATCAAAACTATCGCTGATACTTCACTCTCCCTTTCCTCTGTTTTATTTATTTCTTGTTTATCTCTGTCAGCACACAATGCCAGAAAGTAAAAACGCTGACAAACATATATACCTTAAGCAACTACAGCGTTTTCATTTTTTTTTTCTCAAATAAGATAGCCAGTGTGTATCTGCAGAAGTCTAGCTGAAGGAAGTGCTTCCTGACCTCCCCTCAAGCCCGGCACACTCAATCTTACATGGCTTGATGTAGAAGTGAAACATCATGACCTCCTCTCTGTCAGACAGAGAAGTATTTGTTTCAGCTTCATCTGAAGAGGAATCGAAGCGAGGTGCCCTTGACGGGGTCACGGAAGAGTTGATTTGCCATTTTGGGAGCCTTTTAAACCTAAAGTGACCTAGTTGTAGCCATGGGAACTCCAGTGCAGACGCATTGCAGCCAGGCAAAGACAAGGTGAGATTTATGGTAAAAAAAAAAAAAAAAAAGTGCTGGTTCGACAGCAACTGCTAAAATCTTCCTAAAACTGCCTCAGAGTGAAGAACTGAAATGTATCATTGTTTGACGTAAGCTTTTCCAATGATTTCATCCTCATAAACACTGCCACTTTTGTACAACTTACTACAAAATTGTATTTTCTGTAAATATACCACTATTATACAGTATTAAACATCAATAAACTGAACCAATTTCCCACTTTACATTTGTTGCTTTTTTCAATAATCCCTTTCAATACATCTCAATACAGAAGAAAATATCTGTCCAATGTAAAAAAAAAAATGCTGTGTAGTTATACAGCTGCTTGCCAGTAACTCCGTGTAGATTTATTTTTCGCAAATGTATTGTCAAGCTTGTTCAAATATAAATGAACATTAAATATAAACATAATCTTTACAGGTTAAAACGATTAAAAACAGCCTCATGCAAAGCATTTTGAAATGCTCAATCTTTTTGTCTGATATTGGTTCCCTGAAATGCTCTGCACGAGGCTGTTATTTTATTTAAATTTTCCTGTAAAGATAAAAACTTGTTAATGTTTAATGCTCATTTATATTTAAACTTTATATATATTATTATTATTATATATAAACTTTTGCCAGTAAATAACATACATTTAAATCTACAGTAGGTCACTGCCAACTAGCTGCAATACTGTAATTTCTACAGAATTATTTTAATAGTGTACTTTCATAACATCTCAGCTTTAAATCCCTTTTATACCAAATATTTTGTTCCATCTATAGTGAATCAATTCTCTGTTTATGGTGCTTCTACTAATACAAAGCATTAGTACAGACAACTGCTGTTAATGCAGCCGCAGCCAGGTGCCATCAGGCTAAATGATCTTGTTCCAGCTGTGGGATTACATTAGTTTTTTTCCAGGTCATCATCTCAATTTAGGTCTTGGGTCACTTTCATTTAAACTCTGCTGTTCCTTTGAGTCGTGAAATGAGCCAATGACGTTAGGAAAAATAAATAAATAAAAATAAGCATGTAAGCTGACATTTAACCCCTCCAGCTGAAAATATTACCATCAGTTTATATACGACTCTAATGGAATCTTTGCCAGGGTACCTCAAACCAGTATAGCCACGCAATCCTGCAGGTGCTTCGCCATATTTGCATTCAGATTTTATTGCCTTTAGCAAATTTTAGTGAATAATAATCACGCATGTTCTAAACTGCTTGTTCGATGCAGCAGTAAGAATCACATGCCCATTGTGCTTCCTGAGTCCCTGCAATCATTCTTCCTGCCGGAATCGAAGCCACATAAATCACATCACATTAACTTGCAATTAGGGAGACCTTTGAAATTCCTCTCTCATTTCATAAAGTCTTCTGCTAAAAGAAGACCAATCATTTTGCTTTCTGCCACTATGACCTCCCTCCCTCCTACTCTCCCCTCATTAAGGAAAAAAAAAAAAAAAGATTCTTCAATCGACACCCTTGAGTCACTGATAACATCGAGAGCGTGGCTGGTCAAATGCCAATTAGGCCCCAGTCAACACACGTTTATTTTCAATCCAGTTCTTTTTTTCTGACATAAAATTGGTGGCAATAATGTTCTTGCTACAGGATAACAGCATTTTTTTTTTTTTAATAAGGAATGTGTGTCCAACACAGCTAACAGCAAAAGAGCTGATTTCTTCATTATAAATTGCCTATGAGGAGTGCAGGAAACTTCAAAGTGTTGAAAAATTATATTCAAATGTTATATTTGTTCATTTACAGTAGAAATACTTGGATGAAAATAAGCTGGGCTTTATTACAAAGTTTGAGCCTATTTATATCAAAAACGTCTCAAGTGTCACCATTTCAATTAGTGCACTATTGATTTATGCAGTCGAATCAAATAATTTATCAGTTTGCAACTGAGCTGACTCTTCCAAACAGTGTTGTGTTTCCTTTAAAAGACATTCTGCTTGGTTTTCTTTTAATTGTTCCGTTTCCAGAAGTGATGGTGACACGTTTGTTGACAAGTTTCTTTCGATAAAAGTTAAATTAGCATTTCACAGAAAAAAAACGTCAGATTCCTTATTATTAATGAGGCAACCAAGTGATTTGCATAGTTCAGAGATTAATTGACTCTTATCATGAGGTATCCGTACTTGAATATGCCTTTGAAATGTCTCCTTTTACCCATGCATCCAGGGTAATTACTTCCACTACTGTATATAAGAGAAACAAATAATTTGGGAAGTTTGAGTTAAAACATATGAAATCCAACCGAGAAGCAATAAAAATGTTCTAATTAAAATACGCAATAAAATTTAAATTGGCAAACATGGAAAACGAGCAGAGAAATAATCCTATTTAGTCAACTTAATTCAGTGGTGTATCCATAATTTGAAAACAGATGCATCACTCTCATCAGGATTTCATCTGTAAAATGTTAATTGCAATAATGATGATGATGATATTTGTTTTTAATATGAACATGCTGAGATAGACTACAGAGTGTTCGTAAATATACAAAGCAGATAGCTTTACGGAAATATTTAACCATGTTAACTGACATTGTGTGAAAACGACTGAGAGTTCATTATTTTACATAAATAAAAAACCATTTAGAAGCACAGGGTTGGTAAGATATTTTAGTTATGATGATGATGATGATGAAGTCTCTTATGCTAACCAACTTTATTTGATCAAAAATACTATAAAACTGTTTGGTAACACTTTAGAACAGTGAACACGTATCCACTATTAACTATGACTTAAGGTAGTTGTTAAATTTAGGTATTGGGTAGGATTAGGAATGTAGAATAAGGTAGTGTAGAATAAGGCAGTAATGCATGCTTAATTACTACTAATAAACGCTAACATACTAGTAATATGAACACTAATACGTAACTAGTTAAGAGACTAGCTAAGAGTTAATATTTTTTATTATTATTTATTTTATCCCTGTAAACTGAATAATGTTGAGTTTCTCAACAAAAATGTACTGCTCAAGAAACATTTCTTATTGCCAACGTTAAAAACTTTTTTATTATTATTACTTCAGGATTCTTTTGATGAAAAGAACATTCAAAAGCACAGCATTTATTTGAAATAGAAATCTTTTGTAACAACATAAATGTCTTTGCCCTTGCTGCAAAAACAAATATTTCTTTAAAAAAAAACACCTTAGTCCTATACAGAACTACCTAGAATTATTATTAAACAATTCACTTGCATGTTCAGTGATTTCCAAAGAAATCATTTGAACCCTGCGTGTGGGGCATCTGAGAGGGCCGGATGGTAGAGGATGCTCCCTCGACTGTTGGGTGGGTGTAGCTGCTCATTTCAGCAGCCTGTGACCCTCGATCTGATTACATCAGCCATTCTGTCTCTCATGCCCCACTGAAGCTGACTTGAACTGATGAACTCAGCCCCAGAGCAGTCAAACTGCCCTGCAAAAGCTGATGCCAGCCGTTAAAAGCCTTGGTTGAAGAAGGCCTGTACTGCTATGACCAGCTTTGTGCTTTCTTTTCAAATGGTTTGGGGGGTGGTTAGAACAACAAAATACAGACTTCTGCCTCACCCTGTCAGGAGACTTATTTTTCTTCTGCTGACATGTTGAGTTGTGGTCTCTGAGCTGCCACCTCCTCTTGTTCTTCTCAACCTGGCCACAAGGCCTCCAGCTTACAGACAGGAGCTTTGGGTGAGCGCTGAGCTGTCTGCTCAATGGCCCAACTAGAACCGATGACCACCAGAGGCCTCTGAAAACGTCATCTTCTCTTATGGTGGATAGGGGGCCGGATGAGTTGAGCTCACAGCGAAGACTCCTGGAGACCGTGATGAGGATGTGAGAGAGATTTGGGGTCATCGAGGTCTTTTCCTCAGATAAATGTTGTCAAAATGTGTCTTGGTTATTTTTAGTCGATTTGCTGGAATAGTGCATGCACAAGAAACAATAAAGAGCTGCGTAAGAGAGCTGGAAAGATCAAAACACTTCAAAATCAATAAGAGAGATGCATTCTCTGAGTAAGAAGTAGTCTACAGCGACCTTTCGTAACGAGAGGTTTTGTCATGCAAAGCACAAATTTCAGTGACTGACTTACCTATGAATTCCCCTGATGGCCGTGAACTCGACTGCTACATCAGCCAAATTGTAGCATTCTTAGGCAAAACTGGCTCTGAAAGGGATTTATGCTCGGAAAAGAAAATGGAACAATAAGGAAAAGTGCATGAGAGAAATTGAAGAAGAGGCAGAGAAATGAAAAAAAAAATCTGTGCTTTTGAGTTCTGCAGCGCGCAGTGTCACATTCTTCACCTCAGGACTGGCGAACACTTAACTCGACGCTGTCGCGATTCCTCCAATTACTCCTGACAGCCTCCCCGTTCGTGTGGGAGGTGGCTCGCCCCTGAAGTGCTCGGCGGAATACCAAGGTGCCACAACATCAATTATTTAGTCCGCCTTCCCATTCGCATGCTGCCTTAACAGCCTCAGTTTTGTCCCATTAGAAATAAAGGGGCTGACTAGATTTTTGCCCATGATGTAGTATGGGCATATTTAAATAATCATTTTGGATGTGATCTGTGTGGGGTTCAAATGTGGTTTGGCAATGAATTCAGAAGTGCTGTGAGTTTGATACATACAAATCAGGTAGAAATTGAATCTCCACACAGGGTCGGTTGGATTAGCGTGATGGGGGAGAGTGACTGGAGTGGGAGGAGTGAATAGTCTGTTATAGAGATAGTAAGTTTGTTCATCACAGGAGGTCAAACCTAAATACAGGTGCAAATTCACAAAAAAAAAAAATATATATATATATCAATGATTTAATACGACACAAATGACTGCCGTAATGCCTGCTGAAACTTAAAATAGACAAGAAAAAAATAGAATATGTATTTGAAGAATAGAATACCTGTCACAGGTAATGCACTATGAATATAAATTAAAATTCTAAATTCTAAAGTTCATATAATGCATAACACTAACATAACTAAGAATTCACCACATTAAGTTACATATCAAATTAAAATTCAAGTACAGTAGGCTATGTTTGAGAGCAACAGTTTAGGTGCTTTTTTTTCTTGTATGCAGTCACAAAATCACTGACCCTCTCCTTGGCGAAATAACAAGTGGTCACAGGAGACACAATGGGACACATTAATACTTGGTGTAAATGGTAATGAGTCTCACCTGACCACTCACATGAGACTCACATAGACTAAAGCTATGGCTCTTACTAAGTGAATACATGATGGCAGATAATAAGAAGAAAACAAATGAGAAGAAAACAAAACAATACTGAAACACAGAGAGAAAGAGAGAGAGCATAAGAGTAAAGAGAGTTAAGCATCAGTACTTTTGGTAACTTATCATCGCTCCCAAGGTAGAACAAAACATCCAAGAAAATGCACTTAAGCAATACCCTTGAGTCCAAACAAATAGGTAGTTCAAGCTGTTGAGGATATTGCAGGAGAAAGATGAGAGAAATAAACCCTTTTTTAATTATCAAAATGAAATGCCATATCTACAGCTGTTCATTGAGATGGCTGAATCAAATGGATTGTCCCTGATGTTTTAAAATGGCTACAAACAGAAAATACTGTGTTTCTCAATTCTCACCAGATATGTGATATTACAAGCCAGATCTCATGGCAGTTCATACATGGCTAATTCGCATTCCGACCACACAAATTCATATGATTTTGGCTAAATCGTAAGTATTTCACAAGTTGCCCATTCGTATGAATTTGTATGAATTACCAACTGTATACCTAAACCATACCCGTCACTGAGGTTTAGACAAATCGTACAAAGTCATATGAGTGAGGTCGTACTAATTTGTATGAACTGGCACAAATTTGCCACCTCGTAAAATTGGTTGTGAGACTGTGTTGGATATTACACAAAAGAGAGTAAATCATAAATCAAGTTATGAATTAAATGCAATAAAGCATTTCATTATAAGCTGTCTGAATTTGATTATTGGGCGTGAACGTGAGAAAAGACAAACGTGTATTAACTGGTTTTAGAGGGTAGTTCACATTGCGGACAGAAGTAGTTAAAAGTACGAAAAGCGTAAGCTTTTATCCGGTACAAAAAAAAAAAAAAAAGATATATAATAGTGACCTTTCAACATCAAATTCGAAGGAAAAAATAGCACTAATAGAAACAGGATAAAAACTAAGGAAAGTAGTCAAAAGTCAAAAATCATTTAAGATTGTAAAGTTGGTCTCAACAGAAGCCACACTCAGATACTGGGTTTTAATAACACAATTCTTCAAAGGTGCTCAGCAGATCTAGACACATTTACATTTCAAAAGGATAAAGATTGCTTTCATTTCTGATGTTTTCCACAAAGGTGACTTTTTATATCTATATTTTTTAAAAGTGTTTTAAAGAGTTTATATATCAGTGTGTTTGACACTATGTGCTGTCATTCCATTTAATGTCTTTCTGCTCCCACCTTTTTAACTCCATTTTTTTGCCTGGTAGGTAATATTATGATATCGCTTTCAAGCCTGAAAAATTGGTTCTTCATACATTTACGCAGAATTCAACTTATATTGTTGTCAACAGAGGTATATTCAGAGAAGGACATTCAATTTTACCTTTATGAAATTCAACAGAGAAATAAATAGAAACATGTTTTAAAAAAAGAGGAACATTTTCCCTGTTACTAAAAAGTGTGGTAATATTCTTTGAAATAGTACAGTGTACATCCAACTGGCTCTGATCAACCAACCTGTCAGAAATCTGTGGATTAACTTTCTGTAACTGTTACACAAATGCCAGTATGGACAAGAGGACTGAGAAAGATAGATGGACAGAACAGGCCATAATATAGTTACACAAGCCAGGACTAGCAAGTTCCCATTAGCTGAATCACCTGAAGTTCTCAGTGGGATTTTGGGGAGAATTAATTTGCATAGGTTAATATTAATATGGAAATTACACTTGAAAGGATAATTAATTACTCATCCATCCCTCCTCGAATCTTTTTTCCGCTCATCATAGGTTATGTAAATCGACCTATCAACTGGTAGTGCAGTAGTCAGTGTTTAGACAGTGTGTAAGGTAGGTCTGGCTTAACTCGTTACTCGACAGCTCGTTCAGTCACTGAACAGCCGTATTGATTTACATTTACTTTAATTCCCCTTTCCCACACCCTTTGTGTCATTAGGGAGAGCAATTCAGTTCAACTCCAGGTAATTTTCATAATAACAGGAGACATTTTTAGTATGCCTTGGGCAAGTTCTTGCTTAATTTTTATTCAGTTGTGAACAGAATTAATCTAAAGACCTCTGATAAATACAGAATTAAAAAAGCGTATTTCCAGCCTTTAGATATGATTAATTGAAAGGAAGAAGACAAAACACACACACATATATACACATGTAACCCCCCTGAGTCCGCTTCCACCACGACTCGTCCTCGCTCCGAGCGGGTCTCGAACCCAGGTCTCCGGCACCTCTTTTTGAGGTCAGGGGAGTGAGGTTTACCTGCACAGCACTTACTCGCTGGCCTCCGTTACATACACACAATTTCACAAGAATAACCACATTGAGAAAAAGATGTCAGATGTCAGTTACAAATTAGCACCTTATGCTTCATAAACACATAAATTCGCAGGCATTTTATTTCTGCTAAACTTGTAGATGTTTCTTCACATTCACTCCCACACACACACACACAAAGACATCTTTGGACCAAACTCAATGCATGTTAGCTTTGAAACTGTGCTCAACCCGTGGGGCAATTGAGAGTAAGCAATGTATACTTTTTACTGCTCGTTTTGAGTTAAGGACCATTAAAGGAGAGGAAAAGTACAAATGCACAGTAGCTTTTCATATAGAAGTTTTTCATAATATGCAAAAGTAGTAACATCTTGATCATGCCACTATTAATGCTAAAATAAGTAGTACTGTAGATACACCTTACATCTTTTGATTATTGTCTGCATGAAACCATAAATTCTAGCTGTCAGTTGGAATTAAGTTAGAAAAAGTGTGAGGGGGGATAGTAAAATAAAAATCACAAACTGTCAGATCATCTTTCTTCAATTTCAAAATTACTCTTCCAGTTCAAGAAAATGGAACAAAGACATTCTGCCACTGTGATTTCCTGAGCGCAACCATTTCACCTCAATGATGGTGTAATTTTGAAAATAACAAGACAAAAAGATCAGAGGATTTAGCTTTTAGAGTGCAAACTTTATCCTTAGTCTATGACAAAAAAAACCTAAACAAACGAAAAAAAAACACTGAGCAATACTTCATATGCATAAACAGATACACAGCGCACATATAAACACACATGTTCACAATATCATGTGTTGTGTAAATATTGGACACGACCACCTGCCGCCGCAGTGCTCACTCTGTCATTACACAGGCAAAGCATCACCCTCCCTCAGATCCACGTCCTCACAACATCTTTCAAAACAGCTTTCACATAGTTGATGCCAAATCCAACAAAAACACTGTAAACACAACCCCGTTCGTTATCATCTCATTGCTATACTTTAAGTTTTTCTCATCTAGCTCATTGTTTGGGGTGCATATATTCTCCGGCTGGGGGACCCCCATGGTGTATTGGGTCACAGCGTGTCTTTAGCTCAGCGGGGGGATGTAGGTAATGAACACAGATGCTGTCAGTTCACTATAATTAGCTGTATGAGCAGGAATTGGAGAGCTGCAAGCAGGTGGCACCACCCAAAGAGCTCATCAGAAATCCACACTGAGTTTTGCTCAAGTTGAAATTTAAAATAATTCAAGGTTATATGTTTAAGATGAAGTTTTGAAGAAGATGGCATTATCGTGGAAGACTGTCAAGTTTTGGTCAATGCAACTTTGTATTTTTGCTAAAATACACAATAGAGTTTTGGATTTTTGTTTTTTAATGGCTATTAAATTTGATCTGGTCTTCAACAATAGATTGTCTTTCACAAGTGGAAAAAGTATGTGAGCTCTTGGATTTACTGGTTGACCATTCTTTGGCGGTAATAACCTCCACCGAAACGTTGTTGTAATTGAGGATCATTTATACTTGAGGAATTGTACACCATTTTTCTGCACAAAGCTCTTTTAGTACAGCATTTTTCGACATGCCTGATGTACTGTAATTTGATCTCCTGAGGTCAAGCCAAAGCCACGTCAACAGAGATGCTAGAAGATTTCGAAGTCTTTACTTGACACTCCAGAGTTCCTCTGAACATCACTGAGCATTCTGTCCTTTGATCTTGCAGCCATCTTTCATCTTTGATCAAAGATGGTACATACTTTGAGAACCATTGTACTAATCAAATGTACATAACACTCTTTAAAATAAAGGTTCTTTATTGGGATCGAAAGTTCCATTAAGAACCTTTAACATTGATGCCACCTTTCCATTGCACAAATGGTGGAAATGTTACGTAATCTTAAAAAATGTTTTTTAAAACAAATAAATTATTCTTTTAAGAACCGTTTACTGGAAGGTGCTTTTGAGGAATCAAAAATGGCTCTTCTATGGCATCACCTTTATTTTAAGAGTATTATTTTACAAAAATTAACTCTGCAATTTAAAGGGTTAGTTCCCCCAAAAATTAAAATTCTGCCATTGATTATTCACCTTCATGCTGTTCCAAACCCAGTAGACCTTTGTTCATCTCTGGAACACAAATTAAGAATATTTTGATGAAATCAGAGAGCCATCAGACCCTCTATAGACAGCAATACTACTGAAATTATCTCAGGTCCAGAAACGTAGAAAAAACACTAGTTCAGTCAGTCCTGCAACGCTAGGAGAATTTTTTTTTTTTGTGCAAAAAAAAAAAACAAAACTAGCGTATAATCAGCATACATTTCTTCTCCCGTGACTTGCGTCTTGCGCCATTTTAGAGAGCATCACTACATATGTTGTACGCCTTCCACTAGGTGTAAACATCCGCAGATTACGTACACACGCATGTTTTCCCCTGATGTAAACAAGGCTGATTACATCAAATGCGTTAAAGTGTGCGTATGTGTTGCATTGTGATAATCTCTAAAACGGCGGAAGACATAAGTATGGGAGAAGAATAGTATGCTGTTGATATGCTACTTCTGTTTTCTTTGCGCAAAAACAGTATTCTCCTAGTATCACAAAACTGAAGTTGAGTCACTGATGTCAAATGGACTGTTTTTCCAATGATTTTACTACGTTTCTGGACCTGGGATCAATTCAGTTATATTGCAGGGTCGATGCCTCTCTGATTTCATTAAAAATCTCTTAATTTGTGTTCTGAAGATGAATAACAGTCTTCTGGTTTAGGAACGACATGAGGGTGAGTAATTAATGACAGAATTTTTATTTTTGGGTGAACTGACCCTTTAACATTTAGAGACCCAATAATAAACCAGACAGATTTTCAGAATCCACTGGAACTGTGTCCAGGCTCCTCTCCTATTCCATAAGAGGCATGTTGTTAAAGTGAGTAAAAAACCTGCACTGTAAAAAATGGAACTGCACATTTTCCAGTTCACAAAACCTAAAAAGTAGAAAATGCTATTTTCTTTAAACTACATAAAAACCCTTGTCAGACCAACAAAATTACCCCAAATGTTGTCCCAACTAGTCAAACACAGTTGTCTGAACAAAGAATTTCATGTTGTTAAGACTTTGTGAGTTCCCAGCATGCATTGCAGCATAACTAAATTATGCAGTTACTATAATATAGGAATATTGCTGTGCTGTTTGCTGACTTAAACTTTTTTTTTTTTTTGCTTTATATTCCCTAGTTAGTTAGTTATTTGTTGCACTGTGATGTAAAGAGATGTTTTTAACATTTGTTGGTTGTCACGGTTCTTGAGGTTAATGTGTCTACTTTTGAGGCTTACACTATATATTTTTTTCTGGATAGCTTAGTCTTGTAAGTTGTCTTACAAACAAATAGAATGTTGTCTACTTATTAGACTAGATTACCAATTAATCATTTGTAAAAAAAATAAATAAATAAATCTTCCAAATCACAGAAAAAAAATCCATTTGATCTACGTTCTAGATAATAAAGTGTGTTAGTTGATCAAAAAAGAGACATGTGACTGTACTCAGTGATTTGGGTTGAGTGAACAACTTGGTCCAAAGTTGAGTAAACTCAAAAAAGCTGTGCAACAAGTTGCCTTGAAATGTTAAGTTAAGTCAACTTTTCATTTTTTACAGTGTGCTAATCTGGGGTGCGTTTCCTGAATAACAATGTCACTCGCTGATCAACTAGCATAGTACGATGCATTGTTTTGGAAATTAACTAGCTAGTCACGACTGTTTTCCGAACACGGTCGCATCTCCATTGTTTGAACCACATTAGTTCAACAACATAGGGCCAACATAGGGCCATTCAAATGCATTTTATATTTAGATTGAATGTAAGATAAAGGAAGTAATGCATGTTAGTTTACTTCTTGTGCCCAAGCGCATATTTATTAAAGCCCATATATCTTACCAACAAGAAACTATGCTTCTAACCACAGGTCCAAAGCTGTATTTCTAACCAGGTACGTTTGTGACGCTGATTGCGAATGTTCACTTGAACTATGCTTTTGCGAAACACTGAATCTTTGAACTATGCTGGTAACGACAGAACTTGTGACCATAGTAGACTAACCATGCGTTTGGGAAACGTACCACCTGAATAGCTAATTTTCAACTTAATGTGCAGTAGTGAAATTTCCATGTGTGCCCTTTTTTTTCTGTTGCTGGCTTTAAACTCTCTTTCTCCACTATGATTATTTTGTCAGTGTGTACCTAATTTTGTAAATCCCACAGCTGATTTTATCCAGTGCAGAGATGTTTGTTCTCGCAGCATGAGGTATAGATCTCTTGTCAAGCAGTCACATCAGCATCAGTCACCTGCCAACTGTTGTTTTGTTTCACACAGTTTCCGTCTGAGTCATGTCACCTCCCTCAATACACTGATTCCTGCCCATGTATTGGCACAAGCTAAAAAAAAATATTTGTTTACGAAGAGGACACTGGGCAGGACCTGGGCCATTAGATCAATAGAGGCAAATTTATCAGATCAATTCACATAAACAACCTCTACTTTCTGGTTTCTCTGGGAATAAAGAAGAGGAAAAGGGCCCGACAAAGAAACAAAATAAAGAGGCACCCACAACTTTAATAGTGCTGGCCAAATTGGCAGTTTACTCCAGAGTTTTACTCTCCTCAGCATCAAATATGCTGAGGGTCTGACAGATGAATGCACTAGTTTAACTTGCTATACTCAAGAGGGCTGTACAGACAAACCATTGCATTTGGCAGCGTCAAACCAATTTCAGAAGTTTATAATTACGTGGGATATTTCAGTTGTTTAGCAGGAAAAAGGAAGGATGGTTTCTTTTCATTTTAAGCCAATGCTTATTGCAAAGACATATTATTCTGCCTAGAACAACTGTGCATCACTCTGACTGCTTCACTACAGGGATTCTGAGCCACTTTCCCTCCAGTTTCTGCTAACCAAGCAGGCAAACTCCTGAATAAAACATTGTTAGGCATCAGCTTACAGAAATACCTCTCGAAATGAGAAGAGAATTTTTGCTGTTTCAGTTCGCAAGTTGTTGTTTTTTTTTTCTTTATCACGTTGAGTTTTTGGCAATGAGGCCGCGGAGTGTGACAAGCATTATACAGGTTTTTACAGAACACCTGTTGTGCTAATGTGACAATACATGCACGTGCCAGCTACTCTATATACATCGGGAACCAAACCAACAGATGCCCACTTGTAATGAATATAAAAGTAGTTAGTAAAATCTTATTTCTGCAAACATTTTGGTAAATTCTTCTTTGTTTCTAAGTTTCTGCTACTTTTTAAAACAAGCAGACTGCATGTGGCCCATATCTAGACCGAACAGTAGTTCAATTCAAAATGCTTATAAATAATACAAATTTCAGTGACTCTTTCTGCAGGTTACATCATTATGCTTGCAGGTAGTGACAAGCGACTTCATATATGAGTCATTTAATTATTTAACCATTTTGATTGAAAAAGTGTTCATTCATAAATAAAATAAGTGACTGAATCATTCATTCAACCAGTTTGTTCAAAACCATTGATTTAAGAATGAAACAACCCTACTGTGTTGTTCAGATACTGTTTTGGATTCATTTCATTATTTAAGACAGAAAAATAAATAAATTAACTAGAAATATTGTTTCTAATTACTGACTTAACAAACTCACCTGCCCATCCAGTCTAGATTAATGATGCTAAACGTATTTGGTTTGTTGTCCTCAAAAGGTGGGCTTTTTCCTCAGACTCAATTCAGACTCTGGAATTATAAGGCTATATATTATATATATTGAACTGTTGAATAAAATTAATCACATTCACAATTGATCAGTTGGTCTTAATATGGTTCTAATTTCTTTTTGGTTCCCTGAGGCAGAAATCAATTCTGTAATATTGATATTTTCCTATAATCAATTAATGTAATTTCTGCAATACATATTTCTGAAAAGCACACTGCATTTAAGTAATACTTACAATAAGGTTCATTCGTTAACGTGAACTAAGTATATACTTCTACAGGATTTATTAGTCTTAGTTACATAATGAATTATTAAAATCACAAGTTGTGTTTGTTAACATTAGTTAATGCACTGTGAGCTAACATGAGCTAACACTGAATTATTGCATTTTCATGAACATTTACGAAGATTAATAAATACTGTAATAAATGTATTGTTCATTTATTGTTCAATTTAGTTAATACATTAACTATGTTACCAAATGACACCTTATTGTAAAGTGTTACCGCTTTTTCATTATACAACATAATGTCTCCTGAAACAATGACTGAAGCTGAGAAGGAAATTTAGAAACTGAACCACTTGGAAGTTTAATTGAACACTGCTGCTTTAGATCATTAATTCTGAAGACTCGTTGATTAGAGAAACATAGTCTAATGTCTTTCCTTCAGATAGCATCACATTAATTATTTTTATTTAACATTACCCAAAAACCTCTGGTGCCAACTTGTTGCCCAGTAACATTTTTTTTTCTCCAGCTCTCTGTAGCTAACAGTAAGACACCAATTAATTATTCTAGTGTTAGTCAGCTAACTAGCAAAAAAATGCTACAGTTCACTCTAGGGCTGAGGATTGGATTAGTAATATAATTCTCAGAATGCAAATTCTTGCACACCTCATTCCAGAAACCAACCAATTCATATCCATCTTAAATTCTCCACTAATTTATTGTCAACAAAAGTATGACTTAGAAATGAAAAAAAAATGGTTGGACTGAACGTACCCTTTAGGTTTTAATTGACTTTTTTTTTAGAAAGAAAATATTAAATTTTTAGCATACTAACTAATTTTAACAAGCTGAAGAATAATTTTCTTTTTTTTTTCCATTTCTAAAGTGAATGTCAACTATTTGAATTATGAATAATGCATGCATATATAATTTACCACTTAAGAAATATAAAAGAAAAAAAACAACAACAAGTGGTGCGTATGAGAATAAATTGACCTAAAATGCAATTTTCATAAAGTCTATAGTTATTTTAGACAAATCCTGTGGTGTGTTTAACAAAAACAAAAGGCATGTATGTGAAGTTGAGTTTCATGCATTGTTTTATTCTGCTTCAGAACAACGTCCCTCCCACTGTCTCCACTTCATAACACACACACTGACGCATCTGTCTTACCTGCTGGTCCCCTATCCCAGTCCTCTTATAGCTCTCATTCAAGTTCTGACAGCCATGGAGCACGTTTACCACATCAGTGGGACTCCAGATCACTAGGGGCTTTGCCAGCACTGCTATCTCCATAAATTACTTGGATCGTGGGGCACATAAGCAAGCTTGTTAAAACTGCAAATGAAATAAATGGAATTGAGGGGAAATGAGAAAAGGAGAGAGAGAGAGAGAGAGAGAGAGAGAAAGCCAAAAGAGAGATGGTTTTAGGAAGTGATAGAGTCAATACGAGAAAAGACTTTGAGAGGAGGTTGATGCTGTTACGCCCACATGGGAACGTCTCAAGGAAGAGAACGAGATGCTGGTGGAAAAAGAGAGCGGGAGCTATCAAACATCAAAGCTATTCAAATTGTAAAAGGGATGATTTGCGAATGAACATTTCATGGGTGGGTCCACTGGGATGGATAAAAAGCTCTCGGTCTTCCTGAGGTTATGAAGAGTGGGTGTCATGTCAACAGATGAGACAAATCCACATGAGGCCCTTTTCTTTTAGCTATAACACCACAGTTGGACTTTCTTACAATGATTGTTGAAATAACTTCTGACATGTATCCAATACCAAGCAAGCATTAGTGAACAGTATTCATTTTGGCAATATGTATAAGTAACACGTGCGTCTAAAATAAATTGAATATCGTGGACAAGTTCCTTATTTTTTGTAACTTAATTTACAAAAAAGTACTTGTAGATTCATTCCAAACAAATTGAAATATTACATGAGTACCAACAATTGTATCATTATTATGCTTTCAATACTTAGTTGGGGCTCCTTTTGCCCAAATTACTGCTTCAAGTTGCTTTGATAGCAGGCTTCAGCTTGTCTCTATTGTTTGGTCAAATGTTACTTATCTTTGTCTTGACGATACTCCATAGATTCTCTACAGGATTCAGATCAGGCATGTTGGCTGGTCATCTGGAAATCATCATCTCCATAAAGCTTTTCAGCAGATAGAAGCATAAAATGCTCCAAAATCTTAGCAGACGTCTACATTGACTGTGGACCAACACCAGCAGGCATCACTGCACCTGAAATCATCACAGACTGTGGAAACTTCACACTGGACTTTAAGAAGCTTTGATTCTGAGCCTATTCAGTATTCCTCCAGACTCAAGACCTTGATTTCCAAATGAAATGCAAAATTCACTTTTATCTAAAAAAAGATATTCATTTCTGTAGCCCTTTTCCTGAAGTCGTCTGAGCGAGTGACTCACTTACTCCATGCAGCTTCAGTCCACACTAGTGCTGGGCAATGATTAATCGCGATTAATCGCATCCAAAATAAAAGTTTTTCTTTACATAATATATTTGTA
>JAUCMS010000127.1:22721308-22736057 GCA_032357445.1 Enteromius radiatus
AGTGTTAACGTAGAACTACCTATTACTTCCTGCATAGTTACTTGTTAACAACGGCCCATTATTCTAAAGTGTTACCGATTTTTGACTTTCATGAACTGTAACCTCTAATCATCAAAAAAAACACACACACACACTTTAAATATTTTACTATACATATAATGAATCTAGAATATATAAAAACTTTTTGAAGTGAAAAATAAAAACTTTTTTCACAATATAATTTTTTAAATATGCGCCTGTATATTGTTGATTGAATATCAGCAGTCAATATCAATGTTCTACTGTGGTATCTGTGGTTATCATCAGTGGCAGAGAGCTACAGCTGTCACTACAGGTCTCTATCACTTTTTCAGTCTTGCTATCCTTTCCAGTGAAATAATTCAAAATGTGACTGTGCCCCCAACTGTGTATACAGCCATTGATTCACCACTGCAGTTTTAAATGTAATTTACATGAGAGATACAGATTTACACTATTCAAAAGTTTGTGCTTGTTTGGGTTGTAGTTTTTTTTTTTTGTTTTTTTTTTCTTTTAGGCTTTTATTTATAATTTTGGTTGTTTTTTATGTATTTTTTTATTTTTTATTATTATTATTATTATTACTGTGATGGAAAAGTTGAATTTTCAGCAGCCATTGTTGTCTTTATTATCACATTTTTTCAGAAATGGTTCTCTAACTTTTAAAGAAATTGTACAAGTTCAGGGCTTATTTGTAGAATAAAAAAATTTTTAAAAACTTTTCTTAAGCCCCCCCAACAATATGGAGACGAAGCGCAGCCTTACACTCAGCCACATAATGGATAAAAGTTCTTCAGTCCCCGGCAGGAAGAGTTGGATTATCATCTTTGCCCAGAACTACGATTTTACAAAATAACTATACAATGAATTAATAGACACTCCATCAAACTGTCACTTCATAAAGTCCATTCATTGCCTGCTTCATAAACACCTGCTGCACATGAACAAATGTGCAGACTCCTAATGTTACGGGCCTGCAGAGCGGTTCACTCGCTCATTCTCTCTTTCTGAATCAATATGCCTTTAACCGATGTGTATGAGTCACTGGGCAATAGTTGCCTCCCACTGAAGTCGGCTGGAAATAAGTCAAGAAAGAGCAAGCGTACCAACAAAGAGTTTAACATGTCATTTTTCATGGTTGCTATTAAGCCAGAGGTCTTGAACTCTAAATTCATAAAAATGCCAAGTTATTCTCTACTCTAAAATCCAGTCCATTTCGACTGCTTAGTTGCTGGCCTTACTATGAATATAGGCCTATTGTATTTTTTAAATGGATGCATTTTAAGTCTTTGCTTTTGGACTGCTGTTGAAACGGAGCAATGCTATTAACTGAAGAGCACAGACAAGAGATACAGTTCTCCATGGTAAAATGCTTTGGTTTCGTTCGACAGACTACTAATACCACTAATGCTGTATAATCCCTGACTAACTGTAGGTAAGGCTCGCTCAGAACATGTCACTGATCATGATCACAGACTGGTCAAAACTGTACATCTGGGTGTTAAAGAATCTTAAAAAAAACAATGTCCACTATCGGCTAATGCCAGAGAACAGGACTTACAGAGACTGGCTTGCCAGATATATGATGCAATTTCAAAAGAGGAGACAAAAAGGGAGGAAAAAAAAAGAGACAGAGTGAAAAGAGTGAGTTGTATTATAGCATAAATTGAGGGAATCTCTCTCTCTCTCCTCTCTTCTTTACTCAGAAGATAAAACTCCAGTCGCAGCACTAATCTTTTGGTAATTTACACAAAAACTTTTACCGGCATGTCTCTCATGGCGCGATTAGCAGAGGGATTTATTTTGTATTCGCCGCCACTGGAATTAATATCTAAATCTGGCGGAACCAGTTGTGTCAGTTTGAGCCGATAAAGGGAAATATGTCTCCGCTAGATTGCTTGCCCTCCCTCTCTCTCTCTCTCTCTCTCACACACACGCATACCCTCTCCCGTTCAATTTCCCCTGCTCATTTTGTTTTTATGTTTTTCCACTGGTATAATGATTTACATTTATTAGACGGTTCATGACTGTTCTATCTGTCTATGTTTCTTTTAAGGGATGCATTTTGCGTCAAAGGCTCAGCAAATCTCATTCACAGCACCTGTTTGCATCAGTGCCAGTAAATGGCTTTCCCCATTTTTGTTCAGATGTATTGAGGAAAGACGCACTTAACTCATGCAGATACGGTGAGCAGCAGATGAGGCTTTCCATTTCAGAAAAACTCAATATTATACATTTTTACTATTTAGTATAGAAGCTCGAGCATTGTATACCTATAAGAAGATCTAGTTTATTCTATTACCTTTCACAGTGCACTATTAGTATACTATTTCATAACATTATATTGTTTTAAGTCTGACAAACTAAATATTCTGTGAAATACTGGTGTACCATTGGTCATAATTAAGGTTTCCAGTTGGGATGTAACAACAGCAGCAACAGATCTTTTCTTCCATACACTGACATACGATTTATCTGATTATTGAAAAAGGGCAGGGGTTCAGTTTATTGGATGGTGATTGGATGTAGACATATCTGAATATGAGATAGTCTGTTGTTTCACCAGAAAAGACCAGAAATAATCCAGAAATGTTGTAATTAAAATGTACAAAGTCAAAAACAACTGAAATATGAACTGTTCATAATATCAATAAAAAGAAATGCCACTTAATGCCAACTTTAAACATTTTATGTAAACTAGTGACCATTAAACAGTTTATTAGACTGTCTCTGCAAACCACTCTCTAAGTCTCTAAGTTTTATGTCTTCCTGTATTTCTTCTCACTTGATAATTTAAACTTAAAATCAATATATCATGCCCACTTATTTATTCATTTATTTATGCATCTAAACAGCTGTGTAGTACGCATGATAGAGTACAGTCATCCAGTCCTTATTCCAAAAGAAATAAAAAGCAAAAATAAAAAACACCACAGGGCTTGATTTGCAACCTGCTGACTGTAATATTCTGCTATTTTATGTAAGTATGATAATTACTTCCCATTGCAATAATTTGTATAGATATTTTCTGGATGAAAGTATTTAAAATTCAAATCATGGAAGAGCATTTTTTCAACAGGTGTCTCGCCGAGGTCGGTTTCCTTTGCTTACCTCAAAGACTTCCCTCAGTGCTCAGGTCCACCAGGAACCCTCTCATGGTTCCAGCCAGTGCCCAGAATCAGCAGGACGGCTGCTGCTCTCTCTTCCCCATCACTGTGCTCTGAGCTGGGAAAGAGAAACGAGGAGGTGGGCCAACAGCAGGAATCACCCCCAGGGAACAGAGGGAAAAGTGGGTTGCATAATGATAGCCTGGTTGTATAATGATAGGGATGTGTGTGTGTGAGCCGTTGAATTTCCAAACGTGATACCGCAAGTGACCACCGTTGCAGACAAATGACGACATGAATATATATATATATTTTTTTTTTTCAGCCACGTTTATTTGAAATGACTGTATCACTCAGTGGCTTTCATTAAAATCTCATTCCAGCACGCGCATGGGAGAAGCAGAACCGAATATCCGGATTTACTTGAGGGAGTACAGCTACATATTCCTGGCATCCTGGGATCTATTTCCATAGACTCCACATCAGCTGCCCTGTACACAATGTTGGACACATCAATGTTTAATGCATCGTAAAAAAGAGGTTCTACTTTAGCGCACACAACCACAGCAGTGAGACCGGTCTAAGCTGCTTGTGCTTATAGATGCAGCATAACAAATTTGCTCACACCTCTGTAAGAACAGCTCAGGAGACTCTATTTACTAACTAAGCACTAACGCCAAAAATGGTGTATCTGTGAAACATAACATTTAGCAGTTATCATTCACTGAGTGAGAGCTCTGTCCCCCCCAATAGAGATTGTTTTTCTTTTCTTTCTTTTTTTTAAATTCAAGAAAAATGAAAGAGAAAGTGAGATGCAAGAAAGCACTGCCACCTGGGGATGTCAGATCTGTTAAGTCTATTTTTCATTTGAAGTCATATTTAAAAACCTTTTTATAGATTTGTATTTTCAGATATCCGGTAATAGGTTGTTAGTAAATCCTTTTTTATGCTCTGTTTGTTTTAAGATTCCATTTTTCAATATAATAGGTTATATTTCAAATTGTTGCATTTCTTTTGTCTATTTTAATTTACGTTGTGGTCTGTTTTTTATGTAATGTGAAGAAAATGTGCTATACTGCTTGAAAAGATACAAATACAAAAATATATTTATTATTATTATTGTTATTATTATTATATTAATAATGCACTGTATTTGTGATACATTACATATAATGATGATATTTTGTCTCACTTTGTTAGCGGACAAAAGATATTTTGTTGGAACAGAATTTGGAGTAAATATGTAAAATAAGTGCAATTTTGTTGATATTTTACTTACCATCATTATATCGTATTAATGAACATATCTGTATTAGATTGACTTTATACTGGAAAAAGTGACTAATAAAATAACAATAGTATTAAAAAAAAAACATAAAAGGTAAAGAATGTGGAAAAGAGGGTCAAATATGTGGAAAAGGAACTCTGTGAGATGAGTCAAGCTGAAATATTCTTTCCTGCATGTAACTATAGTCTATATAAGTCCGAGGAATTCTCAGAAAAGCAGGCAGCTATTCAAATGCTCTTTTCTTTGTGAACGACTAGATTATATGAATCTTCTGCACATTATAACTCCACAAATAGAAAAAGAAAAGAGTGTGAAGAACAGTTAAGTGGGGGAAAATACCTAACTATACATGAGGATCAAATCACAATTTCACATGATCATCACAATGACACAAGTCTGAATATGGTATTGTATTTAAGAGATACAGGAGAATACGTATTTTCATGATTCATGATTATCACGGGCAAAATAAAATAGAGAAGTATGTCAGAATTCACAGTATTTATAAAACAGTAAAAAAAGTAATCGAATGACCTACAACTTGCTTCAAGATTGCATCAAGAATGCCCATATGCCAAATGTCAAAACTACAAATATGTAATTTGCCATATTTTAAAGTCACCGTTATGCAGAACACGGCAAAACAGCTAAAAGGCGTCCTGCCCGTTTCCATCCTTCACAAAACATAAGTTGTATCATAGGTAAAATGCTAAATGTTTCATTATCACCTAAGCATTTCAGTCAAATGTAATGTATGCAATATTTTAAACATTTAACCCATGGGAGGAAAAAACAACCCTTCACAAGAGTTTAAAAACAGCCAAATTTTGTACAGAATATGTAGATTTGGCAACACTGCATCCAACACCAGCTGCTTCCAAAGTGATTTAAATACTCCACACATATTGATAACGGCCCCGATGCGCGAAAATGAAATTCAATATTAGAATGTTTGTGGAAGCAAGCAGTGATGGTCAAAAATTCAGACGGAGCGGGATTAGGAAAACAGTCCGGCACAAAAAACACACACAAAAGCCTAATTTCAGACGCATTTTTAGGTCCAAAAAGAGGAAATATATGGGAAATGAGAAAAGAGTACATGTGGTCACCCAAACTATAACGGCATGACATTCACAAAGCAGTCTGGAGTGAAATAATTTATGCAGACATAGATTTTGAGGTGCATTACTTTGAAAAATAAAAGTAACACGTCCTTATTGGTTCAGATGTTTGGAAAAAAATAGAATAATGTTGTGTCTTACATCCAAACACAAAACACCTGGATTGCTTACAAGACACTGCTGACAATGCAGCTGCTTGAGTGCACAGAAAACAGAAGACGGTGTACAACCAAGCGCAACTCACTGAAGGTGGAAGCTATAGCAATAGCACTGTCAGTCAGCACCAATGGGCAGGGCCTAACCAATGTGATGTCACATTGCTTAGGGAATCAAAACCACATGCCTAGTGAGACTGATTTGGTTTAATGGGGATTAAAAAATAAGGAGTGGGTGGATTTTTATATTTGTTGGGTGGTTGTTCTCACACACTGCCAAAACACATTTATGTCCAAACACCATGTAAAAGTGGATTTTGCGTAATAGGTGCCCTTTAACTCACAACAGTAAAATTCTGTTGTATAACTCACACAAAAGACTTGGAATATAGCCCACATAACCTATGGTATAGTGTTTACAGTGCTGCCGTGTCATTTTTGGAAGATGACCCTGATTTCCATATACTTACAATGTAAAAAAGAGAGGCTTGACTAAAAGAAAGACTCAAAAGACAAATTTAAAAAGAAATTTAGATAAACTGTTACTTCAGTCCCTACAAATACAGTGATTAGTGATTTAAGGTGATTTTTTTTTTTTTTTTGAGTATTCCCAAAACTGCATTGTTTTCATGTGAGAGAAATGGGAAATGCAGGGATGTTTATAGCTTCTGTCAGCATCTGTTTTAACATTTTGCCTTTAGCATAAAGTTATTCCCCCATTTCCCTCACTTACTCACTAATTCATAATCTGAATGTCAAACTGATCTTCACCTTGATTCCCAAGGGGGCTGCTCAGTATTTCTGTGGTATCGGCATCTGCATCTCTACTGTCATACTAATATTTTATTTGTCTATAAATGTAACTTAAGAAGCGCCATCATCAGCAGTGTTCATCAGCACAAAGCCACCTCATCATCGCTGCCGAAACCTTCCTCTGATTTCACATAACCTTCATTCAAAAATATCTGTTACATGGTTTACAAGGTGTCCGTGCTGTTAGTGAATGTCCTCTATAAGCCGTATCTGGAGCAGGTTTCCCTGAAGGTCCATCAACGATCATGTTTTATTCAGCCTGAACAGCTGAGGGAATAGTTAAGCTAGCTGTCTATTTTACAGCAAGAATCAATGAGCATTACTGAGGGCTGCCGTCCTTCCCCCCTTTCTCTCTCTGACAAATAGCAATGAACAGAAATCATCTCACTCATACGTGCACAAGCGTTTCCCCAAACACACACACACACACGTGGAAGTCCTAGCCTTGTGTGTCCGTGTGTGGGAGAACAGGGGAATCAAAGCAACAGAGTCCATCTGGTGGAGGGTAAATCTACCTGAAACAAACAAATACATACAAACACAACCTGTGTCTGCTTTCCATTCATGTTCCTCTGATGAAAGTAGTTGTTCTAGCAGAGACATTCACACCTCGATGGTCAAACTGATACCGATATTTGTGTGTTCATCTAAAGAAAGAAAAATCAAATAATGCCAACACACAAAGATGATTCTTCTTCATCTGCATACATATTCACACACACGCTGTGACATACACCCCATCATTCTGCTGCAACACTCTCTTTATATCTTATCTGCGAAAAACAATGGAAGTGTGTTTGCTGCACCAGCAGGATCAAGCCGGACTTCGCCGCCTGTAACCTTCATACTATGGTACAACACAGACCCCTACTGGATAGAAAAGGGTACAACAATCAAATTTTGTTGAGAAAAAAACCCCACAAGCATGTATATGACCGCCTTAGTGTGCGGGCTATACTGCATTTATATTTCTCCTCATAAGCTCACATTTTACCCCACTGCAAATCTTCGATTACATCTAGGCCTGAATACCCTCATACACATCAATCCTCGCATTTCCTACACCTCAAAATATTAGCGTTATGGCACTTAGTGGATTATTTTTCACACAAATTTGCATTCGCTCATTAATATGCACATATTATCTAAATTAAACATGAGCTCCCTGCTGTTTTCCGAGGCTGGTGCTTTCTCTCCTTCCGCCACTTTCAGTCTCCCTCATTAACAGGGAGTTCAGCTAAATGGACAGAATGATTCTCAACCTCCTCCTTTCCCCCTCCATTTAAGAAAATCTCTTTCCTCTCTCTGTGCCCTGAGGTTTTATCGCTTTCCCCTTCTCTTTTCTTCTCTCCCTCTCTCTCTGCCCGCAGGTCCCTTCAGTAGATTAAGTTCAGCGTGGCTGTGAGACAGAGCGTTGCTGATTCAGCCATATTCTTCCAAATGACCCAAATCCTCTCTCGAACACTGGAAGAATATCATTCGCTCGCAGATGACTCTTTCGCTTGCTCAACCTCTTTCACCTTCTGTTATTCCCCTGCTCTTCTGATTGTAGTCCATCAGATTGAGTCAGACACTTCAGATTTGATCGGAACATTGAAACATGATTAGCCGAATTTCATAAAGAGGGCTCAAGACAACAGGAAGACATAAATCTGCCCAAACAGATTCAACAGACAATGTCACAAGACAGCTTGCTACATTAACACAAAAGAACATGTATTGAGAATCCCAACTCAGGAAGGAGATTGTCAATATTGGGCAAATAACCAAGATAATGGTCAGAGACACAGGACATCATTATCATTACATGGGTAAAATAAAAATGATCTTGTTGGATGGATCTCCATCCCCCAACTCAGGACAAGACTGAAATTCCTGATGAGACCTTTAAACTCTGGTTTTCACAAAACTGCTTTTGCATGCCTATCCAGGCTTAAAATACACTAAACCAGACTTAAATCACTGATCTGCATAACTGCATATTATATGTAACCCACACCTTGAACTACCATATGTTAATCACTCATTATATATGTATTTTGAATAACCATTGAATGGCTTATAGTTTAAGATCCATGTTCAGTATGGTTTTGCTTCAATCTTCTTGCTTGAAATGTTTCTTTCCACTAATTCTTAGTTAAATGTGTCATATTCATGTTATAGAAATCATGTCCAAAATTATATTCTGCAAGAGCGGGAAAATTCGGGCCATGTGACTGATAAGATAACATTTGGATTTATGATTTGGGAGGAGAAATATCACCACACCCTGAGCTAGAATGATATCTATTGGTTAAAATGTGATTTTGAGATGTGTCCAATGATGAGTTTAAAATCTCAAGACAAGATTCGACTACACCGCATCAAGCTTCAAACGGACCACCATCAGCAACCTCGGGAAACCCCTTTCTGCAGCGATGACCACAGAAGGAATCCCTCCAGATTTAGGCTGAACTGGTGAAATTGATACAAATTTTAACCTCACTGGTGAACTTTTGATGTAATCGAAGTCGATGCAATGGCACCTATTGCTGTAAAATTGGGATTTCACATTTTTATTCCCTTAAACTCACTCTTTCCTCTCTTCCTGCAACTCGTATAAATGTGTGAATGAGTGTGTTTATGTGTTAGTTTAATTTGTGTGTCTTAGGTTTATCCAATAAAGCCATATTTCCAATTGAAAAGAGAATTATCATGTGTTTTGTGCTTACAAGTTAATGTCTTAAACTGCCGACCTTCTTACCGTGCTTATTAATAGTGTTTACACTATAATCAGGATTTTAAGATCCAGCACAGAGTTGTTGTTATACGGCTCGGGCAGTGAATCGCAGACTGACTCAGTGATCCGCCGTAAAACAGCTATTCTGTTTAAATTCCATATAGAATCTTAAACTATTCTGATTTGATTCTTTGTGTGAGCTAATTTGCTACATTATCTTAGTACTTTAAGCAGTATACATTTCTCCCTCTCTGCTGCTACTCACTGTCATTACTCTTCCCACACAGCAAACATTAATAATAACAGACATTTCATAGACTTCATGCATAATTATAAGAGCAATTTCTAATAGAGAAGCTCATCACTCAGGAGGCAGGGTTCGGGCCGGCCAGTGAGCCACACACTTCCAGAGACCAGTAGGGTTGATAACCCTAGGCCTCGGTAGTCCTCTCCACGGACAACACGTCAAACTTGCTTCGCCTTCTGTTAATTACCAGTAAGTTCGAACTTGTGCTTTTATTAAGCAAGGAAGCATTAAATAGTTCAAAAGTGAAAGTAAATACATTTTGAATGCTACAAAAGTTTAATTTCATAAAAGTCAGTCACTGGATACTGTAATAGACGCGGAAAATTCACTATTGCCATCACAGGGAAAAATTTACATATATATTAAAATACAATATTTGAAACGTAACAATTCCCAATATTGCAATTTTGTTACATTTCTGATCAAATAAGACCACGCCCTGGTGACAATAAATCATGAGTTTTAAACAAACAAAAAAAATTAATCTTACCAACTACAAACTTTTGAACTAGGTTACTGTACATAAAAGTTTACACTAGAAACCCAGAAATCATGAAAGTGTTCACTGTTTGGGACTTGAGGTGATAAAGTCCCTAAATAAAGTGCTTGGCATGACTATTGGAATGATTGACACTGCTCAAATCGTTCTCTGATACTCCAAATCAGGGCTCATGTGTGACTATGGTTGATCTTTTATTTTGTTTTTGAAGTATTCGGCCATAAGTCTACATCAACACTGCTTCCTTTTGCTTTTATGAGTGATGTTCCTGTTCAAATTGAACTTCATTAAACCAACACAAGCACAGCTGAAACCCAGTACTGTCATTCCCCTGCTGTGCTCAAGAGAGCTGCTCTTAACTTTCATTCAGCCATATTGGAATTGCCAACCCACTGCTGGCACCATGGGGTAGACCAAAACCCATAAACAATGCCAGCCTCATAAGCGTCAAAGATCATTGGTTTATGACAAACTACTTGCATGCGGACTCTGAGCAAACCACGGGTAGCCAAACAAAAGAACATCCAGAGTTTGGCCCCTCTGCTCATTGGCCTCCAAATTCGTATTGACTACTTGTGAATGTAAGCGGGATGCCGAGAGCTTTGGGTCATGCACTGTAAACATGGATGAGCCCACCATGACTTCAAGACAGTTTTAAAAGTTTACTTTTCTCAATGAGCCATTCTATCCGCCGAGTAATGATTGTTTTCATCGTCTGCTTCCAAGAGCATTGTGTCTGCTTTTAGGGAGTTGCCTTTGAATATGTGGATATTCGTATTAAAACAATAGCTTACAATGAACATTTTGTCATTGTTTACTCACCCTTGTCTGTCTTCTGTGAAAGACAAAAGGAGAATTTTAAACAATGCACTAATGCAGCGAATGGAGGCTGTAGTTTTCAAACTTTAAAAAGGATAGAAGTGGTTTATATGACTCATGTCCTGTTTCCAAAATCTACTGACGCCAAAAAATGGCATTGTGTGAGTGAAGGACTAAAACTTAAAATCTTTAATTAACTGAAAATCTTGATCTTCTGTTTCAGTTCAAATTAAGAATTTGACACAAAACATGATACACACATTTAAAGAGTTAGTTCACCCCAAAATAAACATTTTGTCATTAATTACTCACCCTCATGTTTGTTCCAAATCCATAAGACCTTCGTTCATCTTTGGAACACAACTTAAGATATTTTTGATGATATTCTTGTATCGTCACAAAACTGACCTTGGTCCACTGATGTCACATGGACTTTTTTTTACCTGTGTTTTTACCACGTTTCTAGATCTGAGATTATTTCAGTTATATTGCCTTCTGTGGAGGGACAGATGGCTCTCTGTTATCATCAAAAAATATCTTAATTTGTCTTATGGTGTTAGGAACGACACAAGGGAGAGTAATTAACTACAGAATCTTCATTTTTGGGTGAACCAACCCTTTAACTAGGTTAGAACGAAATTTACCTTAAAAAGTACAAATCTATTTAAACTTATTGATATAAGTTCATATTCAAGGTGCCCAAAATAGCACAGTGGAGTACACTAAGATGATCTGTAGATTATCAAGTACTAAAGAACATTTTTTCTATATTAAGTACTAAATTAGTTTGAGAAAATAGAGCACTGCAAGTACATTATGAAAGTGCACTTTTTTTCACCTTATTAAAATCTCTTTATTGTTCCACAGAAAAAAATATCAATCATATAGGTTTAGAACAACATAGAGGTGAGTAATGACAGAAATGTAATTTTAGGGTGAGCCATCCAGTATCTTAAAGCTGCTTAAGTTCTTTCCCTTGTTCTCTCCCTGTCAAACAAGTCCATTCTTTTGTCTTTTCGATTCTTTTGGAGATTTTTCCCCTGTTTGTTCATTAAAAAATACAATATAATTTTAGAAGACATCACTTTCCACATCCAAATATTACCCCTCACCCTTCACATCCAGTGGTGGTTATTAAAAGAAAAAGAAAAAAGAAAAAAAAAATCACCTCACACACAATGGTACTTCACCCCTTTTTTCTCTGTTCTAATATCTTTTCATGGTTGGGATAAAAAGAGGATAGAGTGAGAGATAGGAGAGAGAAGTAAAGAAGAGAGAGCACCAAAGTAGATGAGAGAGAGAGAGAGTCAGCGTAGATGACAGCAAATTACGACAGGTAAAAAAGGGTGTAAGAGAGAGAGCGAGCGAGCGAGCAAGAAAGAGGAAATGATGAGAGTTGCACTGGAATCAATCAAAAAAACAGCCCGAATCTTTTTGATCAGTTCAGCACAGAGAGATGAGAATGATCGAGAAGAAGAGACGGAGAGGAGACAGAACAAGCCATAAAAACAAGTGAGTGAAAGAAAGCAGGGAGGCAGCACCGTGACTGTCTACCTTGACGGAAAGTTACGATACGGTGCTTTTCAACTGCCACAAAAAGAGATGGGATTGGAGAGATGGGTGGTTTTAAGAAAAAATAAGATCCATATATCAGGCTTTACAGATACGGGGCCCTTCTGCATTTGCGATACTGGCGGAAGACAGCTGCAGAGGCTTAGCTCGAGGTGGCTGATAGTAAAGCTAACATCCTCCCATAATCAAAAAGGAGAGAAATTAAAGCACAGCTTCTCCCAGGCCCCTGGGGTGTTTCCCTTCTCTCCTCGCTGGCTCTCGATTTATATTTGGCTGAGATATGAGTGGGCTTGGGCTTATTTCGCTCTCCTTTTCTTTGGGAAAGAAGGATTAAGAGGTTTGTTGTGAGTATGGAGAAGAGTGGAGACGAGAGGAGAGGAAAGGAGAGATGAGGAGCTTCTGCTACCCACTCAATTCAATGGCAAAATGGATGAGAGTGGATGACTGCACTCAAACTCTTCAGACCCTCTGTTGGTCGAGACAAAGGAGGAATTATATCCAATATGTTTGCAGATGCTTAATCCATGTCTAAACCAGTGTTGGGGAAGCTATTCTGAAATAGCAGTTTGCCAAGCTACAAGCTACTTGTGATTTAAACTAGTTACAAAGACACCAAGCTACTTTTTTTATAAATAGTTAGTTATATTACTAGATTGAAAAAAAGAAACAAAGCTACTTAAAAGGGCTACATCTTATATCTAAATACAGTGAAATGCAATATACAGTGGATATATACTGCAATAGAAAATTTTGACTTTTTTGATATTACTTCAGTTGAGGGACAGAACAATCTGACAATAAAAATATCTTAATATGCATTTTGGATATTAACCAAAGTCTTTCGGGTTTGGAACAGCGTGGGAGAGAGTAAATTATCACATCTATCCCTTTAACTAAACATTTCACTACAAAAAAAAAAAAAAAAGACTACGGTTACCATGTAAGGTTTCAACATGCATGTCTAAACTGATAATATTGCACATCAGAGCCTGTGGGGGTTCGGTCAGTGCAGCATATGGTTATACAGGAGAGAAAAGAAAAGTTTCTGCACAGTAATGCAGTATCAAATTGACCTGAGATGTTCCTTCACTCTCACTCTGCTGGCTGACTAGAAACAGATCTCGTTTAATTAAGATTATACAAGCAAATTGCAGAAGGCGGGTAGCTGTAATCAGCTGGAGTGACAATTGTAAAAACGTTATTACTTTACAGTTGCACTCGCAGGAATTACATAATTACATCTTTTACTCCTGCAATATACGGCCGTGATAACTGTGAGAAAACTTCAAAATATTTACAAGCATTTCAGCATACCCTTGATAAAATGAGGACTAGGAAAAATGACTTTCTTAATAGCCAAATAAACAAACAGACTGACGTGTAAAACTTTTGGGGTTGCTATTATTGATTGTGTTTATGGATTCATTTTTAGAGCACTTTTGAAGTTTGCTGTAAATTAGTTTTTCTTCCCACAGGTAAAAACAAAAACACATAGAGAGGACACCAACAGTAAACCTCAGTCACAACCTAAAGTACTATAAAATAAAGTAATATACAGAGATAGCAACACACACATTCATTACTGAAGTAAAATACAGATATTTGTGTTTAAAAGTAGTCAAAGTAGAAGTACTGACTACACTTTGTTAAAGTAAAGAAGTATGGGTTCTGACATGTACTTAAAGCAAGGAAAGGCAAGTTTATTTATATAGCACATTTCATAAACAGATATAATTCAAAGTGCTTTACATTAAAGGAAGTAGAACAATCATAAAAACAATATAAAACAATAATCACTAAGAAGGAAGTGGAACAATCCTAAAAACAATGATCACAATAATAAAAGAAAAAATATGAAATGTAAAAACTGATTGATATAACGATTTAAAAATGATTTTAAAATTGATTTAAGAGTTTAAGAGTCTAAGTTTAAGACAGTTAAAAAAGAGAATGCAATCAGTTTGGATGAAGAACAGTGTTCATTCAGTAAATGCACAGCTAAACAGAGTTTTGAGTCTAGATGTAAATGTAGCTAATGTTTTAGGACATTTGATCTCTTCTGATAGCTGGTTCCAACTGTGGGCAGCATAATAACTAAAGGCAGATTCCCCTTGTTTTATTTCTAACTGACTCGATCCTAATGATCTGAGTGGTCTGTTAGGTTTATATTCAGTGACCATATCTGCAATGTATTTTGGTCCTAGGCCATTGAGTGATTTATAAACGAGTAAAAGTACTTTAAAATCAATTCTATATATAACTGGAAGCCAGTGTAGGGACCTGAGGACTGGTGTGATATGCTCAGATTTTCTGGTTCTAGTCAGAATCCTG
>JAUCMS010000127.1:22747541-22757804 GCA_032357445.1 Enteromius radiatus
ATGATGGATTGATTAGCTGACGAGCTACCAGCTGTGTATGATTTAGTCGTCCAGCGATCCTCTCGAACTATGTTTTTTTTAGCAAAACATACATTTGAGTTCAGGTTCACATGTTTCTTCATATTGTTGCTGCTCAAAAAACACTCAAAAAAAATGCTGAAAACAAACCAAAAAAAAAGATTCCCATTATGTTTTTTGTTTTTTTTACCGAAGATAAAAATAAAACAGAAAAGTAATTCCACTGCCACATAATGACAAATAATTCTCCTGATGAACAGATTTCAATAATTTCAATAATAAGTACATTTCTGTTTATATTATTTGCTAAATATTGAGTTTACATTTTCCAGAGGCATCATAAATACAATCCAATCATTGTTGCAAACAATATAAGAGTCATTTGATCAGGATTTAGACTACATTGGTCGTGTTGTGGTTTCTGCTGTTGTTGCTGCTGAATGGTGTAGAGAATATTTTAGTACACTGTTCTAGTGGGTGCACATACTTGAAGAGAAGGTGCAGCACTCAGTCGAAAAAAAAGATTTAAACTTTATTAAAACAAAAGTGATGTTTGGCTGTCCTCAAAGCCTTCATCAAACATCAAGAACAACTGTTTAATGCACCTGCAAAAACCAATAAAAGAACCAAAAAGGTGAGCTTAAAAAAAACTATTTACACCAAGCACAACGTAGTTAGAATAAAGATGCAGTTAAATTAAAAAGAAAAGTAGTCCACGATCATAACAATAACGGCACAAAAAAACAATATCATTATAATCACACCTTGAATATGGAACACATATTTCAACACAATCTCATGAACTATTCATATGTTATTTACAAGGTGGCTAATTCATTCAAATTCATACAAAGTTCTACAACCTTATACTCGTGTGATTTTGTATGATTTGTCTAAAACCCCAGTGACGGGTAGGTTTAGGGGTGGGGTTAGGTGTGTACAGTAGGTTGTTCGTACAAATCCATTTAGAAAAAGTCTTATGAATTTGTACAAGTGATATTGTATGAATTTGTACAAATTAGCCACCTCGTACAATATGTATGAATTAAAATGTGAAATGTAGGTGTTGGATAGAAATAAGGGATGTAAAATATGATCATGCAGAATAAGGAATTCATATATGCTTTATAAGTACTTATAAACAGCCAATAAGACAAGTAATAGGCCTGCTGATAAAACTTTGATGGACGATAAAAGCATTGACAGCTATCATGCTTTTAAAGAGCTCAACAGTCATGATTATGTATGTGAAGTGATGTACAGTAACGCACATATCTGAGTGACACTTTTGATTTCATTTATATTCCACACTTGTCCAGTAGTAACCTCTAATATGCAATTCATTGAAAATGTTCAACATCATCTGTATAAATTGTGCCCTGTAGTATTCAGTGCTGGTATTTGAAGTTGATAAAACACACAAACACAGAGATCCTGGATTCACTTCAAATCTAGGCTTATAATCAGTCAAACATCATTTTTTTTCCCTCTGATTTTATGACATTCTACTTATTATTCTACAATTTACTTTCAAGTTCTGTTACAACAAATTATAAAACAAGACAGACATCGGATCAGTCACTCCCGAGAGACACGCACTCTCCAGGGAGCGACTGATCTCTTCTACTGATGCTGTGTGTGTGTGTGTGAACAGCTTTCCGACACTTACCAAACAGATGCTGAACACCAAGTATTTTCCATCTTGCTGCTAGGGCCTGATTTACTCAAATCTCAATAACTATGATTGAACTAAACCTACACAGAGAGACAGATTAAGGGGTTGGATAGGTTTACATGCACACTTCCAAGCGTCCGTTCCAAAATCTCGCAGTCTGAACACATGCACGCTCGCATTTTGACAGGCTCTGCTCTCAGACAGTTTGCCCAAGCTGTCTTGATTATAGTTGTTTGTGACACTCAGAGGTCCACTCTCTCCATTTTGAGAGCAGTTCACTCTCCCTCACTGTCCGGCTGTACAGGCTAATGGCAACTCACTAAAATGCTCATTAATCTCAATCTCACAGTTAGCTGCCTTCAATTCACCTCTGAATGATAGTATTTTCTTCCCTCTGAGAAAATAGCTTTTAAAATTGCTATTATACGGCAACAAATCATATTTTGACATGCCCAAATACAACGGGTTAGAATCAATCAGCCACGTCGTGAACTCTGACATTCAATAAACGTCAGCGATATTTATATGCGCTGCTAAACGCCTGATGAAACCAAGGCTCATAGATTACCAAATAGGATAACAATTACTGGAGGAGCTGGTCGTCCCAAGGGCCGTAGACCATCAGTGATGAAGAGGAGAGTGCGAGGGGAGGAGGGACAGAGGGGCCATCAAATTAGCCTGGTCGTTTGCTTGTGTGCTATGACTCGTGAGGGGGGAATTGCTTTAGACTGTTTGCTTCTAATGAAGCATGTGCATGTGTGAGATGGAAACCAGCAGTGTGAAATCACAAAACAAGTTTAAAAATGAAAATGAAAAACCATCCCCCTATCCCCAAACACACATTTGCACGTTACCATATATACCTTTTTTTTTTTATCTGAGTAAATGTCATTCAAGTAATGTTTACTTTTCCTCTTTATAGGCAGGCAAGTTTGAGGTCACTCCAGTAAGATGGAGCTGTGAGAAACGGATCATAAGATTTTTGATGAGATGGAAAGCAAAGAGCGGAAAGCAGTGATTCCTAATTTTCTGACAAACATGCAAGCAGAGTCAGTGCCTGGACAAGTGGGGCTTTTTAGAACAAACACATTTTTCATGTTACTCTTATAGAAGTATGTCACCGCCTGCAATTGTTATGAATAGAAGCAAATAATCAGAAATAAGGATTTTCAAAAACTTTTTTACAATCAATCATAATGTAAGATCTTCTGCTGCCTTCACATGCTATCGGAACGATCGTAAATATGAGTTTCCTAGTCGGAAACTGGACATGGACGACCTCTCAAGTTGCATTTACAACTGGGGAACTCTGAGGTAATTTTGATACCTGAGTTTTCGAGTTAGCATGCCTTAAACTTGAGCAGACAGGAAAAATTGTGGTACTGTAAAGTTTTATAGCATTAAAGTTACAATCATGTATATTTACATACATAAAAAGACACATATTGAACACAGCCTACCTATTTGAGCAAAATTTTAGCATGTTTAGTTTAAATTTACTATTTATATACTGTGGTAAAGGCTTATATTGTTACCAACATGAATATGGCACTACTTTTTATTTAAAACCTGTTGGATTCTGAATAAATATATTCTATATTTTTTGGCTTTATTTTTTCAAAATTAACTCATTAATGGACTGTCCTCCATTCCTGTTCTTTCCAAAAAGTTACTCCCATTAGAGTGCCTAATGATTTTCGTCAGAGGGCACTCTTACTACTTTTATCTTTTCCAGAAACTACATTTCCCAGAATCCTTTGCTTGAACGCGTTATGGCCTGATTACCACCAACTGCAACTGTTTTCCTTGTAAAGGTTTGCCTATATAAACTCTGTGTTTCCATTTAATCTTTGTGAAGTCTTATCACTGCATTTCTGAGTCCTAGTTTCAGATTTTGATCTCCTGCCTGTTTTAGGTTTCCCTTGTGTATCTGTTTTCTGGATTCATGAACAGTTGTGAATAAAAGGCTGCTTTTGGATCATCTTTCTAGTCTCAGAGCAGTGAATAATTACAGCGACAAACATAATTACAACTTCAGAAAGGGGAAGCATGTGAAGGCACCATTATAACCAATTCCGAACAATTTTTTTTTAAATTTAAGCATACAACAACAAAGAGAAGTGCAAAGAAAAAGATTTGATTTCTATCAGGACCTTACTTTAGCAGCTGTGGGGTGTCGTTAAAATTGTGGCTCTATTTCATGGCTTTATTTAATGTAAACTAAAAAAACTCTGGAGTAACAAGTGATAACAAGAAGGTGAAAGACAAAGGAAAACACAGCACATGACAACTTAACGCATGTAATGTCAAGAGAGGATCCATCAGCTAAAGACTTGAAATAAAGGTCTACAAAAGAGATACATATAAAACAGATACAGTAAATGAGAAATCATGGAAAGCAAGCGAAACACGGGAAATGAAACCAGGAACAATAAATCATAATACAAAATAAAAGATCATGGGAAAAATACAAACTCAGTGTCACAGACAAAATGCAACACTTTTACAGTTCACACGTATGCCTGTTCCTTTCCTGAGCAAACTACTCTTCAAATTACTACATAATTAATTTATACTTTTATTTATTTGTTTATTTTATTTGTGGCTGTTAAATTGGTTAAAACATATAATTGTGCTACTATATCAAACAGGTTAAACTCAACACAAGCTCGACAAGATGAACTTCACACCTGTCAGGGCCATTGGCTCTCACAGACACTTAAATCACCCCATTGAGTACTGACGGCCTCGCCTGTCTGTCGTCTGGACCCTAGGGCGTCTTCAGGTGTAGGAAATAGTGGTCAGCCCTGATCTTTTACTCTACAGACATTTTTTACACTTTTAGAATGAAGACTTTTAAAGCTCTGACTGCTTGTTTCCTGAAACGTTCAAGGCTGACATTGTTCAAATCAAGTATTATGTGTTCAGAGTTTTAATTCACATCCTTCAAATGTGTTGCATCATCATTTTGCATAGACTAATTGCTGTTCTTTGGAAATAAGTAAATGCATTTTGAAATGCTGATTGTTTGACTATGTGTGTTTGATTCACTGCATGGGAAACAGTTGAGTCAAGCACTGTAGCGCGTGCAGTGTTTATTTGTTGTGTATCTTTAGGATATGGAATGTGTGTGTGCAAGGTGCACTTATGCTCAGTAAGTGGGACTAGAATTGGAACTGGTGCTCTAAGTGATAGTGGGGCATCATGGGATATGGCTCTTTTTTGTGGTGTTTCATGATTTGCAGGTGATGTCACTGTTATTAGCACCATGCTAGATTTGAAGTATTGTAGGTTTTTCTGGAGAAATTACTTAACATTATTTGGTGTTGTAACAGTTTTCTGTTGTTCTGTTTAATAAAGCGCAGTGTTTTTCAGCACACCATGTCTCCCTCCCTCTGAAAGCTGGTGTAATTTAGGATTAGCATAGAATTAATTAAAGTTTTAGGGTGGCTCCAAATGGCTGCTATAGAACATTGCATATTGGATTGTGATTCCTGCTGTGAAAAAGCAAAGTGAATGATGAACCAGAAATAATAATGTAATATACAGTACTCACTTAAGTATAGAAACACTCTAGGTTTCAGCTTCATAATGTCTTTGCATAAATGAAGGCAACTTGAAATTATGAACTATAGCTTTATATATATATATATAGCCTAGTTGTGATGCCTGATTAATGTATTAGACTGGCCCAGGTTCCTTTTTTAATATCTGTTTTATAGTTTTACTGATTTATTCCCAAATAAGGTTAACAACAGATACATCTGGATACAATTTATAGAGATGACTATGAAATAGCACTAAACCAGCTCCCAGCTTAAATCCCATCAAAACCACACAATTGACCAGGTTTATGTTTTCCTTTTAATGAGATGTGTTTTTATAGTTGACCCATATCAGTGTAAAGTCATCGCACAATAATGATTCATGCTGATTTTGAGAAAAATCTCACTTTACTGTACACTCTCAGAAATAAAGGTACAAAAGCTGTCACTGGTGTGGTACCTTTTCAAAAGGTACGTGTTTGTACCTAAAGGGTCCATTTGGGAAACTTAAAGGTACATACTAAAAGTGTACATATTTGAACCTAAAAGGTACAAAAGTATAGTTATGACACTGAGTGAGTGAACCATGTGAAAAAATGGGACACCTCCATAATGTACTTTAAGTATTTTCCTGCACTAAGTGAGTATGATGGAAGTGCACTTTTTTTTTTATCTGGTTATGGTTATGGAGGTTATGGTGGCCTCCATTATCCAGATTCAGTGTTTTCTCTCTCTCGTACTCTCTCATGATGGCACACATGCACATACAGAGAGCTCCATCTTACTTTAAGGTCACTGTGTTGGCCCAAATCAATGAAAAGATGTCAGGGTCAAAGTGAACACTGGATCTAGTTTTTTGTGTCAAACAACTGAAAGAAGTTAAAGAAAATAAACAACCAAACAGCAAACAGCAGTCTAGAAACATACGGTGTGTTTGTTTGTGTGAACCTGCACACACTCTTTTTGGAGTACGACCATGATGGTGGTAATGATGTGCTCTCCCACACCTCCTTGTCTCCTCTACTGAGTGTGTATCCTGAGATGTGCCAAGCCATCTGCTGTGTGTGTGTGTGTGTGTGTGTGTGTTTATGTGTGTACTTGCAACCACTTTCTTTTGATCATGCCTTTTAAAGTCCCTGTTCCCCATGTGCTGTTACATACTTTGATATATTTTAAGGAATCACTCCATATTTTGTCAGATCCAATAATTCTGCTCACAATTATTACCTGAAAAAAATAAGAGCATGACGCCCACACTTTGAAATTTACTCAGCAAAAAGCCGTTCTTTTGAAGCTCATGCTCAATCCTTTTATTCGTGAGAGTGCAATGACTTCAAAAAGACTTTTTGTCTTGGTTCTTTGATTATGTGATTGTATTAAATGCAGCAGAGCAGCTAAAATCATAGCTGAGAGTCGCAGTTATGGATGGAGAGATTGCACAAACAAAAGACATGACAAAATGGAACTGATTTGCTAAAATGAAATGGGCATTGAGAGGAAGCATGGTTTTCTTGTGAAATCTCATGGCTTGTGCTGCTCTTTCTCCAAGCATTCAGATTTTTGTTAACACAGGTTAAAAGAAAAAAAAAGAACAAACCTCATGAAAAACGTTCTGGCAAGGTTATTTAACCAATGTTCTTAAAATAGAATATTTGTACAGTTAACTAATATTCTCAAAACATAAGCACATAAGAACAATACTCATATATTGTCTGTGGAACATTTTATTTTGACATACATCTAACTTAAAAAATGAAAATGTTCAGAGGGTATTTAAAATTTCATGTTTGCAAAATAATGAACGTTCACATAACAAAACTATAAATTTTATTTATTTAAGAAAACTAGTTACAATTATTTTGAGGTAGTTGATATGTTATGCTGTCAAAGGATGTTGATTAACCTCAACTTCAAACCAGAATCTATGCTAGCATGGTTGGTCTTTGTGTACTCTTAATAGCGATAGCCCAGTGTTAGACACTGCACTACTATCTATCAATGTGGTTCAGCATAATTGTGTCTAAATTCATGTAAATTACACTGATAATTGTTTTATAGAGTCATCTACACTATTATTAATTCCCTACCTACCTAAAAAAGGTACCTGTCCAACAAAAAAGAAAAAACTTAAACATGAAACCTCAGCATTTTCTCCATCATCAAAGCCTCCCCTATTGTGTAATGCTGCATTGATGTTTACACTTTTTTCTTTGTCTTTCTTTCTGACTTCCAGTCTTCCTCTTAGGCTGTACATGTCTTAAGAGAATAGTTCACCCAAAATTGAAAATGCTGTCATCATTTACCCACCCTCAAGTAGTTCGTAATCTGTATCCATTTCTGGTTAGACTTTATTTCGATTGTCCATTTAGACATTCTACTAACTATAAGTAACTGTGTAACTACATGTCAACTGTAAGTCAACTAATTCTCATTAATTCACAACTACATGTCTAGTAACACTCAGAGTAGACTGTTTAGGGGTAGTAGAATAAGTTGACATATACTATAAGTTTATCAGAGTCGGTGTGTATGTTGTGGACTCATCAAAATAAAGTGTAAGAAGATATTAAGTAGACAGTCTACTAATACTCTAATGACTGCTAGCTGACATGTAGTTGATACGTTACTTATGGTTAGTCGATTGTCTAAAGTGGACTATCGAAATAAAGTGTTACCATATTTCTTTTTTGGATCACCACTGACTTCCATGGTACTTTTTTCCTACTATTGAAGTCAATGGTGACCCCCAAAACAGCCTGGTTACAGACTTTGTTCAAAATATCTTCTTTTGTGTTCAGCACAACCAAGAAATCCATACAGGTTTGGAAGTACTCGAGGGTAAGTAAATGATGACAGAATTTTCATTTTTGGGTGAACTATTCCTTTAATGTAAGTGTATTATGTGTACAGTCATCTACAAATGTACAATTTATTTCCTAATGTGTAAAACATCTTGAATTAGCACCAAACTAAAGAACGTGCCTTTAATGCAGCTCATTTCAAGTTGAGCATTTCACAGAGAGGTTGCATTCAACTGTAACTCGAGGCCTTTCAGAAGATTCATTCATTTGCTCATCATGACACCATTCTATTCTCTTCAGCTTTTCTCTGCTGCCCAGGATGAAGAAAAAAGCAGAAAGGAGAAAGATTAGAAGGACTGAGAGAGGTGCTTGCCTTTGGTCTGAGGAACATGATGTTATAATACTCACAAGCACACACACCGTGTAGTAACAGTGGTGTATATATGGACAGAGATGCCGACACACTTTGAGGAAAAGAAGCAGCAGCCTTTGATCTTGGAAGGTCTATTGCCCTCTGCATTTCAAAGCAGAGACAAAGCACAGTCAACACACACACTGATACTCCCAAACACACACACACACATGTACAACGGAGCTCAGTAGGACCCCACAGCACTGAGTGTCCTTGGACGGCTGACTGACTGACAAACCAAAGCTTAGGTCAACGGATGGAGCCCTGGGCTGGGCTTACACACATCCACACACACACAACGATGCTCACAGCGCTGTCATCTATACTGTCACAAAAAGAGCCTCCCTGCTGCCAA
Organism: Enteromius radiatus; assembly: GCA_032357445.1. Classification (NCBI taxonomy): domain Eukaryota; kingdom Metazoa; phylum Chordata; class Actinopteri; order Cypriniformes; family Cyprinidae; genus Enteromius; species Enteromius radiatus. The sequence continues at coordinate 22,756,348 of JAUCMS010000127.1, forward strand.
TAATAAGACTCGCTTTATCAAATTAATGTCTCTCTCTTCTTTTTTTTTTAACTGAAAGAATGAGAGATTCGAAAGGAAAGCGAGAGAGTATATAGCGCAGGGCAAAGGGAGCGAGAAAGAGGAAGGAGATAAGGCTTCTCCTCCAAGGGCTCTGGCAGCAGGGCGACAGTGGAAGCAGGGACTGCTGGGGGAATGAAGGGATGCATGGGAGATATTTAATAAGGAAGAATACGATGAAGGAGAGAGACATGTATTATTCATCCCCACTCTCATTCGCTGAGTTTGCGCAAATCAAATAGAAGCTCTCTTTGTTTGAGAGATCAAGCCTGGCTGTTTGACTTGTATAGAATTTATTAAATTCATTTGATCGAAGTCGAAGGAGGATGAGGAGGACAGACGTGCTCCAGTCAATGTACGGGATGTGTGGAGAGGGAAATTTTGACCCTTAAACGGGACAGAGTGAATTGCAATGGTAGAATAAATTTAGACAGGAGGGACGAAAATGATCTTAGCATGTCGTCGTAACTCTGCCCCGCTCTTTCGGACTCTCTGGAGGGAAGCAATTTCCTGTAGGTTTTCGCAGCAGGCAGACAGAGTGTGCTAAGAATGTAAGAAAAACACCCTCGGATTGCGATACCAAATGTGCAACATCCAAATATGCACAGACGCATGGTGACATATCACTTACATAAATATTCTCATGCACCGCAGGAAAGTGTGACGGCGTGAAACAAGCAGAAAGAAAGTGTGCGTAACACACGCAGAGGAACGAGCCGGCAAATGTGTGAGAAACCTACAGAATACAGAGTAAAAGTTGCAGAAGCACTACTGTATGTGCATGTTGTTTTAATCCAATTGTGGATAAACTACACAAAATCTTCAGTAAAAGCACAGATACCTTAGAATTTTGCTCAAGTAAAAAGGGTTTCACTTTATTTTCATGGTACCTTTAACACAATCTTTTCACTACAAGTAATTTTTCACCTCCATACCGACTCTCATTAGTGTTAGTAGAGTATTATTAGACTGGTAAGGTGGAATAATTAACATATACTTGCAAAGATACTTATAGGCAGTAGAATTTCTGTTAGGAGACCATCACAATAAAGAGTTAGCATATTTGAAACACACAGTGTACTAATATTCTAATGAGAGGTGCAAAGTTATTTATTGTCTACAGATTGGTCAAAAGGGACCATCAAAATAAAGTGTTACCGTAAAAAACACACCATTTTTTCTTAAATTGATGAACCATGTTTATTTATTTGGGTAGATTTGATCTATTTTAGACATTCTACTATCTATAAGTCACCTTTATTTATATATTTTAGCAATACATTGTGTCAAAGCACTTAACAGTATTAAATAGAAGAATATGTGTGTTACGAAGCAGACAGACTCAGGAGATATATACAAGTTGATAATGTTTATTAAACAGGAAGTAATCAAACAAAGGT
>JAUCMS010000127.1:22760654-22770812 GCA_032357445.1 Enteromius radiatus
AAGGGAAACATAGAAACGGTCTTAGAGAAAGCTGGAGTGCCATCAGAACAGGCTGGCACATCCAGCTGATCATGACATACACACACACACAGTAAGGTCTGTTTCAGCTCAAGATATTTACACATTTGATTCTACAACATAAAATGCATCAGTAATACCCCCTTGTGATTTTTTTTTTAAGCTTTTATGTGGTTGCTACCAAGTGGCTGCCTACAAATGTTGTCTGGGACATTTTCTGTGATCATGGCAAGCAAGAAAACTCATGCACTAGTCCACATTTATATGCATGCTATTTATACTCACAATCTTGCAAACTGTTATAACTCAAACTTTCCACCATGTACATCTCAAAAATTGTTTTATTTGTGGTGAACATGAAGTCATGTGACTGTGTGTTCATTTATGTTAATCAAGTCTGACAAACGTTTTACGACTCAAAATTCATAAATGTTCATCTGCATAAATTAAAGTTTTCTAGATGAACAAAACATGGTCACAGAGCTTAATTTCTGCAATAATCCAAATGCCAATGGAGAAATCCTATATATATGTTTCAAAGCATACAGTATAAACTTCAATCAAGACAGGCTTTATATTATAAAAACTATGGCTATATAGTTAATACATTGATTTTCACTGTATATTTTCCATATATCTAAAATAGCTGAACATTGCAAATACAGAACAAATAAAATAAAAAAGACGGACACGATCAGTTGCTTGAAAGGTAAGATCTTCACAATAAGGATCTATAAAAGAAATACCTAGATTCAAATCCCAGATGATTACTTTTCAGTTTTCAATAAACTCAAGTGTAGGGCACATTTGATTGTGTTTATTTTATGAATTTACAGACATGATTAAATTGACCTGCGCTTTTTTAATATAACTTCAATCCCCAAGTGTTTGGTTTCCACCAGGTGAAGATTTACAGTCTGATAACAGCAGACAGCCAGTGGCAGGGAGGGAAATATAGCACAGCAAGCATGTATGCTGGTAAAACAAAAATCTTTAGACAGCTTTCAATTAGATGCCCAAGCTAAACTTCCCATAAAACTGTTCTGAATTTGGGATAAATTAAGATGAGTGTGTGCGTGACAGCTGTAGGGGCAGAGACCAGGCCTGCTGTACAGAGCGGAGACTAATTCTTGTGCATATGCCACAAACCATAATTTAAATAACCTGGGCTGACGGTGACAGAAATGTAAATCTATTTACATAAGGCATACATTTGTTTTCAATAACCCACAAGCTCACTTGCCCATAGAAAAAGTCCCGGGGGTCCCTAGAAAATCCTGCAGTGAAGATGGTAATCTTGGGCCATGAAAACGGGGGATTGCTTAGGCCTGGGCTTACTTATGAGGTAAATAAATGTAGAAAACGTGACTATGTGGCTGACACTGAACAGCTAATATTAATACTAAACAATATATTACAAGCATTTCTCTGCTATTGGCTGTTCTTGCACTATGCAGCTATACTGGATTCTGAACTGTTTTGATTTCACTTTTTAGCACATGTGAGGCACACTTGGTTTATTAATGCAGATTATTGTGTAATAAATCACAAACAGTTTTAAGTGATTGCACAGATGAGACTTCTGCCTCAATTTTTTATTAATTTGTTCTACTGTATACAAATATTCACACAAAAAAAACAGCTCAACTCAATCATCTCAACATTCATTTGTCCATGTCAGTCACTGTATAAATATATATACACACATAAACAAACGTGTATATACATAAAACATTTTTTTATCCTTCGTGTGTATCAGCGTATACAATGCTGAGTGAGTGAGTTCTGAGACAAACAAATTTAGGCACCACTGTTGTGCTGTCCTCTCTGGCACTGGACAAAGGTCTTGCGATTCAAAAAAAAGTTGCAATCATTTTTGCCAAAACAGAATCAGTTTAGTGCCCCATTGTGGATGATTTGTATGAGTGGAGAGAGGTATAATGATCACAGTGATGGTAACGCCCTTGAAACAGGGCACTCAGTCCAAGAAAGAGGGATTTTGGGTCAAAATCTGCATATCATATACATTTCCCCTCAGAAAAAAAATTAAAACAAAAACTCTTTCCTCAGCTACCCAAAAGAAATCATATTACTACAATTGAATAAACATATTCATAATGAAAAAAATAAAAATATTTCAGAGAATAAATGTGGTACGAGGCGTTCTAAATCTCTTAAATTCTTTTTTACTTTTCTGCCTCTGATGTCAATTTTCTGCTTTTTAAAGCATCTTTACAAAGATTCTCCTTGATCTAACTAACATAACTTATTCTTACGCCACCAAAAGTGACTCTTTCCTGGTACGGAAAGCAGTAGTGCAACAACTTTTGGCAGGATAATTCAGTAGCGCTTTCCACACAGCAGTTAGTCAAGATGCCTTATAAACACCACAACCGAACATGTCTTCAAAACACTTCAAAAGGACTGCTGAATTTTACACACCTTGGGTTTTGTTTTTTGTTTCTATTGTGTTTGTGTGTGTTTCATTTAAAAAAAAAATTTGTTATTATTATTATTATATTTTTAAACGAATGCACCAAAACATTATGTTGGCATCATTCTAGTAGCATGTAATGGTGTTTTAAATATACTGAAAATAGTGCTTACGGAATTATTTAGCACATTTTAAGACTGAAAAGAGTAATCTGTATTCATTTACTGAACCAATACATCATGTTTATTATTCGACTATGTAGGCATTCTGACATGCTGCTTTATGTTAAGTGTTACTCCTTTTGTTTGTTTCCTTTTTTGTTTTTTTCTTCCTTAAAAAAACATTGTCAAGTACATGAGCACTGTGGCAGTAAACAGAAGTGACAAAACTGTAAGCCCAGATTTCAGCCTGGGCCCTTAAGAGGAAGGGGAACGACTTTTTATGATTTTCACACTATAGGGAAACCTCAACCGTACTAACTAAATATTAAAAAGCTTGTGATGATGTCAAAGGCAGAGATATCTCAAACAACAACCAGCTGTCGTTCAAATTCCTCAAATTTGATGGGAAAAAAAGAAAATTGTGTCATTGTTTACTCACCCTCAGGTAATCCCAAACCTAAATGCTAATCATTCTTCACAAAAGTAGTGTTTTGTTGTTTTTGTTTTTTTACTGTTATATAGGTCTTGCCAATAAAAAAAAATAATAATAATGGACTCCACGGGCTGTTTAAAAAAAACACCATAAAGGACAATAAAGGTGTTCTTTTTTTCTTCAGTATTGTGAAGTGTATATCTGAGTGTAAAAGAAATGTCGGTCATGATGAAAACAGCTTAGTACTATAATTACAATAATCTACTATTAATCTACAAGAGCAGATTTGCTTTTTTAATTATTTAGTCATCAAGTCTTTATGTAATGACAAACCAAGATGCCTTATGGTTTGATTTTTGCCAATGGCAACATACACTGAAGTTTCAGGAGTGGCAACTGCATTTACAAAGGGTTAGTTCACACAAATGTATTATTGAGTCATTTATTACTCACCCTTACATTGTTCCAAACTTTCAACACCTTTGTTCATTTTCAGAACACAAATTAAGATATTTTAGTTGCAATCCAAGAGCCCATAGACTCCTCCATAGACAGCAAGACAACTGTAACGTTCTCCGGTTCAGAAACGTAGCAAGAAAATCTGTAAAATATCAAAATTCAACCATAACTATATGAAGCTACATTCAATCTTTTTTGCATGCAAAGACAACAAAAGTAACGACTTTGTTCAACAAGTCTTCTTCTCCTCATCCTGTCTGCTGTGGCGCACCACTATTATGAAGACAGCATCATAACGCATACGTATGCTTCCACGTCAACCAATATGTCTGTATACGTCATTTGTCCAAATCCTTGAAATACGACCCATCAGAGCGTATACTACAATTGTGCCTCCATCGGCAATCTGCCTCCAAATTCAGGTTTTGTGCAGCTCAGTTGGTAACGCATTGATATGTAATCATCTAATCACGCTGATATGTAATCGTGGGTTTGATCCCAGAGAACGCACATACTCATAAAATGTTTTTGCATTATAAATCATAATTTTGTGCTATTTCAGTAAGGTTTAGGAGTGGGTTAGGTGTGGTCATTTGTATGAATCATCTAGTAAAACGTACAAATTACCGTGAGATCAGTATTAAAAAGTCCACACATTGCATTTAACACATTTTGATTTGGTAATGACAGTCATGACGACAGACGCAACACACTATTGTCACTATTTTTATCTAACTTTGTACTAATACGTAAATATAGGTTGTAATATTTTTTTTAGTTGGAAGACTCTTCTGCGCAGAAGCGGAAGTGTACGCATGGGTCGCGATACTCTATCCACAATGCCAGCGCGTTACAGGAGACTGGATGAGGAGGAAAAGAGTTGTTGAATGAAGTTGTTACTTTTGTTTTCTTTGCATACAAAAAGTTTGTAAAGCTTTGTAAAATTATGGTTGAATTTTGGTATTTTACAGATTTCCTTGCTATTTGTCTGGACCTGAGAACATGACAGTTGTGTTGCTGTCTATGGAGGATCTGAGAGCTCTCGGATTGCAACAGAAATATCTTAATTTGTGTTCTGAAGATAAACAAAGGTCTTAAAAGTTTGGAACAACATGAGGGTGAGTAATTAATGACAGAATTCATTTTACTACTATAACTTAAAATTTGGTAGCAAATCCCCTGAATTACAGATTTGTGTTTGTAGGAACTGATCTTATTCTTGAAATTGCATTGACTGACACCATGGTAACCATAACAACATTTTGTCATCTTTGTAATTTTTGACCAAAGTTGTATTACAGAAATCAAAGACCACTATATTTAGTGATTTTAACTAAATCACCGTCAGCAGAGCCATGTGTTTTATTTATGTGGAAGTCTGATGTGCAAAGGGCCCTCTTGAAGGGTTGCCATGTCCACATATTATACCGAAGCTTATTAAGCCTCTTTGGCCTAATTGTATGGGCTGAGCTCATAAACGATCCAGTTTATGAAGTTAATAAAAGAGTAAAGTGCAAGTTGCTATATTTTTGCATGTGGATATATTTTGGTATGTTGTTGTTTGCTTTTGTATGTTGATTTTTGGTGTTTAACAGCCCATGGTCACTATGAACCTCGGTTGTACGGCAAAAACTATGCAACAGTTCTTCAAAAAATGTTATGTTCCACAAAAAAAAAAAAAAAAAAACTACAGCATAAAGGGAAAGTAAATCATGACAGAATTTTCACTTTTAAGTGTACCCTCCCTTTAAGACGTATTTCCAGAAAGTGTATTTTTTAAAGAATTTGGAGATTTTGCAAATTTTGGACTGTTCTGTTTTGGTTTCCTGAGCCCTTCCTGATGACATCATTAGTGTGCACATTATAGAAAACAGAGACTTAACAGAAGACAGCGAAGATGCCATGTTCTGCAAAATGTTACCATGACATTTTCTGGCCTTCAAAGGCATATGTGTGAGGCTAAAAAAAATCACCATAAAAAGGCTTCCAACCCAGAACTGTACCCAGATGAAGCTACATTCCATTTAAAATTAAAAAAGGACAAAGAAACTGAAAAATGTTTTGGCTACTGGTTGACAGCATCACCCTCATTTATTTTGTTTTAAGGCTTCTTTATTTTCCATTTCTTCCTCTTCTCAACTGTTCCTCACAGCTTTTTGCTTTTCTTGAACAAGCTCTTGATCTTGGAGCGTTTTTTCTCTCCGTTATCACAAGAGTCCTGGGAGGAAGTGGGTTGGAGTTGCTTGGACTCCTTGATAGATTTGCTTTCTATGTCGAGTGAGCTAATGGAGGGGTAGTGACCCTCTGGAGGCGTCCCACCAGCAGGCAGCTGGCCCAGGCTGTATGACTTTTCCAGAATGCCATTATAGGCCACAGCTTTGGTGCCAGGGTGAAAGGTTAAACTTTGAGACTCTGGAAGGACGGAAGAGCGGGTAAGGTCAGGAGAGCCCTTGTGAACTGAAGAAGAGTCAAGAGGAGAGGATGTGGAAGGAGGTAAGGTCTCCATGGTGACAGTCTGGGCCTCCTGCACCAGGAAAAGTAGTTCCTCACGAGAGATTTTACGTGGTGGGGTATCCGTGCCCGTAACACATGTACTTTGAACAGATGGACCGGAGAACTGCTTCCTGCCCAAAGACGAACTGAAAGAATCTGAATCTGAGCATGTGTCCTGAGGATCTCTGTATGACAGAAACATAAAAAAACACGAATGCATAAAAATCATTAATCAAGAAGAAACCCACAATCAGTTCAAAAAAATTAATAATCAAGATTTTTGAAACTGCTAACCATAGCTACATTTATTGATCATTAATATTATTCTAAAACATTATGGCAATTGAAAAAAAAAATGTAATTTATTCCAATAATGGCAAAGCAAAATTTTCAGCAGCAATTAGTAATTTTCATATGCAGACTTTTCGTAATATTCTAAATGTCACTGACTAATATTTTGTGGAACCAGTGATACTCTCTCATTCAAAAGTTTGGTAAAAGTACCTTTTTCTTTGAGAAATGAATAGTTTTATTCATCAAGAATCAGCATCCAATTGATCCAGTCCTATTGACAGTAAGAATATTTGTTATTTCTATTTCAAAGAAATGCCCCTAGCAAAAAAAAGTTATCTGAAATACATTTATTTCATATTAAGTATAGTTTAAATCTATTAAAATATTTCCTGACATATAACTCAAGACTTACTGATATATAGGACTAATTATAATACAATTTTATTTGGTGTTCTACTTGTGCACAATGCACATCTCTTAAAATCTCAGCCTAAAAGGTACTTTTTTTTTTTTACTAATGAGGTTTGTAAGACCTTTCAATAATATCTGTGTTTAAATACAAGATATCAAAATGTACCTGAAGTACACTTGCAATAGTTTCACTTAAGAACAATCAAATATAATTTAGCATGTCCATAGTTGGACTTCAGCACTGCTTCCACAAAATTAAAGTGCATTAAATACAACATTAGCTGTATTTAATGCACATACTTTCAATATATCTGTTTAGTATACAAAAAGTAAAATAGGAGGGTATTTTTATTAAATTTGAAAATATATTTATAATATACTTAGCATAACATAAATGTATTTAAATGATATTTGGTATATTTATTTCTCACTGTTCAGTGAATTTTCTATTCATTTAAAAATGTATCACAGTTTCCACAAAAAAAGTAGCATGAACTTTCAACGTTGATATTGCCATCACAGAAATAAAATAAAATGTAAAATATATTCAAGTAGAAAATAGTTATTTCAAATTGCAATAAAACTGAATAATTATTTTACAGTATCTTTTATACTTAAATAAACCTTGGTGAGTATTTTAATATTTTTAAAACATGAATTATTCCAAACTTTGGATAGTTAATATTTCATAGAATTTATTCAAATATAAATGTGGGTTTTATAAAGGTAAATACTGTAGGTAAATTAACAAATTACCAAATACAGAATCTTAATTAATTAATATACACAAAGAAAAGCTGTAGATGGCGTACCCCTTCCTTTCTACAGTGAAGAAGATGTGATCGTCGTCTCCCTCGGGTCTGTAGGCTAGTGGGGCCGAGGCCATAGATAACAGATCAGGGTCAGGAGAAAGGGACGAGGGTTGAGACATAAGACTTCTGCGAGAACGACAAACACTGCTGTTGCGGGTCAGAGGAGGTCGAATCAAAGGAGCTGTGAAGAAAAGACAGATCTTTATGTACTTGCGCATGGTATACTCCTCATAACAAAGTAGGTAAGACTTTAGTTTAGCAACCAATTCTCATTTTCTTAATTCACTCTTCGCTGAGAGTTTGATTGACAGTCACAATCATATCACAGAATCTGAGAAAACTCATACATGTGAACCTGTGAACATATGTGGACAATGGTCAAAAGTATCAGGTTTTGTGTATGACGTTAAAATTGTTTTGAAGTCATAACATAACATTCTGCAAATTTTGTGAAACTCAGCCTTTATTAATCAAAAATGTACCTGCAAATCATACTTTTGTTCTGAAAAGGATTCAGCGTTTTACTGCCTCTTGTGCTCAGTTCAACTGGAAATTGCAGCGATTCATAAGTATAGGTATGTTTTTTTCAGCTTATGAAGAGGCACTTATTTATAATGAGCTTAGGTTGTAATTTAAAATCACCTTCTCACAACATTTCTCACAGTCTTGAGCTTAAACAGAGGAACTTACAGGTGAACTGTGGAATGATTGGTGGCGTGTCCTCATCAAGATCGTCCACCCCGCCAGCGATTGGGTAGGGTGGCACCGACATCCGCGGCATGACCACCCAGCTGTGGTCGGCGTACAGGGAGGCGGTGAGGCTGGGCAGCCCAGAGTTATTAACCACTGGAAAGCCACATAACTTCTCTATTTGCTGCCAGCGGTGAAGACGTTCACGCAAACAGGCTGTGACCTCTGACAGAGATTTTCTAAAAAACAAACAAACAAAAAAACACATTAATAAGCTTTCAATTAATGGGGGTTAACATTAGTGAGTGCTTATGAATTATGTGTGCTTACTTAGCCTCAAGTATTTTGTGGTCAACTTCATCCAGTGATGAGCTGTGCGCAACATGGAGGGTACCAAACACAGAGCTCCTCTTCTTCTTAATCTTTTCCGCCTGAAATTTACACAACACAAACACAGAAGCACACAAGCAATGAAAATACAATAATGCTGAATGGAAATGAACCAGTCGACTCATATGTGATCTGCACATTTGTTGGTTGTACTGAACGCAAGCTCATCTCTCCTGCTGCAGTGACTGCTAATTGTTTTAGCTTAACTGCTGATGACTCATTACAGATGCAAATAACAAACCATGCAGTTAAAAAGTAATTTAACCACATCATTAGAAATCTAAATTAACAAGGGAAAGTTTCAACTTCATTTTTGTTAGTCACTGAGAGAGAAAGTGAACAAGACGTTTGTTTAAGTAGATTTAAGTGGAAAATTAAACTTCACTGTCAATGTATAATAGTTGATTGCCAAGTATATCATTTCTGTTGGTAAATAAGTATTTCCTGCCCTGGCAGGAAGTTTGAATAATAAATCACTCACCTCGTCCTTTGCGACCGTGAGCTGCAGCTCAGCATTCTGTTTTTTAATGTTGTAGTACTGCACTTCCACCTCATGTGTGAGCTGAAGCCACATCTGCAGGGCTTCTGGCACCGACCAATCTGACTGCATCTCCTTCTCTGCTCTCTTCAGTGCCATTCGCACCTGGAAACAGCCAAACAAACGCAAACACTCTTTGGAACAGAAATCACAACTTGAAGAACCATCCATCAAGTGGTGTTTTTACATAAGAGGCACTGTTGTGATGAAATGTTATAGAAATGCAATGATAAACTGCAGGAATTAATCCATTTTGAATAAAAAAAAAATTAATTACATTTTATTATATTATTATAAGGTCATTTTAATATCTTGAGAAAATATTTTTAACATTACTCTATCATGTTGATAGCTCATACTTTGCTACATGAAATGGTCTTTTATTGGTCAGTTATTGGAAATTAATTTTATATTTCCCTGCTTCATGTATACATCATGCAAAGAAAATAACTGGGATTGTTTGTTTTACATGTCAGGCTGCATACTGTGTAGTCAAAAAAGTGGCTTTCCTAATAAAAATAAGGAAGCCTATAAAAGTTCCAGTATATTGTCAAAGAATATTTTATTTAGGATGTATATCCATTTTTGTTATCTTAAAAGTAAAGATTTACTGGCGGCATTTTGCCTTTATATAGATAAGACAGTGTAATGACAGGAAGCGAATCGGGAGAAAGAGGGAAGAGGGCAGGATCGGGAAAGGTTCACAAGCTGGATTTTTAAGACACCCACAGCACAACAGCTGCCCGGAAGGTTGTTGTTGCCATTTTTTAATCGTTTGATGAACTTTAATAACCTGTTAATGAATTTACCATTTAAATATTGAATACATAATATATTTTCATAGAATTTTGTTTGTCAGTGTTACTGGCTTATGTATATTTATGGATATATTTTTCAATGCATACTTAAAGGTGCCATAGAATGGAAAACTGAACTGACCTTGGCATGTTTCAGTACATGGACATAACATACTGTGAGTCTCAAACACCATCGTTTCCTACTTCTTATAGAAATCAAGTGTTTGC
>JAUCMS010000127.1:22770912-22794758 GCA_032357445.1 Enteromius radiatus
CAAAAACAGACTGTTTCATTCTAGGGTCAAATTCTAGGGTTGTAAATGGACCTCTAAAACCGTTTCTGGGCATTTTTCCCCCTTACCTAAGCTACATACCTTCTATGTACATATCAGACAACAATTTAAAACATTCTCTCAATGCATTCTATGGCACCTTTAAGGCAGATTCATTTCAAGGAAGTATAACGAATACGAATATGGAATATCATGCCTATCTCAGCTTTCCTATATATAAGGTCCTTTCACGTTTCCAAATGGCTAATGACCCTCCTCCATCCCTAAATCCTCCTCCCATCCAGTCAGAATTTCGGATTATTTATTCTCTTGTGAATCAGGCTAATCTCTAAAATGTGTACGTTAAATTATTGAACATTAATAATTCATGCATGAATGTGAAGAAAGTTCTTGCCCAGAACAGAAACATACCGCCAATCCAAACTGTACGCTAAATGTCAATCATCATTGATCACAGTGCCACAGTGACAGACATATACTTTTCTGTACACTTCTCAGTATAAGCCAAGCAGAGCTATAACATGCACTCATATTTTTATGGTTAAAAAAAAGAATACAGATAGCACACTTTACACAACAGAACTTCTTATTTGTAAGGGTTCTCACACTAAAGACTAACTACTGTAATATATATAAAGGACTGTTTGTGTTTGATTTAGATTTAGGTTCCTACCTGCACTAGTTCCTCCTCTGCATACTTGAGTCTGCTGAGTTCACATTCAGCCCCCTCTCGCAGCTCTCGCAGTCTGCTGGCTTCTCTCTTTGCTCCGTTGATCTCGTCACGCATCTTCTGCTCCAGGTTCTGCTTCTCCACCGCTACAGTCCGGTTCTCCTCCTGAGCCTTTTCCAGCCTGATGAAACCACAGAGAAAATTTAAGTCACATCTGAAATCTGGTGTGTTGCAATAATAACAATATTTTAGTTTTGCCCTCATGTTGTTCCAAACCTAAATGACTTTATAGGGGGAACACACAAACACACATCAACTCCATATGAATGTGCATGAAGAGAGCTAATCTCAGTCTTTTATTCACATACAGCTATCTTCAGACATTTTAGACATATTGGAGCTAGTCTGTCCTTTTGTGTTCTACAGAGAAAGCAATGCAGATCTGGAATGGAATGAGGGTAAGTAAATGATAACAGAAATTTATTTTTAGGATGAACTCCTCCCTTGAGGGTACATATAGAAGAGCTTAATGAGCCTTCTCATAACAAGAAATGAAATATGATGTTATACAAATGATAGAATAAGACAGAATATCTCTCTCAGTCTGTTATTTGTTTTCTTTCTTACCGGCTCTGTAGCTCTATCAGGCTCTGTTCAGCATTCTGTAGACTCTCCAGATCTTTCATCATCTTGGAGACGTGAATTTTAGACGACTTGTTCTGTATGTATGCAAACCAGCAGCCGCCCACACCAATGATGATTGAAATCATCAAAACAAAGTCTTTCAGCCAGTGATGGTGAGGACCTAGAGGAAGAACAGAGAAAAAAAGAGCATTTATACCCACTATACAAGTAAATATTACAATAAAGCACATACTTCTATACAATAGCTCTGTGTAAGAAACTGTTCAGACTTTAGTGATTTTAGTGAGATGTTAAATGCTAGATTTTGGTTGTCAAGAAATCATTTTGACCCACTTTGAGAACTGATTAACCAAATCAAAAAGACTTAAAATAACAATTCATTAAGAACTGTTTCACTATATTCATGAATGTGTCAGTTTTGGTCTGTTTCTTAAACAAAAGCTTATGCCTTCCTTCAGAAGACCTTGAATTTAGAACATACTGTACACTACACAGTTCAAAAATATAATCTTTTTTCAATTTTTTAAAAGACGCGTCTAATATGCTCATGATGTCTTTTAAATGGTAATATTATAAAACACTAAATATCATGAATTTAAAACAGTTTTTTATTTAATATATAAGCTGAATTTTACCAGTCATTAGTCCTGTCTTCAGTGTCTCATGCTCCTTAAGAAATCCATCTGATAAGCTGATTTGGTGCTCAAGAATGATTTATCATTATTATTATCTTGACAACTGTTATGGTTTCTCCAAAGATATTAAGCAATTTAACACCATGAAACACTTTAATATAGTGACTCACTTTTAACTAGCTGCTTATTAGCATGCCTAACTACTAATAAGCAGCAAATTAGAAGATTACTGAGGAAAACATTGTAGTTAACAGTTTGATAATAGTGCAAATTGGACCTTAAAATAAAGTGTGATCATTTTTTGCATCTTTTTGACTAATACAAAATGTAAATGTAAGATTTAATGTAAAAATCTTACTGGAACCAAATTTGTGTTTCTACTACATCCTTTTTGTACTTTGAAAGTACAAATCTCATTAATTTTAACATCATTATATGTGACTGAACATTTGTGTTCTAAAGAAGCAAGATTGTATGGGTTTGTAACAATGTACATTTTTGACTGAACTATCCCTTAACATAAAATGCCTTATTCTAGCTTATGTGAATGCACTTACGTAGTGGAGGCCCGAAGAGCACTGCGTCCAACGCTTTTAAATTTAATTTCTGTTTATGTCGTTGATCTAATATCTTTAGCTGCATTGACATAAACGACGGTTCATTGGCCGCTATTCTGTAAAGGAAAGGTAAAACACAGAAGGTCAGAGGGTAAGAAGAAACCAAGATCACACTAAATCAGCCTGTTTCTTCTAAAAAAAAAAAAAAAGGTCAGTTTGCTATTTCAAACTTTACTTTGAAATGCTAGGGCTTCCAATAAATCTCTCTGAAATGTCTATGAAAATCTCGGGGCCCTTTAACTGCAAAACACAGTCTACGTGACTATATGTGTGTGTGTATGAATGACAAGTTCAAGCTCAAAGGACTAATTTTAAGAAGTGAGTACTAGATGACTGAAAGATCACATGTGCTGCCACACAAATACTAAGCATAGCTGCAGGTGAAAGGTGATCTGCTGCTGTGACATCATTTCATGAGTCATGGAGAAGTGGCTGTGAGGGGAAACTCAACACCCTAAACCTTTCCTTACCCTCCAATGCTCATACACAGCTTTACTGTCTGTGTACTGACACATCCTCACCACTAGAGGGAAGCACTGCTGTTAAAAACTCACAACTGGTGTTTTTCTTTTTTTACCTATTAGGTTCTAATACAAAGTGTAACATAAATGTGGTTTAAAAATACTGCATAAATAAAAAAAAGGATGTTTGTGTGAGGCTGTGCTAGGTTTAGAAGCAAGAGTATCATAACTAAGTATAAAAACAATGCAATGCAAAGTCAATGGAAAGTTCATGATTATTAGATAAAAGTATGTGTATTTACCGAGGTAGCGTGTTGCCATCTACTTTAAACTCTCTGAAGTTTTTTTCGTATTGAGGAAGCTCCACTGACTCTTTCAGCCACTGAATTGCATCTTCCAGTGTCCAGTTGTGCACTAAGAAAGAGAGAAAACCACCAAAATGAGTGGGTGAGGAGTTACCACGTACCAAAAAAAGAATTACTACTTTGATTTAAATGGCCCTAAAATCGGTGGGTCATGATAGCCCCAGTCTTTTCTCAGAGCTTCAACAGAGCCTGAGGCTGTAAGATGACATCACTTCATAATAAAAGCTCAATGGGTAGCACAATCTTTGTTTAGAGATGCCTGGGTGAGTGTGTTCAATGTAGTGACATCACTCCACTCAGAGATCTTATGACATCACAAATGCAGTTCCTGGATACTGTGTTGAATATTTTGAATACTTTACAAATAAAATGTAATTCACCTTATTTCATGATTACTCTTTTTTTTATGCTTAATGAACTTATAAATAACCAAACATAGCCTACAGTTACACATTAACTAGTCAACAATATATATATATATACTGCTCAAAATAAAGGGAACACTAAAATAATAATAGATCCGAATAAATAAAATATTCTTATTAAATACACAAATATTATCAATGGAAATCAAATGTACTACCAATGGATTTGGAGTCATACTCAAACTTGAAGTGCAAAAACACACTACAGGCCGATCCAACTTGATGTATTATCCTTAAAACAAGTCAAAATGAGGCTCAGTAGTGTGTGTGGCCTCCACGTGCCTGTATGACCTCCCTACAACACCTGGGCATTTCTGACCATTTGAGCAGACACATGCACATTTGTGTCCTTCTGGAGGAAATTTTGCAGGGCTCTGGCAGTGCTCCTCCTGTTCCTCCTTGCACAAAGGTGGAGGTAGAGGTCCTGCTACTGGGTTGTTGCCCTCCTACGGCCTCCTCCACGTCTCCTGGTAACGCCTCCATGCTCTGGACACTACATTGACAGACACAGCAAACCTTCTTGCCACATCTCGCATTGATGTGCCATCCTGGATGACCTGCACTACCTGAGCCACTTGGGTGGGTTGTAGACACCACCAGCATTCAAAAGTGACCAAAACATCAGCCAGAAAGCATAGGAACTGAGAAGTGGTCTGTGGTCACGACCTGCAGAGCCACTCCGTTATTGGGGGTGTCTTACTAATTGCCTATATATATATATATATGTCATCAACTGAATTCTATATTTATGGGAAAGGTTGGGATGTAAATAAGTTTAAAAACAGACCTTTCTTGTAATAACTTGATTAGTTTTGGATACATCCTGCCCAGTGTTTTTTAAATTATTCCATTATTGCAATTATTTAATTATATTTCTGTTTTTCGCTCTAACAAATAATATGAACTTGTCCTGCCCATTGATCCCTGTAAAATAGACCTACCATTGTATACACAGTACAGCAAAATCTCTACAAGTGAACAACATTTTTTCTTGCAGTACTCTATATGCCACCTAGTCCATGTTTTCTCTGTGCAACTTTCTTTACCTTCTGATATTTTCCAGCTCCTCCACAGTTCCTCCACCGTGATGTGCTGGTCCTCTCGGTGAAGATTACTGTGTTTATTGGTCTGGTGCTGCTTCATGTCCTCTATGATAAACTACAGAAGAACAACATTACTGGTCAGACCACTTCTTACAAAGTAATTCATGCCATATCATATTTTATTTGACTTTGGGTTACAGGCGACTCTATCAGAGGGTTTACTGGTTTCAAAAATGCCTTTTAATATAATGTAAATATTTATAATTCAAAAAGGACACTAGAGAAACATTACATTTGAATATCAAATCAGTTGCCTTACATGACAGTAATTCGTTCTGCAGAAGTTTTTAACCAAAGCGAATAACAATCGAGGAAAAACACAATTGATTAATCATAATGAGCCAACAGCATTTACAAAGCCACAATGCAATTTCAAAAGATGACCAGAAAAAGACATAACTAGAGTTACTAGTTAAGACATAACTGTTGTATTGCACAGTAAAGCTATTAAACTATAACCAGCAGACTAGATAAGTGTGAAGCTCTCTGTGGTCAGCTCTGTGTACACTGTGTATCTCTCTCTCGTGGTTCTGCATATTTAATGAAAAATGTCAAATTGTTTGTCCCTTCTGTTTAGAAATTATTTATATGCTCACATACTCATATCCAACGAATGAGGGACAAGACATCTTTAAAGTCGTGTAGGTTTATTTAGCAACTCTCTCTCCCTCACACACTCAAACACACAGACACACACACTCAGGAATCTGCTGTGTCCTGAAAGAGGACACCAACTTTCAGTGGCTGTAAGAAGGAGAAATTCTTGGGCCTCTTCTCGAAACACTTCTTGAGCCCAGGAGCACCTGCCATGACCAGAAACAATCCTCAAAACACACGTCACATCCTCACTAAAATGAAAGAGAGTTGAGTACCAAAATGACAGGCAAGTAAAAACAGAAAATAAACAGCATCTTCAC
This sequence comes from Enteromius radiatus, assembly GCA_032357445.1. Lineage (NCBI taxonomy): Eukaryota > Metazoa > Chordata > Actinopteri > Cypriniformes > Cyprinidae > Enteromius > Enteromius radiatus. Next base: position 22,776,769 of record JAUCMS010000127.1, read on the forward strand.
TTTCAATCTTGAGTTTGAAGGAAATGGTGAGGGCCACTAGTGATGTCTGTAAGCGTTTACTATGGACAAATCAGAAGACTTCCTACTTGTTACTTGTGTTGCTATTATTTTAAAAAGCTAATCGTTTTTTGTACAATTTTAATACAATTAATAACTTGTTTACTTACAGCTGCAATAAAGTGTAAAAAAGAACTTAGGAAATGAGTGATCGATGCAGTTTATGTCTGCTGTAAACAGAAAGGGTGCATTGTGGGATCACTTTTAAGTAGTGTCAGTTTGCATAAAAGAAGGAAACTTCCACTTCACCAGGTGAGAGCGTGTGAGAGAATAAAGAGGACATGTGAAACCAGCATTCAAACCTCAAAAACACACCCACACACACCTCTGAACTATACAAAAACATTACTGTTCAAGTCATTGTTCAAATAATATAAGTTATACTAACAATTTAATATATATTAGTTATAAACTTTTAATATGCATTAACTCATATATAATATATAAATATACAAATATAATTTAATATACATTAGTTACAATGTAAACACACACATATACTGTATATATATATACACATACATTAGTGCTTAATCACATACAAAATATTTTATTACATGATCATGTAATGATTTATTACATGATATATGCATGTATACTGTGTATATATATATATATAAATAAAAACACAATCATATTCATACACAAAATATGTTTTGTTTAGAAATTAATGTATTTTTGTATAATATAAAATATAATATATATATTGTGTGTATATATATATATATATATATATATACAATAAGTTTACATTAAATTAACAATGTGTCATGAACAAACATGAATTAACTATTAATATTACTAATAAATAACTTTACTTAGGAAAAATAAATTAGTACAAATTTCCATCATTAGTTTATGACAATAAATATATAAATAACAATATCCTAATGTTATTAAAAAAAGAAAAGAATACATTTTAGTAAAAATAAATAAGTGAAATAAATAAATATTCATATGGCTGTGTAAAAATAATAATTCTGTTTTGTTAGAACATAATTCAAGTGAACACCTTCTGTGAGGCAAAATGGCAATTAGCGTTCAGAGTCACGTAAATCATGTCACAACCAAGATTATATTTAACTGGCACAGAATGTGTCACATGTAAAGATCACGTTCAGGAAGCCATGCATATTGAAGTGACAAGATAACATGCCTATTATACCAAGCAAAAAGCCGTAAAACTATTATATATAATTATGCATGGATTTTTCATCACGTACACACCAAAACACACACAGACACAGTAATGTAGCAGCCCTATGGAAGAAGTGCTCATATGTCAATAGTCTCTTCTTGCAGGCAAGAACCAATGTCAACTTTGCCCTTTGAGGTCCCCAGTAGGTCTAAGCTTTGCTGACCTGTTTTTAAGCCCCCCGACCCCCTCACAAAATGCACGCACCCATACAGAAACACGTCCACACACTTCAACACATGTTTTATTACATTAAACGTAATGCAAGTATTAAGTAAGCACAATTTAAATGGTCTAAACAACATATGCTCACCTCTACACTCTCATTCACTTCAATTCCTCCATCGTTGTCGTCATCTAGCTGCTTGTGAATGTGCCGAAGTGCTTCTAAACTGAAGCGGTCGGCTTCATTCATACATGGAGGGATGACTGTCAAACACGGGTCTGTAGGGAGAGACACACAGTTAACCTTTGTCCAGCTACACAATTAAACTCAACTTTAAACTTCTGCTTTCCTATGTAGTCCTATGTAATACAAGCTTATTGCAAGTCCAGACATACAACTGATGATAATTAGTATTTATGTCACTTTTCAGGCCTTAAATGCCTGCCAACAATTCTTTCAATTGTTGCTTAATAAATAATAATATTACTCATCAAGTTTTAATCCTGTCTAACTGTCTGTATGTGTGAGCATGTGCATGTCTGGGCATCTGTAGGGCTCTGTTTACGGTGGTGTGCTTTCACTAGTCTTGACACGCTTATTAGGTTGCAGGCTGTTGATATGGCAAATGGTGCTGGTATTCGTCTGGATCACATCCTTGCTCTTATTTAAGAGAAGACGTGTGAGGAAAGAAGAATCAATCCAGTTTTAACAAAACTATTACTGGAAAGGAGCCCTGATTGGATGAAACAACACATATCACTGAGGTGCCCAGGAACATTTTCCCAGAGACAGATAGGCTACATTACAAAAAAAGCCCCATATATAAATACAAGATCTCCTTCTTAAAATATTAAGGCAGTTGTAGCTGCTTGCATAAAGACAAATGTGTAGTATATGAGAATATTGTGATGTTATGCAAAACTAAAATTTTTTTTGATTGATTAAGTAGGAATAGACTACATATGAAGAGTTATCTAAGCTATTTGTTAATGATTGCAACATTAGCAACTAATAATGAGTCTGTCTAGTTAGTATATTAGTTCATATATGATATCATCACTGTTTGTAAAAGTGCTTAAGCGTTTAATAATCTACAAAAAATAAATGGCTTTTATAAACAGTGATGATTATTAATTAATTATTAATTAGTGGTTTGCGCATATATCATCATGTTGTGACTACTTGTTGAGGCACATCATTATTATTTCATCATTTAGCAATACCAGGATTTGGCTGACTGTGGTAACACTATTGGTTAATAAAATAAGATATTAGGGAATTAATACACAGTGACATATTTAATTGATAACAATTCATATATGAACAAATATATTAACTAGACAGGCTCATTATTAGTTGCTAATGTGGCAATCATTAATGAATAGCTTAGATAATCATGAATTATCATATATTAATTCATTGTGTTTTGTACGTTAGTTAAGCATGACTTAACGCTTGTAAGTGTACACATATTGGAAAGTGTTAGCAAAATCTTTCTAAAGACACACAATGAAGTTGCAATTTAGTACATTTAAAGTATATTTAATGTAAATAAAATAATACTCTAGTTAAAATTCTAACCAAACTTTTTATATGCTTTAGTATGTTAGTCAACATTAAATAGAGTACTTGTTTTCATAATATGAAAACATGATTTAAAAATATATTGAAAAAATAAATAAAAAAACATTTAATTTGAAACTGCAGAGTGCACTTTTTAAAAGTATGATGATGAACAGTCATGAAAGTGTGTGTGTGTGTGTGTGTGTGTGTGTGTTTTTTTAAGTACACCTAAGAATTTCATTAATATTATTTAATATGTACACATATTTTAAACATTGGTCCTCTGTGGGGTCCCCAGTTTGAAAAACTATTCACGTTAACCAAATAAAAAGCAAAGAGCTACTGTACCACAAACAAAAGTGACCAAAGTCCTTCCTTTTATTGCTGAACAACCTTAAAATGCTGCTAAACAAAGTTAAACAAAAGAAGGTCTTCTCTTAGTATTTGCATTATGCCTTGCATGTGTTCCCCCATCTGATTGCATAATCATATTTGTGTACCAGATGTCCCTGTCCACACTCATTTCCATGTGTGGTTTTTTGCATAGAACTCACTTGTGCTGATGGGTGACATCACAGGAACACTGTGACAAGAAGCAATGCCTCACAATGATGCTGCATGTCAAACAGTGTTCACACAGAATTTGGGGTTTTATTAAAAATGTTAAAATAACATGTTTCTGGATTGTGAAAAATAAAAATGAACGATAAGTATTTGTATATCACTGTCAGTAATAAAATAAGTAAATTTAGTGGGTAACACTTTATTTTGAAGGTCCATTTTCGACATTCTATTAACAGTAAGTAACTTTCAACTACATGTCAACTAGCAGTCATTAGAGTACTAGTAGACTGTCTATATTTTGGTGGGTCTACACCATACTACTATTCAGTAAAATTGGTGTGCTGATTATACGCAATGACAAATCGTATTACATTAAAAAAAAGCATTTCCACTAGTAGTCCACTGTATGTCGCATTAAAAGAAATATATCAGAACAGCATATTCAGACTAACAAAGAATATAAAAAGACTGCTGATGATGTGCAGGTCACTTTTGATTCAGGTGACATTAGTAAACCTACTACAAAGCTCACCTAGCACATACAAGCATGTGGCAGGAAGTGACACGGTGAGGGTGAGAATAAACACAACCAAGTAGCAAAAATAGTTCTGGAAAACAAAATGAGTGAGTGTAAAATTAGGACACGCAATGTTATAAATAGACTTTTGTTTCCAGTTGTCAGGAAGTGGTTTATCTAAATGACAAAGAACAGTACGGGCCTCCATGAGAAATACACACAGACAAACTCCTGAAACGAAGGCAGGTAAAAGATGAACCGCCACTTGCTAAAACTTTTTTTTCCATGATATAAAGAGAGAAGTAACTCTCCAGCAATCTTCAAAAGCCACTTTTAACTCAAGCTATACGAATGACAAAACACACATCCTCTCTGATCAATTACTTATCTGACATTTTAATGATGAAAGAAATCGGTTGCAGTCTGAAAAAAATCAGCAAACAAAAGTGATCACTGTCTATACATAAACATAGCCAAAAGAAAAATCTCTTTTTCAGGATACTGTAATAATTATACAATTAATATTGTATAACTTTGCACCCTCTTTTAATAAATAATAACATTATTTAATCAAGCTAAAATAAATAAATCAGGATGATACACTATGCACGAACATTGTACCTTTATTGGTTGTGTGGTCCTGATAATCTAACTGGTAATTACAGAATTGCAAGAGAGAAGCGACATGTAAAGTAAATGCATACTGTGAGAGATATGATACGTGCTTGGGACACTCGGATTACAGATGGATGTCTCGCTCAGACAGGAGCAGGCACACTGCTCAAACACTCTCAGCACACTTCAGAGGAAGGGTGTCGGGATAGAAACAGTGTTTATGTAAGTATGTGTTCATTCATTGCAGGAGAGAAAACAGAGACAAAGAGAGAAAGAGAGCTGTCAAGATTTTATAAATGTGAGGTCCAAGAAGAGCTGGTGGGCTACTGTGAGACAGTCTCCTAGACCGGGCCTCTCTAGAGAGGTAAGATGAGGAGGCCAGTCAAATGAGAAATGCAATGAAATGCAGCAAGGTGATGTGTACTGAAAGAAAAACATTGAGAGAGACTGGCTCATGCGACCAGCTTTGGTCCCGGGATGGTCATGGGATGGGAATAGTACCAGTTCTGGATCTGGGACCTGTGTTAGTTTTGGATTTCCCTTGCTTAGTCATGCTACCAGTATCTCAACAAGTTGTGTAATAAATGTATTAATTTTCAGCTAAAACAACTGTGCTGTTTTCGCAGCTTTATTACTTTAAATTTACTTCAAAAAAACTAATGACACCTTATCACACCTTAATATCGCCATACTTCAAAATTTCAAAATTAGCCATGGATTTATAAATTCAGGAGTAATGTAATCACATATAGCACACTTTTATTGTCAATTAAACCACATTAGTTTACCTCCAGATTAATATCAGCTTAAAATTCGTAACAACACATTTGCGTGTTTTTGCTGTTCTCTGATGTTGGTTAATAATCACATGTAATTCATCAAATATCAACTCAAGACCACTCAGGGGTGCGCAAACCCCAGTTTGTAAAACCCTGGTGTCGTTTATGCACACAGACAACGCACAAAATGCATGTTATTCCATAAAAACTTAATATACACAACATAAAACTAAATGTCCTGTTATGCTTACACATCTTTGCCTGATTCAGTTTTTCTAAACTTCCAAGCTTCCTGCATTAAATTCGCAAGATGACCAAATCATAACAACAGTAGAAAAATTCTGTATGAAGATGACCCTCACCAACCCCCTTTGCTCCTGTCTTTTTGAAGCTCCATAAAAAGGCATATTATTCCTCCATGGACAGGGCACCTATAATCCTCTGCTTATTATATTGCATAAGTGTGTGTTAAAATACTTACAATATTACTATTTTTTTTTATCTGACAAAGCTCACAATCCACAAGTTCAGACTTCCAGAAAAGGAGACAGAGCTTGTGTGCCATTACAGTAGGAATGTGCGGATTGAAGCTGAAACTCAAGACATGAGTGACTAACCACCATCGCAGAGGGAGACGGAGTCTTAATTAGAGCAGATACTTATCTATGATTGTATAAGCCACACTGAAGATCAGCATGTACACTTGGAGAAGAAAAGAGAGCAGCGTGAAGTCATGAGAGGGAGAAGAACCACACATCATCCGTTTGTGTTTGCAGATGATGCGTAGAGATAATAGTCACAAATGCTGTGACTTAACATGAAGGCAGGAAGACCAGCGAGGTGATACGATCAGTTGGTTTGAAAGGGGGAGGGGGGGTCTACCCTCTTACCTCCACTGGCTAATGACAAATGCAGAAGTCTCACTGACACATTGCCTGACAGGCAAAAAGTCGAAGGGGTCACAGCAAGTCAACTAAGGCCAGGACCCTTTTTTACAGACTGTGATGACGCATTTCGATGATCAGCTTCATAAATATTGTAAGGTTTATACATGTATGTATACACACACATGTGCATTTATAAGACTATTATCATAATACAGAAAAAAGAAGTATAATCTGCCACAATATTCAATTTTGAAAGAAAGAAAGAAGCAATGCAAGATCATTGGTTGTTAGCTTTAGCCCCATAAACATTTAAAATATTGTACTGAATGACGCAACAAGCGATCATCTAAAAAGTGTTACGTGTGAACCGCTGGTTTAGGTGTTACTTGTGTTTGCATACATTAGAGGAAACCTGTACAGTGAGAACAGTAAATATAGAATGTCTGGTGGTCCTATACTGAAATAAAATAGGGCAAACAAGAAATAGGCCTTCTGTAGATCACTGCCAAAACACTGAACAGTAGTCTAAATATAAAAACACATGCCTGGTTAACATTTGTCTATAATGAAAGCATTTGGTTATTGTGATATTTGCATTTCCGTTGACATTGGCACTATATTTCTTCAGTAAATATCCTGATAGAGGCAGCTCTTGACAACCTGTTCTTTATTAATCTGACTTCTCGAAACAGCGTCATCGTGAATATTGCAAGTAGGCAACCCTCTCAACTTCCTGTTTAAGAACTGTGAGTTCCTGTTTGTTTGGAACCACTTCCTGCGAACTCCTACAGGTTCTCTAGAATGCCACCACCACAAACATGACTTTAGCAGTTAAGCAGGGAAAGACATCAAATACGATCAAACAGTGTGGCACAGCTCCTATAACTCTGGCACAACCAAGACCTTTTTTAAATTTCCATTTCAGCTTTACAAAAGGCAACAATCCAGGAATTTCTGAACACATTTTTCCCAAGAGCATCTGGGCTTTATTTTCCAGTTGTTGAAGAAGTTTTGCCACTCATCCAATGACTTCATCAGCAGTTTGACGGCAAGTATCCCTCAACAGCTTTGATGGGATTGAGAAGGTAAAGACGGTGCAACAGCATTGTAAGCAGCTGAATATATTTTTCAGTGAAAATGTGAAAGGTACATGGGAAATGCTGAATGACAAACATCTTATATGGACACAAGTGTATTTGCAGTGGACCAAATTAACTGATAAAATTCAAGTATAGCACGTACAGTATTTCAGCATGTTATGACAGCCCACACCTCACTCACTGTCCACAGAGCTGACATCAGAGTACCATGGATTTAACCTTTGACCACATCAGAGGCGCCACTGGAATAATTAGGCCTTCGGTCTTTCTACAATCAATTAGCCGAGCGGAGTTGAAGCGGAAGCGCAGCACATAACAACACAGCTACAGAATGTGTAACTCTAGCAGTTTGTGAAGCTGTATAAGCGGCCCTTGACAACACACCTGTTTTTGGGGGGCCTGCAGAGCTGGATTACCACTAATCTCAAAACATATGCTGACACATCTTTACCCACAATGCAAAGTAAAATTTCTATTTCTCACTAAGCACTGCTTCAAAAATATAAATAGCTGTATATAAATATAATATATGTGACCCTAGACCACAAAAAAAACCCTTAAGGGTCAATGTTTCAATGATTTATACATTACCTGAACGCTGAAAAAAATATGCCTTTTATTGAAGTATGAAAATATTTGGCCGCATACATATTACAAACCAAACTCCTTCTTAAAAATGACTATGTTTTGATATATTTACAGTAGGACATTTAAAAAAATATCTTCATAGAACATGACTTTTTACCTAATATCCTAATGATTTTTGTTATTTAAAAAAAAATTGTATTTTGACCCATACAATGTATGTATTTTGGCTATTGTTACAAATATAACCAAAAATACTAGGTTTTGTGCTCCCGGGTCACATTTGAGTATACACACTACCAAAAGTTCAGGTTTTTTTTTTTTTTGAAAATTCAGCTTTGCCATACTTCAGTCTTCTGTGTCACATGATCCTTCAAATCAATTGAATATGTTGAGTTGGTGCTCAAGAAACTCCATTATTACATACTGTATACATCTTTTAATGTTTAAAACAGCTGTGCTGCTTAATATTTTCTTGGACAACTTTTTTTTTCTGGATTCGCTGATGAAAGGTAGTAAAGCTCAGAAAAATGCAAAAAATGAAGAGAAATAGAAAAAAAGTTAATTAACAGTAAAAGATGTGTATTGTATTTACTATATACACTGTATAGTATATTGATACTTGTGGTGAAGCTATAATAGGAGAAAAACACGGTATATTATAAGCTGATATTACACTAGTGCCATTCCTGTAGGTGTTAAACCATTTTGAGGAATACTGGTTCTATTAACAGAGAAAGTGATTTCTGTCATATTGCCTACTGTAGACAAAGTGTTGAGAGGCCCTCATTGAAGTTAGAGATTAAAAAAACCTTAACGTGTGAGTGTGACACTCATTTTTCACTACCGCTTTCAATGGTTTTTGGGTTGGTTGTTTTTCTAGTGACAGAAAAGTGACAGCTTAGTTTTTTTCTTCTTAGAGCACATCCCTTTCTAAAAACTCTGTGTCAGTCTGCTTTGGGCTTCTTTGCAAAGTGAAGATGTAAGACCTGCAGAGCTACAGACTCTCTCTCTGACCCTGAGGAAGAGGGAAAGTCCCTGAAACGAGAGGCTGCTGCTATTCCTTTCATCCCAAATATCCCTTCATCTCCTCACCAATGAACAGCACTACTTCAAGCTTTCAAAATGCATGTCATTCATATGAATCTGCCTCTACTCTGGAGGGTTTGTGTGGTCAACAGTATAAGGCTTAAATCAGTTAATGTTTTGTAGTCTAAACAGCATAAAGAAATAAATATATAAGGGAGTCAGTGAACAAGTTGGTGGTTTTTTTGACATAAAAGCATAAGCATGAATGTGTAAAATGTCTCTGTCTATATGTTCTCTCATTTGTATTCGAGAATTTAAAGGATTAGTTCATCCAAAAATGTTAATTTTTCCCAGGTGTATGTGAGTTTGTTTCTTCATCAAAACAGATTTTACCATCCCTTTCTCACCAATGGATCCTCTGTAGTGAATGGGTGCCGTCAGAGTTCAAACAGCTGATAAAAACATGATATCCACAAGCAATCCACAAAATTCTCGTCCAGCAATTAATGTCTTATGAAGTGAAAAGCTGCATGTTTGTAAGAAACAAACCATTTATGAAGTCCAAAATGCTTCCTCTTTTTAAAAATCCCATCCTATTATGTCCTTTAACATCAAGCACTGTTTTTTGCTTGTACTTGATCTGTGCAAATTTTGTCTCCTGATTCAGTCTAGTTTTTTTATTCGCTGGAGAAAACAAAAATATCTCTGTTGACAAAAACAGTATATGCTGGTTAAGATCATAACCAGCTTATCTAATACAAACTTCTGGCTTGAAATCCTAGATGGCGCAGTCTGATAGATCTAGTTTAGTCTGACATAATGACATCATCATCACATGGCACAGCTGATTGGTTCTCTCCTGTATTGGCAATCAATGAGTTCGCTGCTCAAAATTCAAATACTTGGCAAAACCTTGTGGTAGCAGTTTGCAGTGCACTTCAGAAACCCTCCTCCTTCCCCAGCTCCACCCACTAACCTGATTTTGGTGTAGAGATATGGTAAAGACTATATTTTTGCATTCAAATTTTGTTCTAGGGTCATCAAAATATGTTGACCTAGGGACACATAGTACTTGGCAAAATCAGGACGTGCCAGCTCCATCTGTGTAGATCTGCTAGGGGGTGATTATGTATGCTCATGTTGTATGTGCAGCAGCAGTATTCTGCTCAGAGCAGCAATGTTGTGGATGTACTGGCAGTAGAAAGTCTCAGTACTGTAACAAATCTATTCTGCCAAGAACAAATACATTAACATTGTCATGTACATTACCATGTAAATCACTCCCTAAGTTGTCAAGACAAAACTGTTATTTTCATCAGATGTTTGAACTTGATGTTCATTCTGACGGCAACCCTTCACTGTATCTATCAGTGAGAAAATGACATAATGCTAATTTTTTTCTAAATCTGTATAAACATCTGTATCTTGGATAGCATGAGGTCAAGTAAAATTTATTCATTTTTGAGTTAACTATCCCATTAAGACCATGACAAGCTGTCAGCATGAACAACAGCCAGTTTTCCATCCTGTGTTTTAATGCAGACAGCAACCGATGCAGATAAACCCGATACAGATGTTTTAACAAACACCACTTTCACCACTTGCAAAATTACAGCATGGACAGTGGACATATGGGACAAAGCGGCACAGCTATAAATAAAGAAACGAATGAACAGTGACTGATGTAACATGACCTTTAGGAGAGGAAAGCAGGAGAAATTACACCAAGCCATTTCACTGGCACTTCAGTCAAGAAAATATCTCAAGGATCCCCATATACATTTGTGGACTGTGTGCATTCTGTGTGAATGTGAGAGTGTGGCAGATCAAGGGCATGTAATCTAGGGACCACAGCTGGACTAATGAATGGCATTATTCCGCTCTGTAGTGGGTCTTAGCACCTCCATGTCGTTCCCTTTTTAGCATCATGCCAACGGATGTCACAGCTAAGCATGTGGCATGTCAGGCTCCTCGATGTGATACCTGTGTTATATCGTTGTAAATATATTACAATCACAAATCATCCAGATTCTGAGCCATTCCGAAAAATTTAAGTACAATTTAAGTAGGCTATTAAAAAAATTATATGACTACTAGACTAGCAGAATTATTTTAATTATGGTCACCAATGCTGCGTTTATTTGATTGATTTAAAATATATTTTAAAATGTAATTTATTTAAAATTTTTAATTTATTCTTATGGTGGCAAAGCTGAATTTTCAATAGCTATCCATTTCTTCAATGCGGACCTAAGCCTATGGGTGAGACTTCTGTGTCATTTGCCACTATAGTAAATAATGAGAAGAATAACAACGTGCAGTTAATAGTAAAACCTTTTGCACTACAAACTATTGTGTTCATAACTAATTTAATAGATTCAAATAATATGATAAGACACACCAATATTCAGGAAGCAGCAAAACGTTTAAAATAACTGCGCATGGATGAGATTGGAAGCTAAACCCATAGTTACAAATGGCCGTGACCTTTTTTATGGCAATTAAAATAAAAAGGTAGATAACTCCAGTCTTCAACAGTGAATGAGGAGGTATCATATCAATCACAAGTGCAATATGGAGTACCTCTAGGCTCAGTACTAGGGCCGTTAATTTTTACGCTTTACATGTTACCATTGGGATATATTATCAGGAGACATAGTGTTAGCTTTCATAGTTATGCTGATGATAGAGAGTATCATAATGCATGTGTACGCTTTCCACTAGGTGTAAACAACCGCAGATTACATACATGCACATGCTTTGCCTTGGATGTAAACACGGCTGATTACATCTAATACATTAAAGTGTGCATATGCGTTGTATTGTGATACTCTCTAAAATGGCGGAAGACGAAAGTCTTCGCATAAAAAAAAGAAAAGGATTTTCCTAGCGTCGAAAAACTGAAGTTGAGCCACTGAAGTCACATGCACTGTTCTTACAGATAATGTTTTTACAACATTTCTGGACATGGGATCATTTCAGTTGTGTTGTTGTCTTTGGAGGGTCAGATGGCTCTCTGATTTCATCAAAAAAAAAAATCTTAATTTGTGTTCTGAAGATGAATGAAGATCTTACGGGTTTTGAACGATATAACGGTGAGTAATTAATAACAGAATTTTAATTTTGGGATGAACTAACCCTTTAGTAAAAAAGTAAAAAGATTTAAAAATGTCTTTCAAAAAAAAATAAATAAAAATCTAGTTTAATTTTCTGTGAGACCAAATTCGCACACATAAACCAACAGATTGACACATTTTAAACTGCTCTCTGCAAGTCATTCAAATTATTTAAATCTAAATGAAGTCCTTATATGAATTAAAAAAAATAATATTTAGCAGGGTATATAACTGCACATGTTTGCAACCGGCAATATGGAGTACCTCTAGGTTCTGTACTAGGGCCGTTAATTTTTGTACAGTATGCATTATACTACAGTATTTAGAAACTGACAGAGGCACAAGAAAATCAATGAGCAAAGCGCAAGCAAACTCCTTGCATAAAGACATGGCCAGGTGGCGAAACAAGGAGGATGTTTATTTCCCTTAATTTGGTTTACCACCTGTCCATGTTTTTGTATATGAAGATTTTGTTTGTACTTTTTTCGACAAAATTGCTATTTTCCCTGGACTCCAGTCAGCAGCACGTAATGTGAAATGCATGCTACCACCTTGTGAAAGCAGCTAGTATGTACAGACCAGATTAGAAATGACAAGTAAACCTCACAACACAGCCACATACAGCCGGAAACAAAGAACTCCTTCAGTTCTTCTAGAAAGAATGGGACAAAACAAGCTACACAGTCCAGCTCAATAAAGTGACCTACATTTCCATTGGGCACAATTTTCTGCATGAACTGAGATATCAGTTGGATGATACAGGACTTTGGAGAATTGTTTCAGTTTAATTAAAATATTACCCTTGCCATTTTATTTGCAAAAGTTTCTGGTCTTAGACAAGCATAACAGAGTCTGGAGAACCATTAGAGGATCATAAAGGCGTGTGTGGATGGGTGGTTGGTTAGGGGCAGTGAATAACCACGACTGAGGTGAGACCCTTGAGCAAGGCACCATTCCTCTAACTTCTCCTCGAGTGCTGCAGCAATGGCTGCCCACTGCTCCGGGTGTGTGTTCACGGTGTGTGTTCACGGTGTGTGTGTGTGTGTGCGCCTGGTTGTTCACTTCTCACTGCTGTGTGTGCACTGGGATGGGCTAAATGCAAAGCACAAATTCCTAGTATGGGAAAACCATACCTGGCCACATGTCACATCCTTTCATTTTCCTTACCCCAAGTGAGAATAGTGTCTCTAGGTCATAATCTTGTGGTGACGACAGGAAACAGACATGCAGAATATTGCCAAACTGTGACTGTGTAACCAAAGGAATTGATGGCATCTAGTGTTCCATCTGAGCAGACGCGTGACTGTATTCCATTAGATCTAATCGGAAAGCATGATCAAATCAGATATAGTGTCTCGATTATGACGTCTAGTTCTAGCATCCAAGTTTAGACTTGGATAAGTTTTCTTTTGATAATATTATGCTTGAGAATGTGAATGCAATGTTTTTAGACACTTAATTGCACTCTATTTACAATTAAATACCCACTTAATTAGGACTTTTATTTATATATATATAATTAGTACATCTTTACATATAATTTCATAAATGCTTCTTTGAAAAATGGATTACATATTACATAAAAGTGCACATTTAATACAATTAGGCACACTGCTTTTTCACATGGGTTTGTCCATATGATAGTGCTGTTGTCACTCAACATTCAAGAAAATCATATGGGTTGGGAATGACAAGAAACAATGACAGAACTTACATTTTTGCTACATTTTAACTATCCCCTTAAGGGTTTTCTGTGAAGTGGAGTCTCCACATTCTGTTCAAAGTGTGTTCTTTCACTCCTCAAAGCAGTTAATCAAACCCTGCCCCACACCACTGGTCAACTCAATCACCTGTCAAGACTTCAGAAAAATCATAAATAGATCCACTGCTCAGTAAGGTGTACAGTGGCTTAGGGTTAGGGGTTAGTATTAGTTGCATTTTTGTGGAGTACTACAGTTTCTCTGATGCTGCTTCCAGAGCCAAACCATGCTCCTTGTTTCATATCAGCTCAACAAGCAATAGTAAAAAAAAAAAACTAAAAGCTTAATAGCTTTGTTTGTTTTGAGGCCATGTCTATGGAGTTCCTTTTAATCAGACGAGACAAAGAGATTACCAGACAAATTAATGTAAATGTAAAGGGACAACAACATTGTATGCAGAAGTGCTAACGCTTTTACTGAGAGACTTTGCCGAGGACACAGAGATAATAAACATTCAAAACCATTCTAGCTATTTTTTTATACATCAAAATTAGATGCAAATTGAGAAGTGATATGTGGTTGCAGGGGGTGGGTATGTTAATGTTTTTGATAGCTAATATTAATAAGCATTATTACAATTAATAAGCAGCGTTTCTTGAGTTAATTTGTCTCTAAATTAAAGTGTGAACAAAATAATAGTAATGTGCTCAGACATGTTATTCTTAATTTATTTTAAATATTAGTACTTATAGTACTGATGTCTTCAAGAAAAATTTAGAAAAAGAACAGTAGTAAGTAAAATAATAATTTTACAGTCTGAACAAAAATCATTACTTCACATATGTATATCATTTTTTTTTATTTTGATAAATACTGATTTTAGTCATTTATGCCACAAAGGAGGTATCATACCCCATTCCAGTCTTGGCTGAAGTAGGTTCAAGTCTGGACAGTCAATTGTTACAACTTTTGTTTGTTGTGAAAGATGGTCTGTGTTTAAACCCTGATCCGTCACCAGAATGAGCATGAACCCTCAATGTCATAACATTATTTCAGCATTTGTGTAAATGCATTTATTCCACCCCTGTGCACTTTAGAAGCAGTTTCCGTGCTGATAAGGCACCATTTAGAGAATGATAAACATTATATGACATGGAGTACACACACAGTGGCACCAACTAAGCATTCGTTCAATTTCTGTTTTCCAGTCAGTAGAATCTTAATCACACCGAGATTTGTCACTTTTGAATCATTGTTTACGCTGATGTTAATCCCAGTAGTCTAATACGAGAACAGTTACAAAAATGTTGTGTTACCAGTCTCTCCATAATTGAAGGCCTGCATGTGAAAGGCGGCTTTGACGTCGATGCTTACTTCCTACTTCAGACTTATGTAATGATAATATCTCTGTCGAGAGAGAACAAGACAAACGCAGATCAACTGACCTATTTTTTAAAGCAAAATCACAATTCCCAGACTCATATTTCCAGGACAACATGTGCCTCTAAAAAGGCAGTTTGTTTATTCAGTAGCTAAACAATCGAAATACCCAAAGGCATTAAATGTGCGAACCACCTAGTTCACAAAAATATCACTAAAGGGATTTCTACTGCCAACTCATTCAACAAACTTGAAAACTGCAGAAAGCTTTCAAAGAACCTCCTCACTACTGTGGGATTTAAGAGTTAGTTTTATGAGGAACGGTGTACTATAAATGTGCTAAACAAGAAGGGGCTGCTTTTTTTTTTTTAATTGATCACTTATTTTGGATGTCACATAGAGAAAGTACAGTTATGTGAATTTATAGATTAATCGCCTGTCAGAATGCGATCTGAAAGGATTCAAATAGGATAAATAGAAATTTCTTTCTGAAAATGCTAATAGGGAATAAATTAGGGTTTAAGGGGCAGTTCACCCCCAATGTAAATTCTGTCATTGTCTACTCTTTACCCTGATGTCATCCCAAACCTGTATGACTGTATGAACATAAAAGTATGGAGGACAAAAAATGACTTATAAAGTATAATTAAATAAATAAATAAATGAATAAATACATCATGTATGAAAAACATAAACAAATGGATGAATTAATGAATAAATAAATATACAGATAAATAAATAAATGTTGAACCACATAAATAAATAAAAGTAGAACCACGTAAAAAAAATAATTCAGAAATACATAATTAATTAATTGCTGAAATAAATAAATGCAGCTATAATATAGTTATTTCTACATTTATTTATTTCTGTATCCATATGTTAATATAGTGGGCGGTCCCATAAAATAAAATATTTTGAGAAATGTCTCCGTGTTTCTTTTTTGCCCAGACAATGAAAGTCACTCACTATTTTTTTTTTATAGTTTAGTTGTCCCTCTTTATCACCATTTCTATAGGTAAGAGTCTCGCTTTATATTAAGTGACCTTAACTACATGTGCGTACATTTAAATAAATCATTTAGTACAATGCACTTATTGTGTACATAAATGTTTTTACATTTGAAAATACATTCATAATTACACCGTTGACCCATCCCTTATCCCTAAAACCCAACCTTATCTGTTTTCTACCTCAAACAGGATGGTGAAACAAAGCAGTAGACTACCAACATTTTTTTGAGCGGTAAAGTGAAAAAGATAATCATTTAAATATTGTAGCATGGTTTGAAGTGACCCTTTTATCCTCTCTTCATGTAGGACATTCATGATTTGGGACAGAAACCAAAAAGGCACTCAGACACATAAACAAATCCATCTAAGCCTCTAAGACGACATGTATTCAAATGATCTAAAAGACACAAAAATAATCGACCTTTCACTCAGAGCACTTTTGTTATGATAATCATCTGTGCTACAGGAAATTCCTTCATTACTCTGCTTACAATTGGGAGCCCTTAACTGATCAAGTAGCCTAACACATGCCACTCACACACAGACAAGAGCAAGGTTTAGTCATGGTCCCCTTTCTTTTGCACTTTCTATAGTTCTAGAATTCTTTCTTTGATGAAATGTAATAGTTTTATTCCTGTTTCTTGCATACACATATGCACATTATCAGTGGCATCCTGAAAAGCTGCAGATGACCACAGTCGGGACGGGAATTGGGTCGTTGGGTCAACTCCAGTGGGGCTGTTTGACTCGCAATGAGCCCAAAGTCAAACTCCCAGCATACACACGCACGCACACACACATAATCAACACCACCAGAGGAACTGTTACTCGACTACACATGTGCATGCAAAATACTGGAAAATACATTTTAAACTTAAAATATAATAATAACTCCTACAGATATAACTAGTAATATAACTAATAAATTAACTAAATTATTAACTAAATTCATTACAAGTTACCTAATATTTTAATAATAAGAGTTTGACACATCGAACACAGTAATTGTTTATATTTATGTACTTTTTGTTGTTGTTGTTGTTGAATATTCTGATTTCTGTTAAATGTTCTGAATTGTAGTATCATATGTTACCATGGTGTTGTTTTGTCTTTGTGTGACTAACAACATTAAAGGGCAATTTTCATGACCTTTAAGTCACCATGAGGCCTTCCATTGTCCACCTAGCACATTTACAGTTACAAACAGATTTTAATAGCTCTAATAGAATGGTTTATTGATTTTAGACAGTTATTTACCAAGATGCATCTTCTCATAATCACTGTATTTTATACAGTAAAGTTCTGGCAACTGCAGCTGGCAGTTTATAAATGTAACTGAGCTACTGTGTGTCCCACTAAGAAGAAGTACACAGAATCCAAACATTTCCCATAGGTTGTATCTCGTGATGACTGCACCCATATTGATATAGTGAAAACTCAACAAAGTACACACGCAACGGTTTAAAGCAGCCTGTGTGTAAATACATTTTAAGACAAGCATATCATTTGTCACTCAGCAGTTTCATCTGCCTATAGCTGAACTACACCTTTCCCTGCAGGTGTCACAGCCTGGTGCTCAGGTTTAACAGCTTTTATGTAATTTGATATTCACAGATGCTTGCCCATGTAGAGTAAATTAATGTGTACAGTAGGGATGCAACGGTACAGTGAGCCCACGGTTCGGTTTGTATCACGGTTTTCTGGCCACGGTAACGGTTCGGTTT
>JAUCMS010000127.1:22794858-22812443 GCA_032357445.1 Enteromius radiatus
CGGAGGAAGACAAAAAACGCAGAAGCCGAGGAAGGGAAATGAGCGACATTTAAGGCGGAGGAGAGAAGATTCACGGGAAATCAATAACGGAGAGACTGGGGGCAGCTGATCGTTCGTGCGTGCTTCCTCCTGAAACTAGATTAATTGCTGAATCTTCATTTATTTTAAATCACATTTTCAGGAGCAGGCTATCAGTTAAGACTTACTTGTACAATATGGCCTCAAAACTCTTTAGTAGTGTTTTGTCAAGTCCACTTCAGGAATTTTCTGAATGATTTGTAAACTAATACACATAATCAGCTCCATACTGTATCTATGGCTTTTCTGACGTAGCAAACTTGCTCTGTAGCTCACCTGGTAGAGCACTGCGTTTGTGATGCAGAGCACTTGGGTAGGAGTCAGGATAAAATAGCTAATAGAAGCTAATTAAAACTGTATTGTTGCTTCGACAAATGCATTTGTATTTCACATTTGCTCGTTCTCACTATTGGTTGCGTTTAAGTGTGGGGCAGTCATGGCCTAACAGATAGGGAGCTGGACGTGTAACCCAAAGATTGCGGGTTTGAGTCCCAGGTCCGGCAGGGATTGTGGGTGGGTGCTTGAGGGGAGTGAATAACCAGAGCTCTCTCCAGACTCTTGAGCAAGGCACTGCTTATTTTTTTTCCCCAATGAGCTTGGGCTGTCAATGTCATATAACTTTCAGTTAAAATTGTAATATTACATGGTGTAAGTTAAAACGTAACTGCAATTAGCAGGGTAAAAGACCAATGCTGACATTAAGTAAATGCTCAAATCATTGCAAATGCAACAACCCCCTGAAAACCAGAGTTAGGAAAAACCACACTTATATTGCAGTTGGGAGCTGTTGTGCACTTGCTGTATTGAATAAAGTATGCATACCAAGTGTCCTTTAGTGTACACTAAACTACAGGAACAGCTAAAACTATTTGTCCAAGGGCTTTAAATTCTGATGACTCTATCATTTGCATGAAGGTTATTTACCCTTCCGATTAAGTCTGCATTCCTGTATGACCGCAGATCTGGATTACATTCTCATGAGCAGTTTGTAGTTCTGTACATACAGCAATCTGTCATCTCACCCGGTGTCCTCAGCAAGTGCTCTGACCAGACTGCTGCCCGTCAGAAACGATCCACTGTCATTAAAGGCATGACTAATATTGGGAAAACAGCTGTGGGGTTATGAACCAGAATAGGCTGACAGACTGAATCAGTCCCGTTTGTTTATGCATTATGCACTACCAGTATGGTACAAATCCCAGACCTTGGTTCTTGGAAACATAATTTATGTTTTATTCTATACAGTTTATTAGTTTAATATTTTACTGATTTGATTAAAACATTGATCAAAAGGAGTGTCCTAAAAGCAATCATTCTGTAGATCAAATGTATCCATTTAAACATGCATAGTATACAGTCACCTCCAAATTCAAAGGGCCCAAAGCAAACTGGCGGGTGCCCGCCTCAAGAGCACGCTAAAGAGTACGCTACACTATAGAAGGTTTCTTAAATCTTACCCTGGAGGTCCAATGAACTGCATAGTTTAGCTCCAACCCTGATAAAACTCACCTACCAGTGATTTTCTAATGATCCTTAAGACACTGATTAACATGCTCAGGTGTGTTTGATTAGGCTTAGAGCTAAACGCTGCAGTGCGCTGGACCTCCAGGGTCAGATATGAGAAACCCTACTATAGAAAATCTTACTGAGCGACCCTCATCACAAGGCCCGGGACAACATTCCGAAAATTCTCAGCCTATACATATCGACAGCTTTGTACAATAGTAATAGACATAACAATATCAAGCACATCGATATTGTTGTTGACAACAACCAAAAAAAAAAAAGCGGTTCGAATTGAAAGCCTAGTAACTAATATGCATGTACTAGTACCTAGTGAGTTATTAGTAAAACTTAAAAAAAATTAAATTGAAATTTGAAAATGGCTAGCCTTAAGTGGAATGGTGATCTGTCAATATTATAGGATAGTGACCAATAGCCTACTATTAAAAGACTTGACAGGAACTATTCACCATTAGAGTAAGTTCTAAAATAATAGATGTTAGTTTTTCAGTCATTGAAAAAAAAAATAAATCTTATTTTAAAAACAAATTGCTGTTAAGGAATAAATGTCAAAACAGCTTGCCATAGACAGCATGGTTAATAAATTTGTGTATACCGTTTCAATTCTTCAGTGAATACTGTGTAAAATGAGTGTCAGTTTCATTTAAATCAATTTGCAGAGGCATTATATCAGCCAGTGGCCATGGAAAACCCCATCCGGTGGTTTCTCCTCATAGAGGTGCTGTCTGAGGACAGTGCTGTGTGGAGGGGGTTCCTCCTGCTCTCTAATGCCAAGCGTTTATTGGTGGAACCGCAGGAATTGTATGTGGATGTTGTCCTGACCTTCATCACTTTCATAAGCAGTCGCTCATACAGGCAAAGCAATAGATTCTCTAGAATCATCCAAGTGATGTGAGGCTGGGAAAGACCTGCCCACCATCAAGACCCACGGTGCCGCGAAATGACACATATTAACGTTCATTCCCTGATTAACAGTCATCAAAAACAGCACTGACAATCGATTATCGCCGTGTCTGGACAGTATCTAGAGTTACTAAATCGCCACTCGATGACCGAGAAAATAACGCGGGTTGTTCAGATTTGTGGTTTGTTATATATATATATATATATATATATATATATATATATATATAGAGAGAGAGAGAGAGAGAGAGAGAGAGGTCTTACCTGTAGGAGCAACAGCTGCTGCTGCTGGATCAGGAGTGACTCGGTTCGACAAATGACTTGTGTATGAACTCTCTAAGCCCAGTACCGCAGAGATGACGAGTCCACGCAGCAACAGAACCGCTGCCCCGGACAAGAAAGTCATGGTGTGCAAAAGCTTTCAACGAACAATAAATAAATCAACAAGAGATCACACAGTATTTTCACCCAGTGGATCGTCAAAACGAATCACAAGAATGAAACGTGTGATTTCAACAGTAGTTCAACAGAAAGCAGCAGTTTAAATACCCGAAATAAACGAGAAGATCCAACCTGTAAAAAACGCAGCCACAAAAATAAGTAATCCAAGCTAAAAAACGATCTAAAAATGAATCCACGCTGTCCAAGACGTCAAAAGAAGATTGCAAGGTAAAACTCCAACCAAAAGAGATGGTCAACTCTTCTAATATGACACATTGAAATAGACATCAGAGCATACAGACATCAGATCCTCGACTGGGTTGGAGGATCTGGCTGTATCCTACTTAAGGATCCAAACAGACAAGTGCAAACTGACGAGGAATCCCCTTGCTTGAGAGGAGATGAAAACGCGCATTTTCCTGCTAACAAAACACCCCGGCGAGTCCAATGCAAAATTCCAGTCCTACACTGGAAGTAACAGTAAATAGTCACGGTACATCCACAAGAGCCGGCAAAAATCCAGCATAGTAAACGTCTCTGAGAATTGAAAAGTGTCAGATCCCAGCGCGCCGTTTAATCCAAATCCATCGGGACCATCCAAAATACACGCGTGTGCCGTTCATGTCCAAATATTAACCGAGTTTAAATGTCAAGTCCGCATGACTGCGCCTGACTTGCGGGCTCAGGTCTGCCCACTGCCTTTGCTAGTTGATGCAGAAACTAAATTCAGGGGGCGGAAGTCCGTATGCAAATCATTTGACAACAGGACGCCGGCAGTTTGATTCTCCCTCTTCGGAGATCTCGCCTAAAACTCATATGTCACAAAAGCGGCTGCTAGGGTGGACTGGATTGGCTGTGTGCTTGGCGGACTATCGGTATGCACAACAAGAGCGCGAAAGTTGCTCGGGAATGCTAGCGCCTCCCGGAAACAGCCAGCTCTATTGTTCATCACTTCCCACTTTTATTTCTCCCATCGTGACACACAACAATTTACACCCAGAGAATCATCCAAGTTTTCCTCCTCGCTGTGGCCTGCTATTGGTTGAACGGTCCCAACATGGCAGAAACTGATTGGCTGACAGCGCGTGAGAGACGTGAGCTTTGAAAAGGCAGACCGCGGTTCAAAGCAGACAGGCACACAACGGTTGTTTTCTTGTGTGGTATAATTTTCATCTGGAATATGATACTGTTTTTGTGCTGTTTTGGGTTTTTTGTTTATATGATTTAGTATTAAAGGAGATTTATTTAGGTAGTTAATAAATTAAAATTATGTAGGCTACATAACGCATGGGATGAAGATTTAAGACATTTGAGCCTTCCTTAAAATGCAGTTTTTGCATGAAATTGGCTAGCAACTAATACTTTCATGTTTCACTTTACATAAAATACATGTAAATAGGCTAGACAAGCATAGCAAACACATTCCAAAGTAGCCATTACTCTAGTCTTCTAGATATCATCTTAAAAAAAATTCCACTCAGGATTCGATGAATAGAAAAAAAAAAAAATTAATAATGGAAATCTTGCAACAATACAAATTTTGTGACATTTTAAACGTCTTTATAAATGCATTGCATAAAAGTAAGATTTGCTGTCAACAACATGCAGCAAGAAAAAAAAAATACTAACCCCAAATTCCATAAGACCCAGACTCCACATCATAGTCCATAGTGATGAATCAGCATGTGTGTGATTGACTTGTCTAAACCGAATCAGTACAAATAAAATAGATTAAATGTCCAAACAAGCAGTATCCACTGGAATGATGGAACAAACCAAGTCAAGTAAAAACGCACAAAAAAACATTAAGAAATCACACACAAAAAATAAATAAATAAATAAATAGGATTTAATTGAAGCATGTTAATCAATTGAATAGAGACAGAAACTATACAAAATAGAACATACAGAAAAAAGGAACAAAACACAATTTAAAGATTTGATGTGAAGCCACCAATAAGTACACTCACATAAATGCATCCAGGCCAATAGGTGTCAGTATAAAGTGCAAAACCATTGAACTATCAGCCAACAACACTGACAAAGGCTTTGAGAGCAGCTTTAAATATCATACATTGTGCATGCTAAAAGTAAAATGCTTTCATATCATATCATTTTAATGTATCAATATTTTATTATTTGATATACTGATACCGTTTAAGTTAGAGTGCCATTATTCTTCATAATAAATAACATGTAGGCCCAATTCTCTCAAAGCTAGCTCCCTTAACTTCCTGCATAAAGGTTTCAACTGTATCAGCAGGAGAGGAGGGCAGTTATTACAGAGGTCTAAATATATAAAGGTGCCCAAGAGAGAGGCAGGGGAAATGTGATAGTGCCTGTCTAAAAGAAATATTTCAGCCAGGAGCAATGCTATGGTACAGTGAGGGACCGCTAGGGGTGCGCTGCTCCCATGGTGACTGAGAGTCCAGTAATAACGGGACAGGGCGTGGGAAGCTGTGTAAACAGGTGGCAGATGTACTGAGAGACCAGTGTGAGGCAATGGGGAGTGAAATGCAGGGCAGAAAAAGGACGAGTGGCATAATTTGATATGAGGCACAGAGAGAATGAGAGGGGCAGGAAGATAGACGGACAGAGCAGATGTCAGAGAGCCACTGGAGCTTGCTATAAGCTGGGGTCAACTTCTAGGGCCATGAATGATGCTGAAATTCATGTGGCTGAATGCACTATACGTTTGTTTGTTTGTTTGTTTGTTTTTTGGCTTGTCAGTACCTTAGTTTCAAACTTCAAATTTGATGAAAACTATAGGCTACATAAATAATAGCATTTTATATTTCTCCTATCTCTATTGGTGTATTTTTTATTGCATTTAAACAAAAAAAGAAAGGAAATACTGGAGTGATAATCTTGTTATAGTATATTATATTTTTGCCATTTTAAAGAAACCAACCATTCCAGCAAATAAATAAATAAATGTCATGATGAAATAATGCTTCAAGAACTTAAGGACAAGTTATATGTCATTTTATGTTTGTCTGTGAGTGTGGGTGTGGGTGTATATATATATATATATACACACACGGTTTTAATCTTACAAAAATGCAAATGGACAATCTAATTACACATGAATCATGAAAATGATATCAAAAAAGTAGTAATGAAATATATATAAAGGTTTAAACAAAATTTAATGTGAAACTTATGTTAATACTGTACAGCATTTATTGAATTAAATGTATTTAAATACATATTTATGGTAGTTAATGTATTAATGTAGTGAAATGTAAAATGTGCTCTTATTATGTTTATAACATACAGCTTTTATTGAATGAATAATGAATTAACAGTTTCAAATGGAATTTTTCCACATGCATATCTGCATCAGGTAACTGCTTCTAAGTAAAAATAGCTACTTTCAAGAAGAGAAGTAAACTACAGTATAAACAAGTGATGTTAGTGTTAAAAAATCTTTTACCCATCAAAAGATAAGATTAATTGCAATTTGCATAAAATGTATGTTACATTATTGCACATGCAGGGATGTGTAAAGCCATCACAACAACCGTACAGGATTGGTACGTTGATTCTCATAAGTGGCAATGGCACCTGGATGCATTTTTAGTTATGCTGTGGGTGATGTTTCATTATCAACAGGATAATGCGGCACGCCACACTGCCAGAATTGTCAAGGAGTGGTTCGAGGAACACAATGTGAATTCCTGTTAATGTCTTAGCCTCCAAATTCACCCAGTCAAACATTAGTGGCTCGACTTGGAAAAAAGAGTTCTACATCACCACCATCCCACATCAATATACAGGTAATTTGCTGTTGATATTTCAGTACCACATACCCCTATGGCCATCTCAACATCTCACTGTTTTGTGGGCTAAAGTTATTCGTACAGGTTATTAGATAGGTGGCTATAATGTAATGGTTCATCAATAAATACATTCATATGTGTGTATATATGCATGTATATATGTATATACAGAATATAAATAATCAATTATTCTGTTTCATGTCTATTTATTTCCCTTGTGTTACTCTTGCAGTTCAAACTATTCCTTGGAAATCCTACAAAAAGCAGCGTGGGACTTCAGTTTATCCATTTGGAATTCACAAAATCTTGAGAGGCAGTTACAGTACCAGAATGGTGTAAGAAGGTAGGGGTTTGCCATTTTTTTGGTTGTTCCAAAGCTGTATGACTTTCCTCCTTCTGTGGAACATATAAGATTTTTTTTTTGAGTAATGGTTTGGTCCATTAAAGTCAATCATGCCCAATACTGTGAGATGACCAACATTTTTCAATTATTTTCTCTTATGTTCCAAATAAGAAAGTCATACTAACATACGAATGTCATACAAATGTCATTGGATTGAGTCAATTTGAGGAAAAACTGAATTTTTCTCAATTCCCCTTTAAAGGATTAGTTTACCCTAATGAGTTAGTAGTCATTAATTACTCACCCATGTCATTCGAAAAAATAATACCCATGTACCTTTGTTACGTTTCTGAACCTGCAAACATTTCAGTTGTGTTGCTGTCTACGGAGGATCAGAAAGCTCTCTGATTTCATCAAGAATATCTTAATTTGTGTTCTGAAGATCAACGAAGGTCTTACGGGTTTGGAACTTAAGGATGAGCAATTAATGACAGAATTTTCATTTTGGGATGAACTAACCCTTTAAAGTCAACATAAAATGAAAATAGACTGAAACATCCAGTCACTGAAACAGCCAAATACACCACCGGCTTCTCAGACAGAGGTGGCGAAGAGAAAGATCTGCAGCAAGGGCATCACCTTAAGGGTTGAAAGGTCTGCAAGAACAGCCTGCAAGAAAACAAATTGAAATTGCAAAAATTAAGACTCTTTCTGGCAATGTACTATAATAGCACAGCTGTAGATTTAAGCTAGTGTTATCCATTATGGAAAATATTCACAACAGAGGCTTTATTCAGATTGCCTGGCAGTGAAGACACCAGGCACTGTGTTTCCATTCAGCAGAAACGGACACTGAATAATGACCTTTTTTATGCATGAGAAATTTGCTAATATGACCACACCTTTAGCCCAACTACAAAAGACGCATAACCGTCAATCCAGTTTCACCAAATGGAGTCTGCTGGCCTGCATTGATGTGACTCAAGAGCTTGGAAGGTGCTAAGAGTGCATCCGCCTCGCAGGAGCCGTTTGGGCGGGGGCCTTCAGAGGGAATCAAGTGTTCTCAAGCTTCAGTCCTTATGGAATTGGAAGCAAATAAATTTAGAGGCCCCTATCAGGTTAGCACGTCTCCTCTAATGTTTCATGACCAGGCCTGGGCACTAAAAATACAATGTGTTATGATACTTTCTCCTGTAGGAACCAGGTGGTACATAAGCAAGCAGATACTGTCCAGCAGCATCTTCACAGCGTCTTGGGGCCCAGGCTTGTGCGTCACTGCGGGTCACAGCCAGAATTCATGAAAGCAGGTCAGATGCACTTTTACTACAGCTGTCAATCAAGCAGTTGCATGCGACATCATCCGACGGTGCAGACCTCTTAGCTAGCATAGGATGCTTTCATAAAAGTTCAACAGAAATTGTTTAATATTGATGTAACCTTTTTACTTCCATTTTAAGTTCCTAAATGAAACTCAGATTTTTGTGCTTATCAAGAAAACAATTGGAAACTTGTGGTACTCAACATCACGCCACAAATGCTTCTTATTGGCCTCAACTTATACTAAACCCAGAATATTCTTTTAAGTGATGAGTTATTAACCGTTAAATATATGAAGGCACAGAAGGATACACATACATATAGTGCTGACAGTTAACTGTCATGCTAAAATTCCCATCACATTTGACATTACATCGTCAAAACATTTTAGAGATGGGGTGCGGGGGACTTGGTCCACTTTTAAAAGTGGTTATCCAAGCAATTTTGAAACATGTGCCCTGGGTGGACTGAGTTACTAGTGTTGGCTGTGAGTGAAGACACTATTTTTATATTGCTTAACACACACACACATACACAAACACACAAGTAACAACCTCAGCTGATGCCAGTGATGTCACTTCCATTAGGTTTTCAGCTCGGAAGGCAAAGACAGCAGCGGCCAGGACTGAAAAAAATGGACAGGCAAACAGTAATATCCAGGAAATTGGGTGTATGCCATTTAACTGGCTGACTCTGCTTATTTAAGAGTGCCCTAACATAGATGTCACATTTTCAAAATGAAAGTAAATTAAAAACAGTTTGACACCTCAAACACAGTGATTAACTATTTATCCATTAAGCTCCTGACATCATCCCTGGCTATATTCAACAAGTGATTTGAAATAGTAAAGTGACAGTAAAATTATGTTTCGTGTTTATAATAGTTGGCAAAAGTTACATGAATTAACAAATATCAATCTACCTGCTACTATCTCTAAGGAATCATATCCTAGGATACGGTCCCATAACAATAAGAGCTGGTCAGTGGACAGGTATCCTGAGAAGGCCCGGACTATCCACTTGAAGGCAATACGCAACCTAAGAAAAATATACACAAACACACACACACTGACATTCCCAAAAACAGTATAGAAACCCTAAATATTCTGTTATTTCTTTCACAAATGTTTAGGTGTGAGACTTGTGTGTGTGTGTAACTCATCCACTAGATGGCGCTGCACTGTTACAATGTAACCGTCACTGACGTGAGTTCATCATTTCAGCTGGAAACTAAAGCAATATAAGCTTCATGAACATTCACACATGAGAATAATAATAAATTATATTCAGAAGTATCATTTTTAAGCAGGAAACTAAAGTAACATAAGCTTTATATTAGTTATGTATAATAAATGAAGCCTTTAGTTGTTTTTTAGCCCATTGCTAGTTAAGATTACAGTGATTTTAGCACATTGCTATGAATGTGCTAGGGTGCTCCATGGTGGTGTTTAACATGTTGTTATTAAGTTAGGTTAGTAAAGTGTATTAGCAAGATGGTTTTCAGCTATTAAAAGGTTTTGGGAGGTTTGTAATCCATTGCTGTGTGGTTGATGTTCTATGTGGTTTTAGTCGTATTCCTATGCAGTTGCTAATGTGTTCTGGGTGGTTCTTAGCCTCCTTTTGGTTCTGGTAGTCCCTTAATATTGCTTTGCTCTCTCTTTCATTGTCCATATTATTATTCAGAAAGTTGAAATCAAACACTTGCCAAAGAGTCTATTGTATTATAAACTACACAACATTATTATATTTTTTTTTCAATTTTTTTTTTCATGATAGTACCAGCAAACATAATTATTTTATCACAAATAAATCTTTCAATGAGTAAAACTGTCTGAGTCTATTGTATTATAGACTACACAGCATTATAATATTTTTTTCAAATAAATTTTTTGATTATAGTACCAGCAAACGCACTTGTGTGATGATCATGCATGCTGTAGGAGCCACAATCACAGAAAATGCCACGGTTGTCTCACAATGCCAATCTTTGGCCTGGGACAGCTGGAAATTGAGCAGTGTGTCTCGAACTTTAAAAGACATGTTGATACCGCATTTTGCTACAGAACTCAAAAAAAGGCTGGCATAGGAGGCTGGCAACTATGCATCATCCAATTCAGCATGCTGTTCCAAATCTAAAATGACCACAATGATTTTTGGCCAAATTGGTCAGATTAGTTAATTTATTTGGTTGAGTAGTGCTACTTCATCAAATTCACTAAGGCTGGGTACACACAAAGATTTTTTTTTTTTTTTTAAGATTTTTACAATGTGAGAGACCACAAACACTAGGACAAAAAATGTCACAGTTTTGCTCCTATAGTGTGTGGTGTGTCACAATGTGACAAAGAGAGCACACCGCACACAAACAGATTTTCAAGCAGAGTCCCGACTGTGAACACGGAAAATCTCACAAAATCTCTTGAAACTTGAGAATAAATATGTTTTACAGGATACGTTGTATAAACACTCTTATCACAAATCAACGAGCTGATCCTTTATCTCTACCTCTATATCTCAAAAAGCTTTTGATAACTTTTTTTTAACAGATTGCTCTAAATATGGTCTTTTACTGTTCAAAATGTATTAAAAACATAAGCTCAAATTTGGTCTACTGGTTCTATAAGAATCAAATTTTACTATAAAATTTTAAATGGTCCACGTTACAAATGGCTGACATAGGAAAACTTTATCATCTGACTTTGCATGCTGCTCTAAATCTAATGATATCAGTCTTATGATTTAATAAATTGATTAGAAATTAAAAAACAAAAATGCCAGTTGTTTTTATCTATTGACCAGTAAGCAGCCAAAACTACTCGTGGCACAGATTATGCTTGTTATAACATTAACAAAGTGTGGTAAGAATCCGCTAAAGATATGGCCTCATGTCCATCTTATGTGAATTTTGTCAAATTCATTAACACACTTTACAAGAATAGTCCAATGAAATTATGTTGATACCTTTTTGTCAGGTTGTATATTATTTTTATATACATGTTTTATATACATTTGTCTACATTACATTTTGTAAAAAATATTTTGTTTCTAGACCTTACAGTTCAAAAATTATTTGCAAAAATATGACATATGACCAATAAACAAGAACAATGAACAATATTCTTTATATATGTATATCATACGTGATATGCTATTAAAATTAATTTAATTGAGTAATCTGCTATGTGAACTCACGGCTGAGCTCCAATCTCTCTTAGGTGGTAGAAAAGCTGGGGAAGGTGAGTCTGCAGTAATCTCTCAAACTGCAAGCACAAAGAGACTATACCCTAACACACACACACACACACACACACACAAGGATTGGTCAGCTCAGAAACAGCCATCATCCTAAGTAAATTGACAAAGGCAATCAATCATGTTACATCACGTTCAATCATGTTACGCACACACAGATACTCACAGATGGATGTGAGGAGATAGAGTGTAGTCTGAAGAAGTAGCGAATATACATCTCTCTAAACACGCTGTACAGCTTTGAAGGCTCGTTATATAAGAAACACAGTGGTGCAACTGCAGCACAGGATACAGATAGATGCTTGTTTACAAAATGGATTTTGCTTTTTGAGGCTGTATGCTTTATTCTTCATACTCACCATACATAGAGAAGCCATGGAATGGAATGACACCTATGGAGCAGAGAGGTCATTTTCTGTTATAACAATTACTGTTATTACAAAATGATTTCAAAAAACTGAAAAATGAATAAATCATCTATTAAATGCACTGGCCATGGTTTCTGACACATTTCAGAGAATTCAACATAAGACTATAGGGTGCATGCTGGGACATGCTGTGCTTGTAAAAGCTTCTTTCTCACCATTCGGGGGGTAAACCACAGCACACTGTTCTGAGCCAGATTTGCCTGAGGAAAAAAAAAATTATATACTGAAAAGAAGCTAAGGAACATATTATATCAACAAAGATAAACATTCAAAAGACATTACTTTGGATGCAAGATTTTGGCGGCGTAGCACAGTTGTAGTTGAAATGCTCCAGGACTGCAGTGTCTCGAGAAAAACACAGCAAGACCTGTGGAGAAAGGTGTAAAAACAGGAAATTAGTTAGCATTTTAGCACAAAAAAATTGGGTTTTTGAATAGATTTTTGGTTAAATTGCTATTATATTATAACAAACAGAATTTACATGTTTTATTCTATGACATAATTAGATCAGTAAAGGCTTTTGTTAATCTGCTAACTGGTGCTAGCAAGTGGCTTAACAGGACTGTAAATGTTATCGGGAACATTAAGCAGTTTGCTTTCAAACTATTCTAAAACTTGTAGGAAAAATGGTTTTAAATTAACATTGAAAAGCTGTTGTACACTTAATGCTAGTGACTATAAAAACAATCTCTAGAGAAAAAAACAATTGGGTTTTGGTAAGAAAATCAGAGTGATACTAACTTCCAGGTTGGTCTACAAAAATACATAATCACTGCAGAACTCTATAATTGCCAGCACACAGAGACATGAATTACGCAGTACCCACACATTGTATCTGTGCTAAATCGCTTATTTCCTGGTCCAATTACATTTGAAGAGCCATTTTACAGCTTTAGACTGCAGACGTCAAGCAGATTTGTTTTTTCTTTTTTATTATTTACTTCAAAATGGAAATATAATTCATTTTAAAAAGAAGCAATATTTATAAAATCAGTTATATCTGCTTTCTAGGATGGCGGTTTATCAGTAACTGCATTTTCTTCATTTGTTTTTCAATGCATTTAAAAAAAATTATTACAATAAGAGGCCAAATACAGCGCTAATGACCTAAAAGCTCCAACCAAGCCTTGTTTTTATATATACAGTATATATATATATATTTTGGAATATTTTGTGGTATTCGCACAAAAACACCCTGGCAACCTTTTACAACACCCTATATTGTGGTTGCAAATTGTTATAGTATATTCTAATAAAGCAATGTCAAATTAAAATGGAAAAAAAAATCACAGATTAGAGTTTAATTATGAAAGTTTTCACCCTACTTTTCATAAAAATGCACTTCTCTAATCATCATATCATGACCAGACAGCGTCTGAAATTCTTTAACTACCCAAAGAGTTCACACTAAACCAATATTTACAAGCAGCCCAGCTCCTTTATCACTTCACACCTGCAACTCATATTGCTGTTCCATAGTGACAACATGATGTGCTTGGCTTAGCAACACAACTGGCTATTTCTGTTGAATATTTCAGTGAAAACTCAGACACAGACAGTCTCAGGACCGAAGTAAAAAGGAGTATTGATGGTTGTCCAGAGGATATCAGCTAATGAAACACAAGTGAACAGCAACTTCAAAAGTCCCTCTAAAATTGCTTCAGGAGTAATTGCTTAGTTTTTTCATAGCCATTTAAAGGCCATGTATCTGAGCATGTTTAGCTATTTTATAGGAAAAACAAACCCGCAAATTAAACTTGATTATGATTTCGTGGTCAAAGTCAATATCAAGCAGTAGAAAGTTAATAAAGCTCATATGACTCATGAACTCCCCATGAAAAGAGTAGTCTATTTAGAGAGGACTATCTGTGAGACTACACAACAGTCCTCTCTGTATCTGGTTTTAGGTACATGAAGTCAAAGCGCATGATTTAGCATGAGTAATGTTCTCACGAAAGTTTAGTCTACGGCCATATATGTGTTCAAAGACCAACTTGGGAAATTGTTCTCCTTGTTTAGGACTGTGAGAATTGTCATTTGTAATCAGCTGACCGAAAGGTTGTGTTGTAAATGTGTAACAGAGTGACATGCATTCACTCACTTGATATAAATAGTCCTCAAACACAAAGTAGTAATCATCATTACTTGCAGTAAGCTTCACATCCTGAGAAGAAAAGGCATCAGGCATTTTAATCAGAAACAGATGAATTTGGGGAACAAAAATGGGACAAATTATTTTTTTAAACAACTTTTGACATTTTTTCCGTTGTTTACAAGCATATAATCTTGATATTGGAAGAGATGGCCCTTCAAAACTGTTACTCTATTGGTTAAAACTTATAGAATATTTAATAGACCAAATGGTATATACAAAACCATTTTCATAAAAAAAAAAAAAAAAAAAATTGTACTGTTAACGTACCTTATATATTAGGTTGTCCACCAGCAGGTCATGGTGTATGACTCTAGCCTTCAGCTGTTCATAATGCGTTATGTCCTGTTTAATGAAATAAAAACAAATGAATTGACACAGACTCAATTTATCTCAGTCAGCTGAATTGAATTAACCAATACATAATAGATAAAGAAGCACCTATACACAGATCAAACCATCCCCAGTCATTACAGCTAAGTTAATTATACTAACCCATTAACAAATTAAATTGCTATTGTAAGCAGCATATTAATATGATCGCTGGGTCAAAAATGTTAAATGTCACAAAATGCTGTACTGGAACAGATCACTGCAGATAATTAGAACCTAGAATGATTTAAACTAAACTAAACAAAGCTGCGCTCCAAAAGTTTGGAAACACCCCTGGCAAAGCGTGGTTTTGGATTATATCAGCATAAATCCTTCCACCATTTTTTGGTGCAAATACTATACATTAAAGTAACTTGACATTATCATTGAAGACCAGCAATAATCATTTTTATTTTGAATGCATAATAATGGCAATATATACATGTAACAGCTGCTGTAATGTAATAGCTGTTAATGGTGGATATTCTGATGAATCGAAAAGTATTTTCGATGTATAAACTGTTTATGTAATAAATTAAGTAAATTATGTAATACAATATGTTTGCGTAGTTTGTGTTGTCCCTTATCAGTGCAAAATGATCACAAATTAAAAAGGATTCATGCCAATACTGTCCAAAACCCCAAATTTTTTAAGGCGCTCCAGAACTTTTGGGGGTTAGTTTGGAGATCAGTGTATACAGTATACGTTTATACATACTCATACGCAACCACACATATACATAGTTACTGTAACGCCGTGGCCGTTGTCTTGTGTTTACCTTGACCATGTGTTTCTGTCTGGTCTTGTCTTCCCCTCTGTCTTTGTATCTTTTGGTTTAGCCCTGATTATGTTCATTCGTGTCACCTGTGTTTTTCACCTGCCTTCACTTTAGCCCTTTTAGTTTCTGTGTATAAATACCTCTGCCTTTCTGTTCCCATTCATGTCTTGTTAAAGTTGTGAGCGTGTCGTTGCTGTGCTTCCTTTTGTGTGAGTTTTGTAGCCGCCTCGTCGGCGTTTATTTTCCAGGTTCTGAGTTTTTATTAAATGTCCTGCATTGAAGTACCTTTGTCCGCTGCTCCTTCGGCCTCGCTGAGAGGTGCGGCTGCACGCACACGTACCACAGAAGCGCACCGATCATAACAGTTACATTAAAATAATATGGTCATACTTTATTTTAAGGTCCAATTCTTGCTATTAACAAACAATTAAAAACTCCTAATTTTCTAGGTATTGGGTAGGATTAGGAATATAAAAAATTGTCATGCAGAATGTTTCTGTTTCATAAGTAGTAATAAACAGTCAAAATAGGCATGTTAATAATCAACTAGTTAATAGTGAGAATTGGTCCTATAATAAAGTGTTATCAATAATACTGTTCATGAAGAGACACTGCAGTCGAAAACTTTCAATTTTCCTGCATTCAAGACAAGTCATCCCAGGAAGCTCTTACTTGGAAATCATAATTGCAAACTAACCTTATCATAATTAACGCCCTAAGACACGCTCCAATCATGAGTCTTCCTAAAAGCCCATTTCCCTGCTGTTACCCTGGGGGACAGGGGGATTTTTCCCATTTTTCTGAGAACAGGCATTTGTTTTCTTGAATAATACTGGGGGCATAATGGAAATATGAAAATATCTAAAAATAGCCACTTGACAATAATGATGATCAGGGTTATACATAGGCTTTTTATATATTTGGGCCCAGGGGCCAACAAGTTATGTGTTAAAAGTGCGTCGCATACATAGTACCCCCACCCTTACTCACCTGGGGGGCAAGGAAAAAAGTTCAGGCTCAGGAATTTTTTCCACTATCAGCCCTGCATTTGAGCTGGTCACTGTCATCCAGACAGCTGCTTTATCAGCAGTTACATAATTGTTCCACCTGAAACATTTAAACCTCTTGTGATTTCCCCTCTTCCCCTCTCTGTCATTCCACTGGCACCTGCCCTGCCCACATCTACAGCACCAGCTCAAAATGTGAGGGATTACTCTACTTGTTTAAAATGTGTGGCCCCACGCCGGGTGTTTGTCTTCTTACTAACACATAGAGAAAGTACATTCTCCAGATGCTGTTTCACTGCTTTAATGAAGGCCCAAGGACCCATCAGCCAGCTGGGAGACATTGCTTCACATCTGAAAATGGCAGCTATTAGACGGCCAGAGTGAAAAATCACAGCGGGTACCTGCTCTGTCATTTCTGCCCCACAAGCAGCTCAAAGCTAATTGTATTAGGAAGGATTATGTATTTAAGACTGTTTTCACACTTGATTGGACTGCTTAGTCTGGACCAGAGTACAATTTCAGATGTCTTTTCACATTTAGAAAGGCATTATGCTATAAAAAGCATGCAAATTATCATTAATAGCAGCTGCAAAACCACCTTTTAAAGCAAACTTAGACAAGGCTAAAAATGGTTCACACCAAACAAACATACTTCATTCTGATCTCAACCTGATTTGAGTCTCTCTCTACTGAAAATATCTTAACCTCTTATATTTATTTTTTATTAGCCCTGGCAAAACATTGTGTAATGCTTTTACTACTTGTACTCTGAAACTGTAATTTGCACAACATATGGAACATTTCAGCCATGCATGTGTCTGATACACTAAGTACAAATAAATACCTATAAAATGTTAGTTCTGGCACATGTTCAAAACAACTGCCATAAAAGTCAATTAAGATATACAAATAGTTCCATCTGTTTAAATTTACATAAATATTTATGGTAGTTTATATATGTTTAAGGATCTGTGCATGACTGTGCATGTGTGTGTGTGTGTGTGTGAAAGGGACAAAAAAAGTACATATACAATACCGTTCAAAAGATTGGGGTTTGTGAGTGCTCACAAAAGTTGCATTAATTTGATTAAAAATAAAGTAAAACAGCAATATTGTAAAATATTAATAGAATATATAAAGTATCTCACAAAAGTGAGTACACCCCTCACTTTTGTTGCCAGCAGTTCAGACATTAATGGCTGTGTGT
>JAUCMS010000127.1:22823400-22844874 GCA_032357445.1 Enteromius radiatus
AACTATTTTCTGCAATTCTCCAGCTGTGGTCCTTGTAGAGTCTTTAGCCACTCAAACTCTACTCCTCGCCGTGTATTAGGATGATACACGTCCTCTTCCAGGCAGCTTAATTATTTCCCTGATGGAGGAAATGGTAATTTTCACTGCTCTAGGTCTTTTCTTAAAGCCACTTCACTCATTTGTGAAGCTCGGTTATCTTTTGCAGCATATAATAAATATATTTTTTGGTTTTTCTCATTGTGTTGATGATTAAGGGCTTTGTTTTCCCTCCTGTATATATTTCTGTGAAACAGGAAGCCAGGGCTGGATATTTTCATGTTCATGATCACCCTGGAGTGCTCAAAATTGTGAATATGAATGGGAACATACTTCAAAGGTTTATTTTACTCATAAAAAATTCTAGGGGTGCCAATAATTGTGGCCATCAAGTATTGGAGAAAAACATTTATTTCACAATGAGATTTTTTTCCCCATTTCAGTTGTTTTAATTCAATGATAGGTTAGAATTTTGTGAATTTTTTGAATGAAAGAACAAAAGGATAAACAATGCAGATTTATTTTCACAGCCATCTTTGCTCAGATTTACCAAGGGTGCCAATATTAATGGAGGGCACTGTATTTCACACACACACACACACACACACACACATATATATATATATATTCCATAAACACACACACACCAAGGCATACATACAGTACATACATAAATACATCCACACACACAATTTTTCATTTGTCTTCTTGTCATATTGTATAAAGGGTCCAAAGTATTCATATACTATTAATATACACAACATAATACTATTAATATTAATAATAATAGTAATTACAACGGAAGATATTCAACATTATTTTTGTGTTAGAGAACAATTCACAAAAATAAATAAATAAATAAATGCTGTTCAGGAAATGTGATGGGCGTGTACTTTATTCATAGAAGGTGTCCAGTAAGAAAGTGAAGGCGGGGTTTGTGGTTTTGTGGACGACAACACTGATCAACTGCATTACTTCACATTACAGCTCATGAGCAGGAACGGTTGATGATATACAGGGTTGGATGTACTTAACTATCCGTTTTATTTTGTTTTGTTTTCCTATTTTTTCTTTTGACATTTCAAAACTTTTTACCATTTGTCATGAATATATAGTAATAAAATAAGATAACAGCATGTGTTTTAATACAGAGTGCATATCTCTGGCATTATGGCAGATCAAATGTTGGTGTTCTTTCACCTGCAAGAGATGAAGAGAAAGTCATTTGGATAGATATATTTTTGTAATGCGAAGGACAGTGAGAAGCCATCAGAAACATGGAGACATTTACAATTCACGATATGCTCATCAATTCCACTGATATTTATAAAATATTATGTGGACTGGGAATCGGGAATTTGTCGGAGTGCAAAAATGATAATAACTACACGTCTGAGCCAAAAGGTAAAGAAGGTTTTACTGCATATTACTTTATTTAATGCGCATATTAAACACTGAAAATGTGTTAACATCTTAACAGGTTAACTTTAAGTTTAGTTAACCAACTTACACACACAAACTTGTTTTATTGATTTTATATATATATATATATATATATATATATATATATATATGTGTGTGTGTGTGTGTAGTGTATGTATATTGTTTAAGGTACCAGTTAGTGCGGTTGTTATTACAGTGAGCTTTTGTGCTGAAAAGATGTGAACGAGTCTAGACAGGTCTTGTAAAACTTTGCATATCTGATTAAAAAGTAGTTTTGCTTGTTAAATCTTGCCAAATAACACTTCGTTTCTCTCGTACGTGTTTGTCAGACATGAACCAGACGGTACGGATCGTGCTGTATGTGTTCATCTTCCTCCTGAGCTTCATAGGAAACAGCCTGATCATCACGGTTCTGGTACGGAACAGGCGCATGCGGACGGTCACGAACCTGTTCCTGCTCTCTCTGGCCGTCAGTGATCTGATGCTCTGTGTTTTCTGCATGCCTTTCACACTCATCCCAAACCTCATGAAGGACTTCATCTTCGGCACCGGCATGTGTAAAGTGGCCACGTACTTCATGGGTGAGTCAGTTTGATATTTGTAGCTGCACATCACTTCAAAAATAGTTCAGTGTTTGGAAATGGTTCTCATTTTGTGACTATACATTAAACAGAAAAAAAGCATAATTGTTACATACAAAAATAAATATGTTGATTCAAATGACAGCATAGAAAGATAAAATAGTTAAATTGTTTTTTAAAAGAAATAGTTAAATGTTTTTTGCTACCGTAAATGGTAATGGTACCAATAAACTTGAAATTTTACTGACTACTTAAACTATATTAACTATGTTATTTTACTAAACAATTTGAGTGTTATGACACATTATAGTATGGGAATATTTGCATAATATTTATTCACTGATCTTTCAAGCTTCTTTATGCCCTAAAAAGGGGACATCTGATCACATTAATTGTGAGAGGCAGACTATATATATATGCTTATATATATATATATATATATATGCTTTTTTCACATTTGGTTTTAAAAATGTTGATTTAGAAGTGCATTATTATTCATTAATATTTATTCATCTTTTTTGGTCAGATTATATTGTGAGGTACATCTATTCATAATTCATATTTATGACTTGTTGAATTTTGTGCAACAATTCTGAAAACTATTTATAACCAGGTTGGTTGCACACTTCCAGATGCCACAAATGTGCCGTGTAAACAATTTAATAATGAGACAATGCCACTGCCCGATATCTCTGTATTTGATGCATCAGCATGTTTTATGTGTTTGTTTTGTGCTATTCTGTAATACTTTCTCATGATAAAGCCGACTTAATTTACATACCCTGTTGTTATTACCATGTGGGTATGTCAACATTCATAAGCAATCAAGCGCTGTTGATTATTCAGAAGAAAGCTGGAGCTGCGCTCGTACATGGTGTAAAGTGTGCCAGCAGCCATTAACTTTATTAACAGTTCGTGCCTTTGTTATCAGGGCTTGGAGTTAGTTTGTTATGAAGTTTTCCTGTCTGTTTCCATTTTTGTGTTTACTGTTGTTTATAGAAGTGCATATATCAGACCTTCTTAGAATCACAATACTTTAACAAGGCCAGATTTATTTCTGTATGTGCAATTGAGTTCTGTGCGTCCAAACACACAGGTATTTCGGTGAGCGTATCCACATTCAACCTTGTGGCCATCTCCCTGGAGCGCTACAGTGCCATCTGCAACCCCTTTAAGTCCCGTACATGGCAGACGAAGTCCCACGCCGCAAAAGTCATCACAGCCACTTGGGTCGTGTCTTTTCTGCTCATGCTGCCTTACCCGATAGGCAGCACCCTGGTGCCTTTCATGCGCAATAACAACAGCACAGGCAACATGTGCCGCTTGGTTTGGCCCAGTGATGTCATGCAGACCTGGTAAGATTTATTAGGACTGTGTTTTTTTATTTTGCGCACACATACACATGTTCTCCTAGCACTGCAAAACTGAAGTTGATCCACTGATATCACATGGACTGTTTAACCGATGTTATGACTACGCATCTGGACCTGGGATCATTTCAGTTGTATTTCTGTCTTTGGAGGGTCAGATGGCTCTCTGATATCATCAAAAATATCTTAATTATTGTGTTTGGTCTTGGCATAATAGATTTGCAACTGCCAGCACATCCACAACATGCTGCTGTAAGCATGTAAGAATTACTGCTGCTGCATATAAAACATAAATAACCCTCATAGCATACATGGTCACCACGTAGCAAATCTATACAGGTGGAGCTGGGGAAGAAGGAGGGTTTCTGGAGTGCACTGCAAACTGCTACCACAAGCATTAGCCAAGTGTTTGAATGTTAAGCAGCGAGCTCATTGACTGCTAAAACAGGAGAGGACCAATCAGCTGTGCCATGTGATGATGAGGTCATTATGTCAGATTGAGTTAGACCTATCGGACTGTGCTATCTAGAGTTTCATGCCAGAATTTTGTATTTCAAAGTATCAAACATGTTCATGGTTTAAAGCTAAAAAGCTAAATATGTGCCCATCATACGCTATGCAAATTTTGATGAAATTTGTTAACTCTGACTGCCCAAAATATGCAGACTGACTCTGACTTTGGCAAAAATCTGAAATCTAAGGAAAAGTCATGTAATCTTCAAGCTTCATTATAAAAGTGGTCCAATGAATAAGCTACAATACAGTGAAATTATAAGTGAAATATTGCTTGAACAGCATTAGAGTAGTTTTAGTAAGCTATTCTGTAAATCAAAACTTAAAAAGCTACCTAGAAT
This sequence comes from Enteromius radiatus, assembly GCA_032357445.1. Taxonomy (NCBI): domain Eukaryota; kingdom Metazoa; phylum Chordata; class Actinopteri; order Cypriniformes; family Cyprinidae; genus Enteromius; species Enteromius radiatus. Next base: position 22,827,685 of record JAUCMS010000127.1, read on the forward strand.
TTACAATTTTTAGCTAATAATAATTTCAATACAGACACAAATATCATAATGATATCTTGAAGTTGCCAGCTGCATCAACTTAGCCTCTGTAGTTAAGAAGGCAGCTTAAGAATTAGCCTGACAACGTCCTTTAGTTAGTCAAAGATTGTTTTAAAGTCTTATTTTCAGATTCAAGTTATGACTCATGAAGAAAAGAATTTGCAAACTTGAAAGACTAGTTAAAGCATGCAACCGGCCAGCACTTACTTTTTGTTTTTTTTGTATTTTTTAGGTATGTTTTCCTGTTGCTAATACTCTTTCTCGTGCCTGGGATCATAATGATGACAGCTTACGGCCTCACCTCGCTTGAACTCTACAGGGGAATCAGATTTGAAATGGCTAACAGGAAGTCAAACAGAGGTATGGGAACATATCACAGACTGACCTAAAAATGTTTCTCCACCCCAAAATAAACATTTTGTCATTAATCACTGTCACACATGCCGTTCCAAACCCATAAAAGTTTTCTTCCTCCTTAGAACACAATTTAAGGTATTTTAGATGAAAACCAGGAGGCTTGTGACTGTCCCATTGACAGCCAAGTCGGTCCAGAAGGTATTACAAAAACTATTCCCGTAGCTTCATAACAGTACAGTTAAACCACTGAGGGCAGATGGAGTATTCTGACGATGTATTTTATACTTTTCTGGACATTGACACTGTTCATTATTTGGCAGTTAATGGGTTTCATCCAAAATATCTCATATTGTGTTCCGAAGACGAACAAAGCTTTTATGCGTTTGGGAGGACATGGGAGTAAAACTTATATGCAAATATCAGAGACGAGATGGAAAAGTTGCATTAGTATTACACATAATTACAGTTTTATCTTCACTTTGTTCACTAGAGAAAGAAAATGGCACATCCAATCTGAAAAATGGTGACGACGACGGCTGCTACCTCCAGCCCTCCAAGAGAAAGCGTCCCGAACCCATGACGCCGGGCTTCAGCAACCCAAAATCCAAATTAAGAAGGGTTTGCAGCAACAGCCCTACAGCGAACCTCATGGCCAAGAAACGCGTCATTCGCATGCTGCTGGTGATCGTGGGGCTGTTCTTCCTCTGCTGGACGCCCATCTTTGTGGTTAACGCCTGGCGAGCTTTTGACAGACGTTCAACAGATCGTCTCCTCTCAGGAGCGCCGATATCCTTCATTCACTTGCTGTCCTACACCTCGGCCTGCGTCAACCCCATAGTCTACTGTTTTATGAACAAACGCTTCCGACAGGGCGTGATGGCGACGTTCAGCTGCTGTAGGGATGATGTGGATGAAGTGAGCAGGAGCAGCACCCGGCGGAGCGCCAGAGGAGCTGGTGGAGGGCTGGGAACGCTGTTTGGAGGAAACGCTGGGAGCGGACAGGCTGACAGTAACACGCAAAGCTCAGGAACACTCACAAGGCTCACTGACACCAGTATCCGTGGCTCAGCACAAGCATAACTGACGCTCATTTAACTCGGTATAGGAACCCAGCATCAAGTAAAGTGTATAGAACAGTGTGCAAATCTTTCAAAGCTTTGCCGTGTTTAGTAAAATGACTGCTAACGGAAGAGAGAGACTCGTGCTGGTGATAAATGAGAGCACAAGGATGACTGCCAATAGCACTGAAATGCTGATAGAATCCAGTGCTTGATTTTAGTACGTCACTGCACCAAATGGAGCTAGACTGTGGCCTCCAGTCCTCATTAGAGCTATGACTTACAAACTTACACAGACTTTATAAGCCATAGATAAGTTTTGTTCTTTTGGCTCTCTTATTTTCTGGCTCACCTAGAAGAGAGTGAGAGAGGCGAGGAATTAATTGGCTTTTCTTGGCATTTTAGTTTTGTGTGTGTTACTGTCAAAGAAATTCTCCAGATGTTTTGAGAACATTGTAATATTGCTTTAACTACACTACCATTCAAAAGACAAAATGATTTTTTAATGGTTTTGAAAGAAGCCACTTATGCTCACTCAATTTAAATACAAGTTTTATATTGTAATGTGTTTTAAAAAGTAATTTATTCCTGTGATGGCAAAGCTTCATTACTCCAGTCTTCATTGTCACGCGATTCTTCAGAAATCATTCCAATACTCATGCTAAATATTTATAAAACTTAATTAAATTAAATTTTTTTTTCTGAAAACCATGATATATATTTTTCATGATTCTTTGAAGATACCTGATACACTTTATTTGAAACAAATATATATATATATATATATATATTTTATAGTCTAAATGTCACTTTTTATCAATATTCATGCTTCAAAAAAATTTGTTTCTTTGAAAACAAAAAATCCTACTGACCCCAAATGTTTGAATGGTTGTGTAAATATCTGAGATCAGTTCTGAATGTACGCTGAGCTACGTTTGATATTTTGTTCATCGCATCATATCGCATTAACAACTACACAGATTACGCTGTGTGATAAATATATGACACACATACTTAAAACCACTTTGGATTCCTTGCCAATACCAAATCAACGTGAAAATGTGTAAACTGTGTACAAAATGCACCAACTGCTAATTGTGTAATGTCCAGATGTTTATGTGTAACATTAAGCGCTTTCTTCTAAGAAAGTACACAGTGATGTCTTTATCTTGTGTGTTGGTTCAGCCTCACTGTTTGTACATAGAGTCTGTTCTTATCATTGCATGAGACTTTTCACACCTGTTGTGCACTTCAAAGAACCCACTCAAGGCTGCTTCTGACATCTGGGCTATTTTCACCAGGACACAGTCTATTTGTTTGTAATATTTGTATATGCCAAATTCACATTTTTATTTTGCTCTAAAGTTGACAGCATATTGATAAAATAATAAGGACTTACAGTGCTGTTGAGTTGATGCACGTGTCCATATTCTGTCTAACACTGTATGTCTGTGACACATTAAACTGTATAAGTCTGAATCCACAGTGCAACATCTATACCAGCAGATTTATTAACCCTAAACAAATAAATGCCTGCTTAATAAAGAAACCCTGAGGAGATTCATGTATGCCAGTTCATATCTAATGCATTAATATTTTAGGAGTTCTTTGTATGAAATGCAACCTGAGGGTCAGTCCAAAATTTTCCAATGTTTTTATCTTTTGTTTTTGTATTGTTTTACAGTTGCGTCACTGTATTCTTGTGAAGTTCATGCATTAAAATGCTTTTTTTTATTTCATTTTATTATTATTTTTTTTTAAATCAGACATCATTTAGAAATGTATGCACATTTTATTTTTTAACCAAAAATTTAAAAACCATTCATAGAAAAAGTGACCCGGATGCTCCTGTATAATACGATTGACGTCAGCAGCATGTGGCGGAGGAACCTGGTTAACAGCTGATGTGATGAAAATTATCAGCCTACCTTTACCTTTAGAGTATAAAAGATAATATGTTGAAGTCAGTGTTAGACTCACCCTTTCAAAATATGGACAAAAGCAACTAAACACTCTTTATATTGCCCCTTTGAAAATGACCTTTCATGCAGTGTGTAACAGTGAATGAAAGCAAAGTTTTGAATCTGAAAGTGCATGGTGTATAAAGTTATTGTCTCTCAAAAGAAAGGGTCGACTTTGAATCATTTAAACGTTTGGGGCGTTAAAAGCTCACAAACACAGCTTTAATAGACCAATCACTAGAAGGATTTGGAAAAATACATGATAAAATATGAACCTTTCAAATGTATGAAAATATGACAGAATTATTTTTGGACAAACTATCCCTTTAAGGGAAAAAAAACAGCAAATTTGCAAGTTCAATAATTGATATTAGGCATGCTTTATCTCATAAAAAGAAAAGATAAAAAGAAGCCTGTACAATTACATAAAACATGGAATGTCATATATTTGGTTGAGAGTGTGGTGCTAAATATTTGGGAACATTGACAAATTGGGAAATTCTTTCCAAGGCAGTACAGCAACCTAAACAAAATAAGGCATAAAATAGTTGAAAAATATTCTGGTAAGGATAAATTTATCAAAAAGCATGTTAAGTGTATTTTAGGAAGTTACTGTATTACAAAAGGAATGTACAAGAGATTTAGATTTTTATGCCAATATTGCAGTTTTATTATTTAATGACATATGGAACTGAGCAGGTGCAATATGTACAAAATCAAACAAACAGACAAATGAAACAGAACTAATGTTTTTTTGTTTTTTTTCTGCCCTCTTGTTTCACATTAGGGCACATGATCCTAACATCAGCGGCCCATTAAGGACTGAGATTGCTACCATACTGATACCTCTGAATATTATAACTAGAACAGACCAAGAACGAGAAAAGAAAAGGGGAGCAATAAAAGAAAGAAACACTGACAAAGGGGAAGTGATGGGTTAAGTAGAGTGAAGGACAAAATGCACTTGTAAAGCCTAGCACAGAGCATCAAATTAGGCACAGCAGGATTGCTTTACATAAAAAGTGACCGTTACACTCTGTAAGCAACTAATCTAGACAAATGTGGTTTTCTCTAAGTGCAAAACCAGCGGAGAGGGTGAATTACCGAACTAAAACCGTCCTAAAGGCATAATACAACACATGTGGTCAGTCTGCCACAAAACTCTCCAGATGGTAAAACAGAAAAAGCTATACAAGCTTTTGATTACACATATCCACAAGTCCAAAAGGGAAAAACAAGACAAAATTATGACCAATTAAGCTCTTGGAAGTACGGAACTAGAAAGCTGCTAAAGATTACCGCTTTGTTTGTCGTCTACAGCACATTTTCCCATCTTTTTTTTTTTCTTAGAAGTACTGAGATATCTTTGAAAAGCTACCTCTTGTGCCATGTTTGATAAGCAGTGCATGAAAATGTAAGTATAAGACATTTGGCATATCATCTATACATTGATCAGAGCTCAAAATAAGGAGTTTTTGGAAGAGCAAAGTTTATGAAGAAATATGAAACCAATAGATACGTATAAATGACACCAGCTGACTCAAAGAAAAAAAGAAACTAACAATTTGTTCACTCGGATTGCCATTAAATGTGTTTTTAAGGCTTGGTACATGACTTGGAGGTTAAACTCTTCCAATGATTTATAACTGACAGAAAAATGATATGGATTTTGTTTGAATGTATCTTAACATGCCAGTTTCAGATATGGGTCAGAACAAATCCTTCATTCTAAAGCTCAACACCTTCAAAGAAAAAAAATAAACAAACAAACAAACATGTAAACAGTAAAAAACAGCAAGATTGTCAATCGGTTTGTTCAGAGAGCAACATAATGCACTTTACCAGCATAACACCATAGAAAGTGAGGGGCAGAAATGAGCAAATTCACAATGTAAACAAAATGTAGAACACACGCAGCAATCAGAGTGACAGAGCAGTTCAGAAATGTTGCTATGCTAATGAAAACACGATAAAGTCACACTGAATTTACAGTCTGAATGAATCGTTTGTGTAGGAATTGTTTCAATGATGCTGTATCATTTCAAGGCCGACTGGCTTAAAGCACTTGTTTTTCTTTTTGGGGTCATGAAGCTATATAAATCAAGGGAAGAAAAAGTTCAAATAGAAACATATAATACTATATGACATGGTAAGCTCTGACAATGACAATCACTTAAATTAAAGAAATTAAATTTACTGCTTACTTTGGGCATAGTTACAGTTTAACACGAATGCCAAAAAAAAAACAAAAAAAAAACCATCCATGCTTTTGCCCAGTGCCATCTTCCTCAAAATGGAAGTGTGCGCTTACACAATACTAAAATGGAAGAGGATCGTTGCGCAAGAATTCTGGGAAACCGAGTGCAAGAGCTTCAGGTTAAACCACCTCGTGGAAGATTTTTGCAAAGAGGCCATCAAAGACAGAATAAAGACTTTTTTTTTTTTTTTTTTTAGCAAGAAAGAGAGATGATGTTGTTGAAGAACATGGTGAAAAGAAAAGGCTAGTGGAGGCAACAAGTGAACTTTTTTTTTTTTTTTTTTTTTTTTTGCAGGAACATTCAAGTTACAGTTTTTGCCCGAAATATACTACATTATAGGCCTACAATGCTGGAGTATTGCCTTGTTTGACGGGTCGCCTACTTGTACTACACTACAGATTTTCCGAGTAAGGAAGACAAGGAAGAAATCTACAAATCTAGCAAAAAGGTGTCTGATTAAATTAGTATGAAGTGTAAAAGAAAGTGAATGACTCTAGTTGAGCCAGCTGTTCTTCATGACCACATATGCTGTGGATCAGGCTGGTGAAAAATCAGTGGCTATTTCCACAGACACAAAAAGTGACCTATACAGTATTGCTGTATGCTTACATCTTTGAGACACTTATTTAAAGGCCATTTACTTCCATGTTACTAGTCCCATGATGTCCTTTTACTATCCAGACAATAACATATAAGATAAGGACAAACTCAGACACTAAACACCCAACCGTTTCGACAAGAAACACCAAGGACATAACTGGGTTAAGAGCCACAGACACATGAAAAAAAAAATAACAAAATGGCTGAATGGTTTGTCTTTTTGTTTTTGTTTTCTTCTTACTTTTTTTTTTACAAATGGACGCATAAAATTCAAAAGTTAAATTACTGTACATAAAAAAGAAAGTCACAAAACACTATTAGTGCTGGTTGATGAGTTCATTACAGCTAGGTTTTAGTTTTTTCTTTTAATTTTTTCTTTTTTTCATTAATACTACTAGTTGGTGAGACACCAAGGCCACGATAAACACATCAATGACCAACGGAGTAAAGCTTCCTACTTTTGGTGTGCGAGAGGCCACAAATCCCGACATACTCTTCAAATATTCAAAAAACAGAGACAACAATGCAATATAATATCTTTGGGTATGTTTGTATCTATTACACATTTAAATCCTCTAAATCCAAACAAAACTTTAAGGGAGTTTAAATATCAAAAATCGCATGTAAAATGTTCAAAATGCAAGGCTTGGTTCCTCGGGTCGCGTTTGTACACCTCCTTTTGAAGGAGTGAATTAAACGGGGAACCTTTGTTCCGGTAAGGCCACATCTAATAGTAGAGCACGTCTCCAAATCATTTCAAATGAAAAAAAAAATGCAAATGGAAGTTTAGGAAGACAATCAACAGAAACTGAGAAAGGAAACGGTATAAAACGGCACTAAAACTGTAGGAGTCTAAACTCGTGTCCGAACTTTAACGTTACAAATATCCAACTACAGCGAACTTTCCGATATTGATATGTGAGATCCTACCTGTGCTCTAGAACAAATGAACTACACTATGGCTACCGTATCATACAAGAGATACGTTGCATCTAAAGCCTCTGTTTTTGTGTTTTCTGCTTTAAATTCCCAAATAAGACGATGGCATTGTTCCTTTTGTGAGATCTAGACACATCGATGAAATGCTTAAAGGAAGCGTAGCGCATTTTGTAATGCAGGCAAGGCAGAGGCATTGCTTAAAGCTCTTTTCTTTTTAAAGACTTCATAAAAAACGAAGGATTAAAAAAAACAGGCCCTCTGAGTTTCTTCCAAATGAAAGCAACTAAACTGAATGGAAAAAACAAAAAGGGGAGGAAATATACAAAATACGAAGTATCAAAACCGAACAGATGTATATGAAAGTAGCTATATACAGGAAAAAGCTCAGAGGAGGAATAGAACCTATTTGGTAACAAAAGCGTACTATAATGTTTGATATAAAAAGGTATGGAGGAAGGGAAAAACAAAGAAACAAACAAAAAAAAAAGTACCTTTACTAAAGCTTATACAATATCCTTGGTCCATAAAAACTGTCATCTCACAATTTCAATGTGACCCTTTTCCTAAGAGTTTAAAACCTCCCCGGCTATGATACATCTCACCCAATCGCACTCACAGACCGGAAGGTAGAAACGTAAGAGACTGAACATCATTTTCAGTCTCCATGTCTCTTCTACACCTGCTAACAGGTGCTGGTGTTTCCTCTCAGGCATTGTCTATTGCTAGCACCAGACCGGCTCCTTAAAGAAAACCACAAGAGGGCACAGGAGAACCATTCTCAATTCCTTTGCCCTCACCACAGGTTTTGACTTTTCCGCCCATCCATCCCTTGTTTTTCATCTCCGGGATTTTCTGTTGAAATTCAATATGCAGCACTTTTACCAACTAGTTTGTAGTCTGTTGAATTTGTTTGACGCGTAGCACATAGCGAGTTTGTGTTATAACACCACAGCCGCCGCTGCATTAGAGGACGACGCTGTGACGGCGTTAGATGTGCTGTTGGGCCCGTAGGGTGCCGTTTCTCCATTGCCTCCCGCGCTGTTGCCGGTCGTGGAAAGCAAGCTGGTGTTGCCCACTCGGAGGATGGCGCCGGCCGCGCTGCAGTGGGGACGGGGACCGGGTTCGGGCGTGTATGTGAACGTGAGCGTCGTGGAATAGATGATACCGTCGTTACGGACCAGCGTTACAGGGACTTGCACCGGCTGCCGCACCCACCTCCAGCCCTCACGGAACGCCGAGATGTCTGGGACGACACACAGCATGCTCTCGCCACACCTTCAGAGGAGATATCATGTCTATTAATAATTCAGTCTGTCACTGCCTGCAATATGTTTAACTGACAGCAGTAATAAAAGTACTTATTTTCCTTTAACATGGACTGCATGAGTGTGGGGTCTTGTTCAGTTCAGTTTTACTAGGCAGAGCCACTTCACTCAACTTATGTCCTGTCAGTGCTTTATTGTATTGTACTTCAAATCTTAAGGGTTTTTTTATGTAGTTCGGTTTGCAGATTGCACTTTATAAAGTACATAATCTTTAAAGTAATCAGAGGTATATTAATATTTGTCTTGTATCCAATTTGTAAGTAGGTTTTAGTTTACTATAATGTATTGTACCGTATAAAAAAGAAAAATATGACATGGAGATTTATACTTAAGTGGGATCGCAAAATGTGTCTAATTCCATTTAATATAAATTAAATGGACATTTGGCCACGCCAAATGTTAAACGGAAACGTATTAATCTGCAACTTATGCTACATTTTAGTATAGATATTATTTTTTACATATACGAATTTCATAAACTGTAAAATAATTGACTTGTTAGATCAATAAGAAATCTTCATGCAAAAATCTACATGAACGAGTATCAGTTTTGCTTTTGAAATGTTATTGCATATGAGTACAAGTATTCACTTTCAAAAGTATTAGGGTACAAATTGCTTAAGTATAATAAGGTACCATTACTCATATTTGGTAAAACTTTATTTTAGAGTCTCTTACCTAGTTGCTTATTAGCATGCATATTACAAGAATATTATTTATTAGCCATTTATTAGTACTAATTAAACACATATTAAAGGCCTACATAACCTTTTTCTGCCTCCTTAATCATACCCAATAAATAAATTAACAACTACTTTACTAACTATTAATAAGCAGCAAATTTAGTCATTTATGGAGGGAAATGTCATAGTAAATACTAAATTACTGTTCCATATTCTAAAGTGTTACCATGTATTTTACACTCTCTTTAAATAATCGTGATCATAAACATTAGTATTTAAGGCATTTAGATGCATGTTTATAACTGTATTCATTACAAGTCTCACTATAAATGTACCTGTTCATAGACAAACTTTTTATTTATTTAATATATCTTTTTAAATAACATCCATACCTGTACATGGTTTCTGCTTCTACATCACCAAACCACACCCGCAGATTTGGAGTGAAGTTCTGTCCTGTCAGCTCCAGCATTGCTACATCTCCACCACCGTTTAACTGCTCACACACACACACAATGTACACACATTCACAATCAACCGTAGGCAAAGACTTGTGAGTGGACAATGTCAAGTAAGAGATGTAAGCCTGTGTGTTTGTGTGTGTATGTGTGTTACCTGTAAGCTCTCGACCACAGGCACGGGTGTGACGGGGGTGTGTACAGGGCCCATGCCCTCATAGAAGGTGTATTCTGCTTTATCAGTGCTGATGATTGTCCAGGAGGCACCATCATTTATCATCTCCTTATTTGGTTCCTTTGGGCATGGAGTAGCCTACACACATAAAACACACATAAAAACTTTGAACACAAAAATAGCTTTTTACAAAGAAAAATATTAGGTATGAAATACAATTAACTAGTCATTATTACAAAATAAACTAACAAATCGTGAGTCTTGTATCACCCTGAGGGAGTTTATTTTGTGATAATGACAAAATGACCTTTACTCACATAAATAAATATATACACGGATGTGAAACTGTTTAAAATAATTTATTATCTTACTAGATAAACAAAAATATTGCTTCCACTAAGAAAATTCTTTTCAATATAAAATCCATATATTAATATAAACCTGCCATCAAATGTACTTTTTATGGACTACTTACTTAACATTTAGCACATATTTTGTGACTATATCCATTTTGTTTTCTTAATTTACCTGCAAGCTAAATTAATAAACCATTTATGTCTTTCATACATATGCTTTACCAAAAGTGACATTCAAATGATGTCTTTCGATGCACTTCAGGAAAAGTGTACGCAAGTAATGTTAACTGAATCCATATTTCCAACTTTAAACAACCACTGCATTACTGGCAAAAAAAAATAATAATTATAAAATAAAAACATTCTAACATTCTCTATTCCCATTATTTCGAACAGTGAAATGCATTTGCTCCATGTTTCCAGTGAGCGACTCACTTGAAATTGAATGATCCTCTCTTGAGAAAGGCACAGGTACATCCTCTCCGTATCCTTCAGGTAAAAGGCACACTTATGCAGCTGGGAGACGGGGTCATCTGCATCCAGCAAGGCGGTCTGCTTATCCACCTTACGGATGACCTGTGTGTGTGTGTTCGGGAAGAAGGAAAGGAGGTGAAGTTGACAAGAGTTTCAGTAGAAGTATCATAATGGACCCAAAACTGCTTTCTTCACAGCAGTGACTGACCATGAAATTGTCTGTTAATTATATACACACACACTGTCATTTCAAAGAAAGAACAGAGGATAATAGACAGAAATTAATACATTGAGAAAATAATCACACATGAACTTACCAGTCGAGGAAGAGCCATGCCCGTCACAGAGCACACAAGTTTGACAGTTTGGCCATAGTGAATATAGCCGTCTCGCACAGTGAACTCCTCTCCCTCCGACTCCTCATCATCCACTGAAACACCAACATTTCAGTGTCAATAAAACAATGGCATTTTTACATTGTCCTGTGTGATTAAACATTACATCCAAACACAGCAGAGAATTTAATTTATTGTTCTTTAGTTTCTTGTCAGTACTGTTGCTTGATTGACCGAATAGACAGCAACAGGTCTACTGCATTTATACCACCTTATACACTGATAAAACTTATACATATATCTCTGATTGGCTAGCTTTGTGCAATCAAAGATAGGGGTGGAGTAGCACAGGCAGTTGCTCAGTCTTCCTTAAAAGCAAATGTTTTGTAATTCACTGAACTGACTTGAAATAAACTGCAAGTTCTGTTTAAGAGACATAGTTATGGTACAAGATTTCCTTGAGCGCCACCTGTATTGTTTTGCTCTCAGGTTTATATAACATATCAAATAAACGTCCTTATAAACATTACATGACTAACTGAACTTTGGGACGCTTTGTTTTTCAAACTACACTATTGAAAACTTACAATCGTAAGACACAACAGGCATAAAACGTTACACATTTATCAAATAAATTCTGTTCTTTTTATTCATCTAAGAATTCTGAAAACACTGATAATGATAAGAAATCTTTCTTTCAAACCAAATCAGCATATCAGAATAATTTCTGAAGGATCATGTGACAATGAAGACTAAACTAAGATATGACCGCTGGTTATTCAGATTTGCGCCACAGTCATGAAATACATTTGAAAATATATTAGAATAAAAACTTATTTTATTGTAATACTATTTAAGAATATTACTGTTTTCACAGTTGGTACTTAATAAAAATACATGCACTTGGTCTGCATAAGAGAGCTTTTAATTTTTTAATCTTAACACCAATTTTTGTTTAACAGACATGTATATTCAAGTTATGTCGGATATTTTGTCCCTTAAACAGTTCTTTAACAATCAGCATTACTTGACAGAAATGTGCACAAAGACTTACGAAGGTGAATGTAGAAGGCTCCCCACTGCTGTGAGCTGGCGTGAAAGTTTCCTCCCTCTACGTGCAGGTAACGTGTACTGACCGTCTGTGAGCGAAGTCGGTTAAATAACGCCACTTTCGTTCCTGATGCTATACAGACTGCACATAGAACAAACCAGTCAGTGAGACATCAGTCAGTGTTGTGTGAATCAAAAGCCCTGTCTACATTCTACATTTCCATATCTCTTATAAAGTAGGGTGACATCATTCATTCGAAAGCAGTGGTAAAAGCATTTCCTCTGAGTGTAATGTGGGTGATGAATATACTCACGGTCTGCGTTTTTGAGAGACTGTTTTTTTTTGGAAGGTTTGGAGATGACCTTGATCCTCTTGCTGAGGAAGACACCGATGTCTGCGCTGTTCCCGTAGAACATCTTCACCGACAGCATGAAGTGCTTGCGTTTGTCTGAGTCTGAGATGTACAATGTTTTGGCTGTGCAATAGTTCTGCAGGGAGGAGGAAAGATTTGTGTATTCATGAGAAAAATAATGGGATGCTAATGGTATTGTTTTGGCTCAGCTGAGTAGCCCTTGTCATTTTATTCTGGCAGCACATCTGTGTGTGTGTGTGCATGCATGTGTATTACCTTCCCCTCTAAGTTTAGCTGTTGCATCTCCTGGTCACTGTTACCAATGCCGATGAAGGCACAGGGCTGAGACTCCTGCTCCGTACAGCCGTCTCGCTCCATCTGCTCCCTCTTCTTCTTCCATCCACAGCCCATCAGATACACACACGGGGGAGGACAGAAAAACCTAGACAAACACAAAACACATTTTCTTGATAGTATATACTGTACATTTAGGCAGAATATACATATATATATATATATATATATATATATATATATATATATATATAGATATTAGAAAGATAGAAACAAACTTATAAAAAGCTGATTTTATTCAGAAATGAATGAATGAATGAATGAATGAACAAATGAATGAGAATCACAGAAACTAATAAAATGCTGCTTTTGGGCAGGAATGAATGGATAGATGAATGAATGAATGAAAGAAAGAAAGAAAGAAAGAAAGAATGAATGAATGAACGAAACGAAACAACTGAAAACACAAATAAAATGCTGCTTTTGTGAATGAATGAATGAATGAATGAATAAACTTAATGCTGGTTTTTGGCAGAAATTAATAGATGAATATTTAAAATATATCTGAACAAATAAAATGCTGCTTTTGTGAAAGATTGAATGAGTGAATGAATGAAATGCTGTTTTGGCAGAAATTAACAAATGAATGAATGAATGAAAACAACAAAAACAAAATGCTGATTTTGAGCAGGAATAAATTAATTAATATTTAAAACAACTGAACAAACAAACAAAACATTTATGAACAAATGATTAAATGAATGACAGAATGAAATAAATCAGCAAACAAACAATAAAATGCAGGTTTTTTTTGGTCAGGACTGAATGATTGAATAAACGAATGAAACAAATAAAAGAACAAACTAATGAATGAACTGATGAAGGCTTAAATATCAAAAAAACAAGCAAACATAAAATGCTGCTTTGGCCAGGAATTAATTAATAAACTAATGAATATTTAAAATAAATAATATATATATATATATATATATATATATATATATATAGATAGATAGATATTTTAACAATTGCATTTTTTTAATTTCTAAAATAATTCAATTAAATGACTAAAATGAAGGAGTGAATCAATTAAATCAACAAAAAAAAGCATCTAGGCAGGACTAATTAATTAAAAAAAATTCAATAATATTAAATAGTAATCCAATGAACTATTGAACTTCAACAGATTCTACAAGGGGTGCTTTAATGAGAAAATATATATATAAAAAAAGAACAACTGTTAACGGAATGTATGAATGAACATACAAAAACTGTACATTTCACATTGGAATTACTTCATATCAGCACTAGGTGTCAGCACATGGGTAGAATTGACACAGCACTTTCAGGACAAACTCAAGTAACCACCGTCAGATGGTCGAAAATACACAAAATCTAATCCTAAGCTAACTTTAGCATAAGGTACATTTCAGATCCCCCCCTAGAGTTTGATGTCATCTTTGCTCATCTCATGTTTATTGTGGCCTACATCATCACATATATGCTGCAGCAAACAGCATGACCTTCAACACAGAAGCACTTGACATTAAAGCCATGATCTCCGTGGGTGACGTTGTCACCTCATCTTGGAGAGATGCTTGTCTAGACATGAGGCGGGGGAATACTCATGACACACAACTGCAGCTAATATCTGAAAACTGGTGCAATAAAAGGGGAATAACAGCAGTTCCATATCCAGTCAAACTGAAACATGCAGTCGACACGAGTTAGGGGACAGACCCAACCCCGATCATGTTTCACCTATACACATGACGGCTTCATTCGTGCCGAATGATTAGCATATTCTGTACTGCTGCTTCTGAAATGAAAAAGGAAAATACAAGTCTGAAGTCTACTTTCACATCCTAATAGTGAAAGATCATATCTTATGCTGGACCACTAACCTAGAAAGTATGAGATGTATTAATCCGTCACAAGATAGCATTGAAACCTATGGTTTAATCTACCTACCTTATCACATATAAATCCACAGCTTTAGTACATACAGCTACAAAGACCATTATAATGCATAGGGTATTGCTATGGAGTTAACATGGTGTTCTGGGTGGTTTTAAGGGTATTGCAATAGGATGGGGAAGCTATGGCGTTCATACCAGTGTGTCCTGAGCGGTTATAAAGGCACTGCTGTGTAGTTACTACAGTGTGTTGGTGGTTGACAGGGCGTCATGGGTGATGGTTGTAGGTCAAGTATTGTTATGCAGTTGCTAGGGTGTTAGAACACTGTTATGCAGTTGCCGGGGTAATTGCTGGGACATTTAATTGTTTTACTGCCTACCAGGCAAAAACTGTAAATCAAAATGTTAGGTGTAACATGTAAGTAGGAGCACATCTCTCCTTAAAGCACAAGATTTAATAAACCACTTATGTTTGTAGTACTGTGACTGGGAAACATTTAAAAGTAATCATTAGCTGTTTTAAAAGTCACCGGGGTCACAAGGACATGCAAAGAAGCAGAACTGGTGCAACAAGTCAAGTGCTTCACATTCATTTTCAATTGAAGCTAAATGATACACTTCCTAGTCATAAACCATCTCTGATTACAGAACACATGTATATGATTTCACGAAGCACACACTTTTGTTCTCTCTGGCTCTCATCTGGTATTCTGTCGCTCTTGACATGTGTCCAGGTTTTGGCTGTGCTGTTCACGAATAACAGCGCTGTCTCTCTGCCAAATGAGGCCGAGCGAGCTGTAACCGCGACATCAGTTCCCCAGACACTGTGTTTCTCTACAGTTATCATCTTGTCTCGCTTTCCGCTGACCTTCTCTCCTTCACTTCCCTGTCTCATATCACCTCGCCTCCTTAATCATTTCTTTTCTCTTTCCTGTCATTATTTGGTTACTTTTCTTATCAGCTTCTCTCTCACTCCTTTTTTTCTTCCTAAACGTTGTTTCCTTCTCTTGTCCTTTCAACTCTTCATCTCGCTGCATTCTTCCCTAAAAACCAAATTTTCCTACCTTAGGTGTAAGGATTTCTATATGGTCATGGGATAGGTTTTTGCATTTAAAAACAGATAGAGAGCTTAAAAGTGGAATACGGGTTAAAAGTGAAACTTTCTAATGTCTAAAAATAGCAATGCTCATGGTGTAAGATGTTGAAAAACAATGAGATGCAAAGCAGCCATCAAAAATAAAAAAAATTATATGATGGAGTATTTATGCTTACCAAAAGGTCAACATAATTTGACCTTTTGAATTCATAATAAATATGAGCTGTCGTTTACCTTTTTTCATTGCCGTATGATTTCTGTGCAACTTTAGCATGTAGGATGAGCACAGTTTGGTCTCCTCGTTCCTTCAGGTAATTCCGCATGGCTTCTCTGAAATGATAGGAAAAAAAGAAAAGAAAAAAAAAAAAAACACATGAGACCAAAAGCGATAGTAATTTTGAGTAATTCTATAGCCAAGTACTGTAAAACAATAAAAAAAAAAATAAAGTAATTTAGTAACATGAAAAATTTAATTTTTACTTCAAGTGCAGTCAAACAATTAATCGTGATTAATTGCATATTACAAAATAAAAGTTTGTGTGTGTTCTGTGTGTATATATATATATATATATATATATATATTTATATATTAATATCATTTATATTATAACTAAATATATGTCATATATAAACAACATATTTTTCTGAAACATGCATGTGTGCGTATCTAAGTATGTGTGTATGTATATATATATATATATATATATATATATATATATATATATATATACACACACACACACAACACACATAAAATTGTCTAAACACAAACTTTCAGTTTAGATGTGATTAATCATGATTAATCATTTGACAGCACTATTTACTTCACAAATTTACTATGAAATTCAACTTTGCAAGTTTTTTAACTTGTAACTTAACCTATAACTAACTTGTGCACATCCACCTCACCAATATCTACCTCAAACTGAAGTGGTTTAACCACAGATGGTCTACACATACTGTAAATGCCATTCAAAGACATTTTTTCAGAACGAATCTGTTCGGAGGTTAGATGTGTAACATGAACTGTATTCATAGGCTATCATACACTTGCTGTATGTCTCATAAAACATTAAAAAAAATCTCAATATGTGGGATTAAGAGCAGTCATATGGATAAATTTGATGATGGAAGAGAGAACTCAATTCAGTCCAGTTTCTGAGCGCAGACACTGACGCATACACACACACACATAGCGCATCTCACATAGCGCGAGTAAGTTACTCTTGAATGGAGAATTACACACAAAATTATTTCAAATTGTCCGTTTTGACTAGCATTCAGGTAAACGGAGTCGATTATGTATTACTTGAATGTAAACAGTAGGGAACATGTATCAGCAGGGGCGATTCTAGGTTCAGAGTTTTGGGGGTGCTGAGCACCCAGAGAGCTGCCCAGCAAGGCAAGATACACTTTACTCATCACAATGAGAATTTTTCCCTGCCTCTTTCAGTCCCCACATC
>JAUCMS010000127.1:22854032-22871426 GCA_032357445.1 Enteromius radiatus
AAGGTACCACATGTACTTTGTCACTGCTATACTGCAATAAACAACTTCTTCAAGATCTTCAACGTCCATCATTTTTTTTTCTTACAATTGTGACATGCAGGGACTTTTGGGAATCTCCTTTTACTGTTTCACATCATGAATTATGTGGTGAATCATAGTTTTTACTCACCAAAAATCAAACATTTTAAAGTATTTTACAGTAGAATTACATGTAACATGGTGTTAAAGACTTTTTTTTAAATTTTCCCCATATAGCAATTTATCGTTAAACATAACCTGCAGTATTTCTCTTTCAAAATGACAAAGGCTGCTTTAAAGTGAAAACTCATGTGCAGTTGTCACTGTAATTCACAGATTTTGAATGCAGAAATGTAGGCCATACCAGAGAGAGGCCTTTCTCAGCTTGTTTGTTTGTTATTAGCAAGTGAAGGTGATAAACGTACCTCGTCAGGCGCTGTGGTTGAGGGCGCTCCCCAAACTTCCTGTAAAGAGAGAAAAACACTTTAGCAGAAATTCAACCACAAAACAAACAAAAAGACCATTTTGTGCACAAAAATCGGAGGGCACACCTGTGTACTATACTGTACTACTGTAATACACACAAGCCCGTTTCCCATCACTCAACGAGGGGTAAACACATTCATGCACTCAAATGTGCCGCGACGGGCAAACACACGCACCTGCCCGCTATTTGAGATTAGCAGGCTTGCAGCTGTTGTAGTGACCTTGTGAGAGCACACTCACATGACCGTGTGTACAAACACACACAGGTGGCCAAACTAAACCACTTTCCCATTCTGATTACATCCACCAGGCTAATTATCACAGGAAAGCTGTCCAAAGACACATTTAGCGATACCTGCTGCCAAACACGCATCGCTTTCCTTTTGACAGGGATTTAAAGGAATGTTCCGGGTTTAAAGCAGGAACTCAAGTTAAACTCTCGCCACAGATGCTGTTGATTACTGCTGCCATCACTTAGGAAAAATAAGCGTAAATCACATTTACAGTAATAAACGTATAATGGAAGCCTACAAGGCAAAGCATTCTCTGGGATAAATGTTCAAATATACAAAGTTTGAAAGTAGTCTTGTTTTTTTTTACGCATACCACATGCAATCAATACAGTGTGATTAAATTGCTTGCAAATCTTAAGTGTGTTTTGTGTGTATTTATTATGTATATGTACATACATGCAGTAAATATATATAAAAAAAAACATTTACATGTATTTAATATTATATTTAATATTTAAACATTTCTTGCAAGTGTTTGTATTTATATATATCAGTAATAAATATACACAACACACACATATATTATGTAAACAAGAACTTATTTTGGATGTTTAACAGCACTACATGAAATAGACAAGTTTGCATTAATGTAGATTTTTAAACTGAATTATTTTTCAAATGACAGACAATCAATAAAGCTTAATCAGATCTGAAACCTTAACTTTTCTTTAAATAAAATTCAATGATGGCCTTACATTCTCTCAGATGTGATATTTCACGTCAAGCAGACAAAGCCTTGTTTCTCCTAAATGTCACAGTGAATTGCAGAGTAACAGATCATCATAGTACAGTAATGTTTAACACTGATTGGATGGTTTCGCTTGTGACCTCAGACGGCATATAATGAAAACCGTTGCCTCATTTCAGAAGAACCTGAAGGCCTGTCGTGATCCCTTCTGTTTGAAGCTGTTTCTATAGAGACCTCACAACTGTTATTACTTGAAATCTAACCGAATGACTAGAGTGCCCAAGACAACACTGGCCCCGGTCCAATTAGTTAAGGCAATCCCAGAATGCACTGTGAAGGGCTTAGTGGAGAAAAAGAAAATAATATATATAAATTTAATATATCAAATAAATATATTTTTAAAAATCACAACAAACTGATGCAGCATTAATAGAAAAAGAACTACCATGTACAATTTTATAACCACAGCCCTACACTTCGATATTTTTAAAAACAAGTGTTGTTGTGTTTTTTTTTTGAGTGAGTATCTTGCCATTAGTTCGTTTGAGTGTGTTTTACAGGCCACAGGAGCCCGTGTGCCCGTGGCGTAGTCTTTACGGTACAGCTGATCCCCAGGGGTCCGTGCTAAACTGACAGCAGCCTTGAGGCCAAAGCTGAGAGGAGACAGAGACTGTGGAGGGTTTAAAATAGAAGAAGAGAGAAAAATCGATGGCTGAAGCTTCCTGATCCAACCCCATTGAACCTGAGGGAGTTACAGGAAGATCTCAAATCAAGTCACGCTGCCAATGCCACGAGACCGGAGAAGACCACCGCAGATTGAAAGAGAGGATGCTACAATAACAATAGCTGAAGACAAAAGGCTGTGTATATGAAAAACAAAACATTACAAAATATTAATTTGGTAATATCTACCTTACTAACAATTAAGCAGCAAATTAAACGATTATTCAGGCAAAACTCATAGTTAATGGTTTGTTCATGGCGAGAATTGGACCTTAAAAGAAAGTGAGACCATTTGTTTTTTTACTCTTCTTGATATTGTAATCACAATTGATTTTTCACAAATACATGTTACAAGAAAATATTTTGTATGGGGCAACAGCACAATTTATTCTTTTAGTAAAAACATCCACAGCACATACAGTGTGTACGGAAAGTATTCAGACATTTTAGGTCTCTCCAGAGATGCTCAATTGGGTTTAAGTCAGGGCTCTGGCTGGGCCATTCAAGAACAGATACGGAGTTGTTGTGAAGCCACTCCTTCGTTATTTTAGCTGTGTGCTTAGGGTCATTGTCTTGTTGGAAGACCTTCGGCAAAGCCTGAGGTCCTGAGCACTCCAGAGAAGGTTTTTGTCCAGGATATCCCTGTACTTGGCCGCATTCGTCTTTCCCTCGATTGCAACCAGTCGTCCTGTCCCTGCAGCTGAAAAACACCCCCACAGCGTGATGCTACCACCACTATACTTCACTGTTGGGACTGTATTGGAGGTGATGAGCAGTGCCTGGTTTTCTCCACACTTCCCGCTTAGAATTAAGAACAAAAAGTTCTATCTTGGTCTCGTCAGACCAGAGAATCTTATTTCTCACCATCTTGGAGTCCTTCAGGTGTTTTTTAGCAAACTTCATGCTTTCATGTGTCTTGCACTGGGGGGAGGCTTCCGTCGGGCCACTATGCTATAAAGCCCAGACTGGTGGAGAGCTGCAGTGATGGTTGACTTTCTACAACTTTCTCCCATCTCCCGACTGCATATTTAGAGCTGAGCACCTGAGTTAAATATATGTGGCACCTGAGTGTCACAGCAAAGGGTCTGAATACTTAGGACCATGTGACCAGTTATTCTTTCTTAATAAATCTGCAAAAATGTCAACAATTCTGTGTTTTTCTGTCAATATGGGGTGCTGTGTGCACATTAATGAGGAAAAAATTAACTTAAATGATTTTAGTAAATGGCTGCAATATAACAAAGAGTGAAATATTTAAGAGGGTCTGAATACTTTCCATACCCACTGTATGTGATAGATATGTGTTTCTGAATTTTTTTTTTAAGTGACAAAAGTGACAGCAAATACATATATTTTATTTTTCATAATGCTACACAATTTCCATTTTAAATAAATGCTGCATTCTTCAAAATTACAATTTATTTATCAAGGAATCCTGAGAAAAGAGATTTATTTTTCCACAAAATTGTTTTTAGCACTGATAAAATAATAAAACTTGATTTCTTTATGACCAAATCAGGACATTAGAATGATTTCTGAATCAAGACTAGAGTATGGCAGCTGAAAATTCAGTTTCTGTAATCACAGGAATAAGAAATATATATTTTTAATTTGTATCATATTTTACAGTATTACTGTACTTTTGATTTTAAAAGAATGAGCCTATGCTGATCATAAGAGACGTCTTTCAAAAACATTAAAAGGATCTACGAACCCCAAACTTTTAAGCAATAGTGTATTATATATTTTTCACATCAATCTACATTTAATACAGCAACATCAGTAATCGGTGGGTGCCAAGTGAACAGATTCAACAGACAGAAATGGCATCTTAAATTAAACATGAAACAGTATCCATCAAGTTTTCAAAAGTTCCCTTCCTAAAGCTGTCTACATTTATATTCACCCCCCAAAATCAGAAAGAACAGAATGAAAAAGTGGTAACCGCTTTAGTTGCCTCCAGGCTTAAATGTGTTAATCGTGGCAGCCATAATTGTAATCTCATTTAACAGACAATTAATTGATCAGCCCTACTTTCTGATGATTCTAAGAAGAAAAAAAAGATTTGTTGGAAACTCATCTTGCTAACATTCTGAATTGAAGTACAAGTGTAAGCCTGTCAACTTGTTACAACCTGACTGAATACCCATATCCTGACTCGACAATTGCTATGTTGTAATACATAATCAGAGAAATTAGCTGTCTTATTTACTTGTAGACAAACAGAAAAGCTTGTTCTCAAGTCTGGTAGAACACAAAAGGTCACTGCACTTTAATGAGCGAGGGAACATTGGAAAGAAAGGGAGGGGAAGAGTGAAAAAGACGACAGACAGGGCTGGAATTAGGGATGAGGCACGTGTGGGGGAGAAGAGGAAGATAGGAAAGAGACAAAAAAGCAATTAAAAGAGAAAAAAAAAAAAAAGAGCAAAAACGAGGACCAGGGGCTCAACAGAAAGATAAAATAGAAAAGAGATAAAGAGAGTGAGTGTGTGTGCACTAGTAGAATAATTATAGAGCTGTAGATCAATAAGGTTCCCACAGTGAAGTGCTGATGTTTGAGAGGATAATGGATACCAGCTCAGTTCAAGCATATGCTGCTACTACACAAACCCCACAATCAGGGGCCCATCTGGGGCCACAGCTCTGCTGGCCAACACCAGCCGCCTGCCCTGGATCTCCAATACAGAGCTCAATGAATAGGGATTTTTCTTTTGGCCCTCTCTCCTTCCTTTTCTGCTCGCCTCACCACAGGACAGAACTATTTCTATATCAGAAATATATATTCATATACTTTTCATTAAGCATTGTTTGTTTTTACTACATAAATAAATAATTGGTTTTAAATATGCAATGACAGCTGGACATTTAACAGATATAATAGAACTTCATATTCTTTAATAAATAAGACTTAAATATTGCTTGTAAATTCCACAAACAAAGAAACAACACGTGGAAATAAATGTGAAATTTTGAAGTTGAAAAACACTCTCAATGAACTTGTATCTATTTACACCTCAAAAAAATCATTTTTACACTGCATAAACTCACTATAAATCTTCAAAAGCCTTTTTGCTGGAGACCAAATGTTCCTCGTATCCGCCAGCTAATGTTATCTTGGTGGCATTATCTTGTTTTAAATCAGCAGAATTCACAAAACAACCTTCAAAATCAAACTTTGCAAAGCACAAAAATAGCTGCACATGATCAACAGGATGAATGTAAGATCACTGGAACACAGTAACATAAGAACCGGCTCTTTTGTCAAGCGCTCTGAAGTTCTGTTACACCAGCCCTGGGCCATCAGGCCATTCTTACTCGAAAATATCTGTCACACGACACGTTCCCTTCTCGTCAAATTATTACAATTACACTTCATTTAGTTAATTTTAAATTAAACATGCACAATCCAAACACAAGTGAGGCGTCAATGACAAGACTTTTATTCAAACTCATCTAAAGCACTGCATCGTGATGCATTACATTTTTACCGCATTACAATCAACATAAAACCCTATTCACCACACAAAACTAAATGTAAGGCATATTACACACTGGGAAGTGACTGAATGGTGAAAAGTAGGCATGACGGACGTGGAAGCGTAAAGTCAAGTTCACTCTTGAGAGCATCCCAGAAGTAAAGTTTGCTATTGTTGCTGTAAACTTTATGATTTCAGTGCAAACTCTAGGAAAATGAATAGTAAATACAATTCAGAGGCGGAGAAAGTCATTACATTCTAATGGAAGATTACAAAGAATACCTTTTTTCTTTCGAATAACATAATAAATCACACATAAATAAGACTAGGAATGTGCGTTTTGATATTTTTATTTTATGTTCATTTTAAAGTTACATTTATACAGAGCAATG
Organism: Enteromius radiatus; assembly: GCA_032357445.1. Lineage (NCBI taxonomy): Eukaryota > Metazoa > Chordata > Actinopteri > Cypriniformes > Cyprinidae > Enteromius > Enteromius radiatus. Next base: position 22,860,109 of record JAUCMS010000127.1, read on the forward strand.
GAATTGAAGCATGTTTTCATCCATTTATATTAAGTATAAAATATTTTACTGCTCAAATGTTTTTATTGATCAGATAGTATATTAAATTTGGTTTATTCTTACTGCAGTAGTTTTGGCATAAATGTTCAGAGGACTGCTTGTTCAGGTTTCGAAATACTTCAAGAAAAAAAAAAAAAAAAAACGATTACGCTGAAGGAAAAACACACGCTCACTTTCACAACTTTTCCACTCCAAATGCGTAACTCATTCTGCATATCAGCGAAGACCCGTTCCATGCGCAGGCAAAAATATGGCCCATCGGTGGAAGAATCAGCCGCTGAAAGAGTTTTATATCTGAAACATTGTGGTTAAAGTGGTGCACCTGCTATAAAAACAGCGTTACATTCTGAACAAATGCCAATATCAATGTGCATGCTACTTCCCTTAACTGACATACAGTAATGCCTATTTGATATTTTTGTGACATTTGTGCTGGATAAATGAAAACAGGCATATCACGCATTTAGACTAAAAGAAAAAAAAAAGAAGTACACATAATTGAACAAAGTCTTTGGGTTATTCGTGGGTCTGATGAAAAAAAAAAAAAAAAAAAAGATGACTTCTTCAAGCCAAAGAGACTTTAATTGGCTACAAGACCAAACATGAAGGCTGTGGAAAGTCAATCAAACTGAGATCCCACCACATGTCAAGATGCTGGAAAAAGCCATTACATGAGAGCACAGAGAGAGCAAGAGACACGTTAAGTGTGAAGAAAGTGTGAGCGATAAGAGAGAAAAAGAGATACAATTTCGTCGAAAAACCACTAGCATTTCCTTGAAGTCTTCCTACAGAGAGGAGTTAAAACTTGAGCATGTTTAGAGATGTGCAAGCACCACTCATTGAATAAGACAGTCAAGTCAAATAAACAAAACACTATCGCATTTAGTTAAACGCCGCTAATTCAACTCACTGAAACTCTACTCGACACGCATCAGAACAATGACAGGACGCCCAGATTTTATTGTTTTGGAGTGTATCTACACTCATTTGATCCTGAGGAAAATATGAGGCTGCATGTGACTCAAGTGATGGCTATTCTGTTTCACTGGTGTTGTGAGGAAATGTTTTTTTCAGCTCGTAAAAAGAGAGTGATTAAAAACTGAAAAAAAAGTCCCCAGATTTCAGCTGGAGTCTTATTCTATTTACTCAGTGAGGTCATGCGGTAAGAAAGCACTCTCTCTCTCCAGCTCTGCCACTATCTATCTGACTCGACCCGTGGCTGTTTCTTTGTATACATCCTCATGGGACTGACTGACAGTTAAGAGCTTCACACACTTCACAACCAAGACAGTAACTGAGACGCAGGGTGAGCCGAGCACCGATTCAAATCATTTTCAGCTTTCAATAGAATTCCCCTGAGACATGCTGATCGTAGGCCTGTGTCGAGATCACAAAAGTAGTATTAAATTCTTCTAGATCTTCTGAATAAAACTAAAATATAATACTCTGTGTAGAATGAGTGTGGAAATTGTCATTAAAGTAATAGTTCTCCCAAAAATGTATTCGTATGGTCATGTCAAATTGGTTAATTTCTTCATCAGACTAGATTTGGAAAAACTTTGCATTGCATTGCTTGACTTGCTCACCAATGGATCCTCTGCAGTGAATGGGTGCCGTCAGAATGAGAGTGCAAACAGCTGGCAAAACATTGAGAAATAACCCAAAAGCAACTGACATGACCATCAATCCAGTCCCATCAGTTAACATCTTGTGAAGTGAGAAGTTGAATGTTTGACACAGATTTTTTTTTAGTAATTGTATTTATTGATTATGGACTGGTATTTTAGCCAGAAGCAACATTTTAAAGTTAATGATAAATGTGTTTTATTTGTTAATGTTAATTTATTAACTGGAGTTGTGTTGTGGGTTACTTGCAATGTTAATATCAGCTGTTTGGACTCATTATGACGGCACCAATTCACTGGTGAGCAAGTGATGTGATGCTAAATTCCAAAAAAACGCTATATTCCATGCCTCTTTAAAAACATCTTTATTTGTAAATTATGGCATAAATCTGAGTGTAATGGATTACTGAAAAAGACAAAAAACATTTACTTGAACTCGTATTATGTCATGACATTTTGGTTAAGAATTACGAAGAATTACAAATATGCATGAAAGCATTTATAATATGCATGTACAAAATAGAGTGAATTTTCATTTCATGCCGACTTTAATAATTGAGGAGGTGCGATGGGGCGGCGGGAGGATACAAGCAAAGCAAAAAACCTATTAAGTTTAAGAAGAATGATGCTGGTGACATTTCCCCTTTCAAATGCCTGCAAGCGGAGCTCAATAGAGGAAAAGGAAGTGCTGTCAGAATTGTTTTTAATGTGTTTTTCTGCATGTTATCCATTTTTTGCTTCCTTCCCTCCATCCTTCCGCTCCTTTCACTCCTGTCTGTTCCATGACAGCACACAAGGAGAAGTTCCTTTCTTATTCAAGGTCGACTGAATCAGTGAAGTAACAATCTCGCTTCGGTGTTGGTCGACTTACAAATATGTACAAATACATATGACATTTCTTCTGTCTGCGGTTTATGCCGCTTAGGTTACTTAAGAAAATGTGAGTCAAAAAGTGATTCTTGTATAACCTACACAGATAAACTCAAAGGTGACCTATATTTCATAACAGAGAACAGAGGTGTAGTGTATGTTTACAGCGTATGCACTTTACATTACTTTGATCTTGGAATGTCAACCTCAACACCAAAATTCTTCCTATTTTCTAAAATAATCAAAAATCTGATCAAAAATATCACATAATTGGATTACTATACAACTGTAAAGGATGCTATTGTAATGTCAATACTGAGAAAATGTAGTTTTTACATTAATAATCCAACTAAATATGCGCACACATATTTTTTGGTAATACTCTGCATAAAGTCTTAGGTATAATGCTTTTTAAAAATAGTTTAAGTCCATAAATTAAGCTTTGTAAAGCACCTTATAATGCATCTTAAAATCTCAAAAATAATTCTAACAACAGTTAATACATTATATCATTATCAATTCATAGTTGCATTATGCCTTCTAAATTTGGTTTTAGTTATTCAAAATATAGCCTAATGTATTACATTGCACATTATGAATAATTATAATCCATTATTGGCTACCCTTTCAATAAACCTTTGTAATGCATTATACACAGAGTTTTGGTCTTTACTTTTGGAAAGATATTAATACGTCAAGGATTTGTTACATTTATCACTTGGGTCAGTAAAGACATTTATAATGTGTAATATTGACCAAAAAAGACAAAGGACATCTTTAAAAAAAATAAATAAAAATAACAGACAAAATAATATAATAACCAAATTTATTGATTATCTTATTTTTTATATATATATATATATATATATATATATATTATCTGACAGAGCCGCCAACTTAATGTATCCCAAGGTCATTAACCTTTGAAAAACTGTCCTTGGAGTCATGATAGGTGCCGATGAGCTAAGTGTCTTTATTAAGTAGTGCAAAAGTATTGACTCCCTGTTTTCCAAAAGGAAGTGAGGATGATGTAATGGTTTCATCAGCCAGAGCAGCAGGGAGGGTATTTCTTACATCAATACAGAGTAAATCAGTCCTCAGTGGGGATTTTAATTTAGACTCTGCAGGCGGCCACAGACTTCACTGCAGCATGATGGATGTGCCTGGAGCAAAATTTTCGGAGAAGGAAATGATAATTGACCACTAGACACTAATACAAACTAGGACACATTGTTCATCCGATCACAACAGAACGTTATTCAAAAACGTTGGGCTAGATATTAAAATAATTAGGCAATTCCCATCCAAAAGCATCCAATAAATCTGAAAAATCTTCCGTAAAACCTGCGGATTGTGCAGCCTATAGACAGATCAAGAAAGATAACTCAAGATCAAGCTATGCTTGGAAACGTCTCATTTAGTAGATTGTTTTTGGACTTCCCCACACAGCCTCATGACAGCATGAATGACAGCTGAGCATTTTTTCCCTTGTCTCTGAAAAACCACATGCCACAGTGACAGAAATGGGAACTGAGATTCCTTAACCAACTGAAATCTACAGACAGTGAATGTGTAAAACCTGAAGCAACAAATGCACGCAAACAAACCGTCTATGAAAAATACACTGACATTTTTCCTCAAAGCACAATGTGGTTGAAAAACAGAAAAGAAATGACAGATTCTGTCACAATCAACGGGATTTTTACACTCGCTTACCACATTTTAGTGATCAGATAACCATCACGAAAAGACCAAGCGTCAATGGCCTCCGATACTCATGTGAATGTGCAAACCCAATCACATAGCAATCTGATCGATCAAGACACATGACTTAACCAAGTGTTCTTACACACACTCACAACCACTCACATGTCCAAGAATAGAAGAATTAACTGTGACACTTTTGCCAACAACCAGCACTGAGAAAAGACAGAAAAACAAAACTGCCAAATGTTATCTTATAACTAAGAGCATTTCTCAGTTTTGTCTACTCCAAACATGTCATAATCCTTCCACTGATGTGCGAGGAGCGACTAACACGCTCAAACAAGCACACTGTAAATCACAGAACATGATGTTGAAATAACGTTTCTCAAGAGCATCGACCTTCTACAACCTTTTACTTTCTCTCCCTTTTGTATCCTATTTGTATTTACAGTTTTATTTTCTAAATGATTTGTGGTTTAACAGTCATCTATTTCACGTGGCCCCTCTTGGAAGCTGGTCTAGCAATATTTCACATCTAACCGTTCCTCCTATAATCTCAAAGTTCCTAATTTGGTGTCTAACCAATACCAACTTGGTCTAAATATTGTGTGCATTCCAATTAAAATATACATTATGAATAAAGAACTCTCTTTTATCTGACCAATGTACTCGTGGGTGACAAAAACAATAGTGAGAGAGAGAGAAACCGTAAACATCCCAAAAAGAGAAAGAGTATAGCATATGACTTTGTTGACGGTATAAAAGTGTTTCTGTATCTGGCACTCATCTCCCTGACAAAACAAGAGCAACAACTGCATGTCGGTATGGGTAGCTGCAGGGCCATAGGCTGTGACATCATCAAAAACAGACAGGAGAGGATTAAAAGTGCTGCAGATACCATTTCAACGCCTGCGGCATCCTCTAACTGAGCTATCTACTGTTATTACTGCTCTATTCACAGTGTAGATGTGCATAGTTCTGGAAAAAAGACAAGTCCTGAAGTTATTCCCAAAGGAATTAGTCACAAGATGTGTAAGATCTGTATTCTGCAGTGCTTTATGTGTGGTACTGGTAATAATAAAAAATAAAAAAAAATATATATATATATATATATATATATTATTTTTTTTTCCTTCACCTGAACTACCTTCACAAAAAGAAAAAAGGAAAAAAAAACCATTTAATGTACTTCCACCCCAAACTTACTGAATCTGAAGCCCTAGGTTGACAAGATGTCAAACTGCACACTTTTCCTGAAAAGTACTTTTAGCCTAAAATGACTATGAATACTCACTTTCCATTATATACAAGCAGCATCAGCTCATGTGGGTTCTTGGTCATCTCTCTCAATTCTTGGTTCAAGGATTCAGGTTTCAACAAGTAGGTCTTAAGCTTTAAACACTGGTACTGCTGATGAATTTGTGTGCGAGTCCTTACTTTTGTATGTGAGCACGCATCACTACGCTTCAGACAGTCATGAATGCAAAGAGGACCATTTGCCCAGGCTGTGGATTAAAGGCAATAAAGCTGTAAATAATGTTTCTTGCACAGACTGATCATTTCACTTCTTAAGACCGCAGTGTATCATAAGGAGCTATTATAGGTATTCATTTGATCTGGTTGGTATGTTATTTTGACTATTCAAAACCAGCAGCCACAGACATGCAGTGTATGAAACGTCAAGGACAGCATCTTCACCTAAAACTCTTCTACTGATGAAGTCACATACATCTAGGATGGCCTAAGGAGAGTAATTAAAAGCAAATTTGCATTCATGGATGAAAGTGGACAGTGCCATTCTATTAAAATCAGGAAAGTGTTAAAAAAAAAAAGGTTATGGTTTTAGTTATTCTTCTTGGAGCGAACAGCTTTTTTTAGTAAGAGACAGAAGAAACTATTTTGACAACGAGACAAAAATTGCACACTTTACCTTTAAGAAAATGAATTCCTCACTTAAAAAAGCTAGCAAGCACTAACCACGGTAGTGATTCATCTTTCACATTTAATTTATCTCGTGTGTGTGTGTGTGTCCTGTCTATCACAAGGCCCCTGCAGGGCAGACAGATAGATTTCTGAGATCTATCCCCATGACTACATTTACAGCGTCTTCTTATTGAGAAATACCATCTTTCTGAAGTCACAGCAACAATAGTCACACCACACCAGCGCTACTGGACAACCTGGTGTGCCGGCAGGACCAGAGGCAAACCACCCCCGTCTATAGAGCTCTGACACCCAATACTTTCACCATAGATCCTGGCAATACATTAAAACTTTACACACAATCCTGCCTCATCTGAATTCATTTCCACTCTTCATTTTCAATTGAACACGCACGCCGCTATAACTTGACGCCACATGCTGAAATAAATATGACGAGGGCCGAAGCATAATACCAGTGGTGTACCGCAGCCCAGCGGCGAAGCACGTTGTGAATCATCTCCGTTCAGTGTCTGCTTGGGTCCTTCCTCTATAAAGTCAGTTTGAACATATGGATTAACTTTACTTTTATAGCGGCACCAACCATTAGTTCATTCAGAATTAATGTGCTGTTAACAGAGTTAGCCATGAGCAAGAAGTTAGTTAACGCTCAATTGAGGCTTTGATTTCCTTTCTACCAAGCCATTACAGGATACGGAGAGCTGAAAGGTATTAACTTGCGGAAGTCATCTGAGTCAAGTTAACGGTTACCTTGAATTACCGAATTATGCTGACCTTTTGACAGCACCTAACAGCGAGCCGAGGGCTTTCCTAAATCATTCAGTATGTGCTTCTTGTGCTAGACTACAACATTTGGCGAAAACTTGTCGCAGGGAGAGGCCCGAGCTGTGCCAACACGTATCGGCCCAGGAGCCAACCATCACATTAGTGAGGATACGAGACTCTGAACAAACACTCTCACAATCCTCCCAGTTTGCCAAGCCTCCGAGGAAATCTGGATTGCACATAAAGAAAGAGAGGGAATGGCAGAAGAAACCCAAGACTAAACGAGAATGAGAGAGGAAATGACAGGAAAGATCTAAAAAAGGGTTAACGGTGGTAAAACTGAACGACTGACCGTCAGTAAGCCAAACCCAACCATATGCTTTCCTTTAGTCGCTCCATACATACAGGAATAAAGTTCTCTTTGGTGGGACCAGTTCATCTGATTAATGTTATTTTGTCTGGGCAAGGCTGGCTCATACTGGGCAGTGCGGCAAGTGCCATGACTGGATAAGATCAATTTGACATGTGGCCGATTCGTTTGGAAGAATGCTGTGGTCAGCTCTGAAAACAGCTCATTAATTGATGGGTCAATAAGTGTCCACGATGAAGAAATGGAAAAAGTTTTTTTTTTTTTTATATCTAATTTAAAACGTGTCAATGTACTCTTTATATGTGTATGTTTCATATGGTTTTGAAAAATATTCAATAAAATAATAATTGTGGTGAGATTATCACCAAAAACATATAATATTCCATACAGCCTGTGTGTATGTGTGGAGGCAACTATGTTTTTTATTAATTTATTAAAATTTTTTAATATGCACCATCATTGCACCATTGTCCAACAAAAAAATTCTGACCTGAATAGGCCCTACTATAAACCTTGAATTATAGTCATGAGGATCTGCAGGGGTATCATTTCCTGTTTTGTTTTGTCGTGCAAGTTAGTTGTACTAATTAATTGTGATGCTTCACCACATGATTTGGTGGACACATTTTTTTTTTTTTCCAAACAATAAGCAGATTTCTATGAAATAAGCAGCTTATGCCAAAAAAAAATTTCAGAAGCATGTTCATATCTAAATGCCATTGCATATTTATATTGTATTAGTGTATTTAAAAATAAATTAATAAATAAAAAAATACATGTATCATTTCACTGGTCCATTCATTCACTGATCTGTCATGATTTAGTCACCCTTACGTCACTCCAAATCCAAAAGACTTTGGTTAATCTTTGAAAAACTTTTAAAAATTATTTTGCATGAAATATCCTTGTTTATAATACGTGATGCATTTTAGTTTCTAGGAGTTCCAATGAAGGGACTTTTGAGTTATTATTAAAAATAATGATTTTAAATCACATTAAATCTTGCAAAGGTGCTCATAGGGGTGTGCGATATGCCGATTTTTGATTGTGGACAAAAAAAAAATTCTCCACACTTTTAAGAAATATCGTAGTATCGTACTATTTTATCATCTGCAGTTCTAACACGTCTTAATATGCTGTATAACACATACATTCACATCAGTGTTGACTCAGTGGTAGAATTACACTCACCGGACACTGCACTTATTCGCAATCACAAAACTACATTATTTGCTTTAAACTATTGCCGATTAAACATTTCAGATGTGTGCTGTCCTGATGCGCTTTTCCAGTGCTGAAGCACTAAAAGCTTGTCAAACAGCGCCTAATTGCTGACAATATTTATCACATCTGATTGTGTTAATACTGTCAAAAACACACCGCGTTAAAACACCGATCAAGAGAAAAACAGATGCATGTCAGTATATTAGATGCATGCAGCTCTTAAAGAGACATAGCTAAACATGTGCCGCTTGTTATTAAAGGGATAGTTCACGCAAACATTATAATTGTGTCATTATTAACTCACTTACATGTTATCCCAAACCTGGATATGATATTTTTGCCATATCACCCACCCCTAGGTGCTCGGCACTAAATATTACATTCCGGGAGTCACACATGACATTTTATAACCATAAATTATTAACTTGTCTGATGACTTACTGACCTCAAGTCATGAGGGTCTAATAGAGGTAGAGGGTCTATTATTATGCCAAACTACTACTACTACTACTCCTACAAACAAACAAAATATTTGTTTTTCATTATATCAGCATTGTTCTTTAACCCTGATATTTTTAACATGCTCAAACAGCTGCATTCAAAAAAAGAAAGAAAAAAATTAAAAAATGTAGCATTACTGGGCCATTTAACAGGACATTTGGCTGATCCGTTTGGAATAATCCTGAGGTCAGTCTGAAAATGCCTCATTTAATTGATAAGTCTCTGGCGACACTCTTGTTAAAACTTAAGATGTTACATAATCAAAGTAGCAAGTGGAGGAGAGCATGTCATACGCGGGACCCTATTTTAAGAGAAGGGCGCTATTGAGACGTGGCCCTAATGCCTGCCCTTAAACGCCCCTGCCAATGACACAAGGGAGGGGCATTCTGGAAAAGGGACAGGGAGGGCAGCTCTGGTTTGGTTGTTAGGATGGGCCAAGTTGGGTCGCCTCGGGCAAGGCGCATATGGCTGAGCCCAGAACGCCAGCTTTTTCTTTGACATGGGGATATTTTAATGACAGGGAAAGAGTCAAAGAAAACTTTCTCCCTCTTTCTCATTCTGACCACTTCCAACATCAAGCAGAGCCCATAGAATCTCCATATGGGACTTTCTGGAGAGCCGTTTCGCAGCTGGCCGTTCGCCTAAAACAATCGTTCAGGCTCATGCGTGCACACACACTTACACACACAGTCATCTACGCATGTGTGCAAGTTTAGTTCATCTTAGACACACTAGAATGAAAAAAAAACAACAACAACATCCCATTAAATGTCTGGCAGAGATGGTCTTGTTTGCCTCATGCTTTATCCAGAGCTAAACCACACAAAGGGGAAGAAAAGAAAACGACACTACCTATCGGTATTGAGTCACAATCTATTTCCACCTTAAACGCACACTGGAGGCTTTCTGACTGGCAGCTGTATTCTGGCGTTCACACTCAGGATGTGAGCTTGTGCAAATACTGTGCTTGTGCTGCCGCGTAATGCTGGATTCATTTTAATCCGAGTCCCACAACTAGCTGAAAGAAAATCACAGGCCTTACTCATCACTTAGTGAAAGCTTTTCAGCCAAAGTAACTCTAATTGCAGGGGCCTAAAACCCCGGAACAACCTGAGGTTAAGTGTCTACCTCCAAAGAATATTTACAATGCAGGAAACCAAAGAGCTTTCTAATTCAGGGTTACACTAACCTGGAACTGAACTGGTGACCTTTCTTACTCACGTTTCTTAATCACTGGGACTATAGTTTCCTCTTTAAAACATCTGAAATTTCAGGTCTTCTTTATATGGTATTTCTAGATTTCATTTTGACCGGTGACGAGTGGACAGGATAGTGCATTAAGGGGTAATATAAGACATAACACGTAGCCTAAAAATAGGAAATAATTTGGCACTGAGAGACTCTATATTATTATGATGAGATTTAAAGAAAAGGTGTGTGTTTGGTTATCAACATTCTTCAAAATATCTTCTTTTGTGTTCAACAGAAGAAAGAAACTCACACAAATCTGAAACAACTTCAGGGTGAGTAAATGGTGACAATTTTCATTTTTGGGTGAACCATCCCTTTAAATGTGAACAATACTCATAATCAGTAAAACGAAATAAAGGTTGTTGCAAAATACTGCAGTTGCAACGTGGTTAGAAAACATGAAGCTTGTGGTGTTAGAAAGTCAGTCCATCAGGCAAATCTGAAGCAAGACACAACCTATAGCAGCCTTTTATGACTTATGTTTTGAAGTAAATGGTAAATGGATGAAAGATTGTTGTTTAAGGGTGTACTCACACTAGGCAGTTTGAACTGTGCCCGAGTGCATTTGACCAGCAGAGTGCGGTTCATTTGACTAGTGTGAGTGCTCCGGACAATTGTACTAAGGCTCGGTTCACAGCACTCATGCCTAGGGAGAACACCCTAAAAAAAAAGTGCATTAAATGCACTAAACACAGAAGCTTAAATATGTGTGACATGCTAGCATAGACATCACTGGATCTCAAGCGTCACACATTTCTTCGTAGCATATGAAAGCACACATTGAGTCTTTTTGTATTGGCAATTGACAAACTTACTTAAAGGCACATACTCATACTCTACATGACACCGCTATGACAGCTAAAGTAAAATAAGGATCAGGCCAGAGATGGGACCAAGTCACACATGTGCAAGTCTCAAGTCTTAACCTTCAAGTCTCAAGTAAGTCCCAAGTCTTTTTTTCTTGGGCAAGTCAAGTCAAGTCAAGTCACAGGTTATGTCAAGTCAAGTCCAAGTCAAGTCACATT
>JAUCMS010000127.1:22871526-22885101 GCA_032357445.1 Enteromius radiatus
CCCGAGTCTTTAACTTCCAAGTCCAAGTCAAGTCGCAAGTATTTTATTTTTTTCAAGTCAAGTCACAAGTCATAAAATCAGCGACTCGAGTCCAAGTCATCAAGTCTCAAGTCCCCATCTCTGGATCAGGCCTAGGAAAGCCAATACCGATAAAGTGTTTGTGTTTTTTAAACAAAAACGCTTTATTAGCCCCAATCCAGATCCTTGAGGCATCCCTAGTAAACGTAATTTATTCTAGTGATGGCAGAGCTGAATGAGATTCTTCTCAAATCATTCTAACTTGGTTAATTAAAAACATTATTAGTAGAAATGTTAAAAACATAAAAAAAAGAACATCTAACACGTTGATTTTGATCCATTTAATACATTGTTGCTGAATAAAAGTATTAATGTATTTAAAGGCAGGGTATACGATTTCTGGAAGCCAATGTTGATATCTGAAATCACCAAAAAAAAAAAAGTCTACCCCAAAAGGGTCTTGCCCCATTGATAGCTCCACCCCACACATACATAGCTTAAGCAAACCCAGTCAAACGAAATCTGAAACAAAGCAGTACCAATGTTACACCGCCTACACGGGACGCGAGTGGCGTGACAAAATACTATAGAAGTCGTTATGATCAGTGAAGCTAACTTACATGGGACAACATGGCGGATGTAGTACGTCCGAATTCCATTCATACTACCCACATTCATACTATATAGAACGTACTGTTTTAACGGTTGGGTAGTACATTCAATGTACAGCAACTGTCTCCTCCACGTCACAAATAGACACACCCATTACTGCTGATTGGCTACAAGTTTGTTTTGCTAAACGGCCCGAATCCTTTTCTAAAGCATTTTTTAAAAATGTTATACCCTCCCTTTAACAAATCAATACATGATTCTATCTTACTAACATTTTAACAGAGTAGTTTACATAGATTTTAAAAAGCCATAGTCAGTCTAGATTGTTATAAAATCTATTAGTAGCGCTGACAGTGACAGCGACCTTGTGACCTCTACCGATGAAATCATTCTCAAAAAAACATAACCACAGTTTGGTTTGCTTTAAAAAAAAACTTACTTGTGCGAAATAATTGTTTAATCTGCGATTTCATCTTCTGCACCAGGGTCAAAAAGTTAATAGTGTGCTCGCTGGATCCTGTAAAGCACCAATGACATCAGACTGCGTGGTAATATTCTGCAAGCATTTTGCATCTTCAGCTCAAGTTGTAACTGCTGATCTGTAGGCTGAGTAACATAATTGTTGTTTCCACAGACAAAAAAAGACCTTAAGCTTGCTTGTGATCTGTAGCTGGGTTAGGGGTCACAAGGTCCGATAGACAGGAAGGTGGTGATGTGTTGCCTACACATGACAGCTCTAACTCACTGTCTGGTTTCTCTGCGTGGTTGTATCAACAGAGGAAACGCACATATTTAGAGCTACTCTTTGTTCCTCTTTCAAATTTTTAGCTCTTTCTTTCCTTCATTCAAGTCCAAATGTGACTGAAAGAACTCTTGAAGGGGACAATCCCGCCGAATGTCATGTACATCCATCCTTCCTCTCTGACCTCATCTAACAAACAAATGTTCAAACATATCTAAACATAAAAAAGGAAAGATTAATAAATATAGAGGTATTATCCAGTGTCTTTTTCTTCAAACATCACTATTTTTTTTGTAGGGATGCATCATAATGATATTTCAATGCCTATATGGCTCACAGGCTGGATTTTTTACGGTGCAAAACAGTTTTTCTTTTAATGATGAATTATAAGTATTTGTAATATATAAGCAAAAAAAAAAAAAACTAAATTAACCAAGACTCTTAACTATACAGTACTAATAGCGCAATTGAATGGGAGGAAAAACTATGAGATATTGCATTGGCTTAAGAAAATCCAGCTGATGCATATGTAGAACCAACAAACAAAACATTTGAATGCAGACAAATTCTGAGAAGCATCCTCTGTAAACTGCATGCATTGCATTTTTGCTTATTTAATGGCACATAAACAGGAAATGGCATATCTTCACTTACAGCAGATGGTCCCAATTAAATCTAACCATAGCACAAGATGGTGTGTGGATCATACACTTATTTTCAACAATGACATTATTTGGGCTTAGGTTTATGTGCACATTACTACTAAGATGAAATAAAAAAAAAAAGTCAATAATAATAATAATAGCTTTTTCCCATTTTAGCCACTGAGATATCATACATTATTATATTCATGTATACAAGCATATCAAAAATCCCTCTTGCCCATTTGACTACTCTGTCAAGCAAAGGTCGCGTTTCTAAAGGAATGACTATGCAAGGTCATTCAGACCTTGCTATGTCATTCCTGTGCAGTCGACTTCCCAAGAGCCAGCCACTTCAAGTGTCTCTTGTCATGCACCTCAGATCCATGAGGAACAGCGCTTAGCAGTCTAATAGATGTCCTTGTCCTGGAGAGATGCTGGCTGTGCAGGCTGTACTGCACAGATTCTCTAAGTAGTAGTAGTCTCCTGGGTAGCAGTGGAGCAAAAATGCACACAGAAATCGGATGACAAGCTTATTAAATATATTTTCTCCCTCTCTCTTTTCAAATGGTGGATCAAGATATGCATTTACCCCTCTATACGCGGAAAAGTAGTTAAATATTAGAAATTCAAATACACGATTTTTGGTGTCAGTAAGTTTTAAAGAAATAGATTTTAGAAGCTAGTTTTATTCAGCAAGGACACATTATACTGAACAGCACCACAACTTTTAACATTGATAATAATAAAAGTGCCAAAGAATATTATGATTTCTGAAGACTAGGGAACTGCTGAAAGGTCATCTTTGCAATCACATGAGTAAACAAAAAAAAATAAAATAATAATATATAAATAATAAATAATATATATATATTATATATAAAAATATTAATATTTATATATATATATATATATATATATATAAAGCATAATGGATTTAATAAATGTTACATATTTTTTAGTATTGTACAGGTTGATATCAGTTTACTGTTAGTGTCTTTTTAAAATAACAAAAAATCTTTCACATTTAAAAAAAAAAGTTATTTATTTATTATAAAATTATTTCCCACATCAGATCTTTTAACCAAAAAAATTAAATGAAAAAAAAAAAAAAATATATATATATATATATATATATATATATCAAAAGAAATCACCTGCATCTATTCAATAGCCTGTTAACAGAAGATCAAACACCCATTTTCTTTTGGGGGGCTCCAAGCTCCTACACATTTAAGGAACTCTGAAATGTATCAACAAAAAGTCACTGTCGCTGTGTTCAATTACAGGGCACACTCTTAAAAACAGCTGGACCACTAGAGAGTAAACACTGTCAATCAGTCACTCCACAGCGCTGAGGTCCTTCCCCAAGCCAAAACAAACAATTCATCAACGTGGGGCCATTTTCCTGTCATAGACAATCAGAGGTTTTTTTCTGCCTAGATTTGTTTCTTTTTCATACACAGGTTAACAGGTTCCCAGACACATTCAAGCACACTTCATTGCCGATAAATAAGAATGTTTTCTGGACAAATACATATTCATTACAAGGTTCAGCAAATACAAGTAAATTTAGTCAGAAATCAGATATGAAACCGTCAAGGCGATCACTTCCATGTTTTCTCAATGAAACATCCTGGATGTTTGAAAAAGGAAAAAAAAAACTGCTGACAGTGAAGAAAGCAAAGTTCCCTTGGCTATGCTGTAATCACAACCAACTGCCCAGTGCAAGAATGAGGAAATTCAAGAATAAAAGGGCACCACAAACACCGTTGCACTCTCAGGCTCTCTTTACCTCATACATAATCCATGCCAAGGCAAACACAATGGGGGACTGGCTTTTTTTTTTTTTACCCAGTTTTTCATAAAACCACAGCAGCAATTTTTGGTTACAAAGGCTCTATATGATAATGCCATTTTGATCCCTAAAGATAAAACTAAAACCATATAAAACATTTCAAGCTCACACAAGTAAATAACATTTCTTGTTCTCCTAGCAGGAGCTTGCCAATGAAATCAAGACCCTTTCTGGCAAGGAGATAAGCTTCTTACCACGATATATTCGTAAGGCAACTGACCAATCAATCAAGGAAGAATGTTTCCAATGGTTTGAAACAATTCCAAAGTTTAATTTAACCCTTCTAAGCTATTCGTTTGAAATGTACACTCCAGCTGGTGGTGTCTTCAGAGATCCCAGACAACAAAATGTGATTAAAAAACAATTGTATTTCTTTATTTAAACACATTTTACTCTGCTTATTAACATCATTAATGATTTGTGGTATTTTTTTTTTTACACATTTTTAACAAGACAGAAATAACATGAATCAATGTGCCATGGTTGAATGGGATTTTTTTCCATCTACTTGAAAACAAACACTTCTAAGATATAAACGTTAAATCAAAAATCTGAATTCTTTAGAGCATCAATGTCTCATCTGTCATTTCCACGTATAGATCTTTTTCACAAGTTTATTATTTAAATTTGTGTGAAAAGCATCATTGTTAATAAAAAAAAACATTTTTTGCAATTATAACACATGATTACAGCCTAATCTGAATATGGTATATTAGAGTTAGAGGTATTGTGTTGTAGTGTGCATGTGTGTGTGTGTGTGTATTTCTACTCCATCATGGATGTGCTGTGGTGTCCCTCCATCATTTCAGTGTGTGTTCTTCATTATAGATGACTTCTTTTTTGGCACAATATGTAAGAAGGAACCACTTATGTCATGTCACTTTTTCATTTCTCATGAGTGGGCTTTGGGGTTTTTGGTTGTATGGATTGTAGATGTGAGAATAAGGTTCACACTTCATTTGTGTGTATTTTTTTGTTCTGCTTTGTGACTGATTTAGTGGTTCCACTAATCATTTATTTTCGCATTGCCATGCAACCAAATATCCTTCCAAGTTATTTTTGTTTGTAAAATTAGCAAGTGTTGACCTCCAATAATCTCATGTCACTTAGATGGCATTTTATTTTTAAAAAACATGTGTGCCCAAATAGTTTTGAAGGGTTAAACTGACAGGAAACCTTTTCCACAGTCATGAGAAAGAATATCACTAAATGCTACTCATGGCAAAAGACCAGAACTGATGCTGGGTGCCATGCAGATTCTGAGCCAAGCTAAATGACTTCGAAATTTGCTGTTTCATCCTCTAAGCTCCTGGTGTGACCATTGAGGAAAGCCCCAACAGTCTTAGTCACCTCAAATGACCGCACTTTAAATCAACATTGGTTTTCAATGATGTTCTATTGCAAATAGATGTAAGAACACATGACATATACATCAGTGGTTATTGCAAATAAAATCCAGACCAAAAAAAAAAATGATGCAACAGGCAAGTTTATTACACTAAGCAGAGAACTTCCTTTTTTCTTTCTTTACGGCTTCAACCAACCAATAATAGTTAGACTTAGACCATAACAATAATGGCAACTCTGCATGAAGGTAAGAAAAACATGCGCCATCCTGCCTAGGTAGCAACAAGAAGCCTCTCTTTATTGGCTTACCTTTGCTCAAACACAAGGCAGGAAGCAAGAGCAGCAGGATGAGACAGCATGCATGCATGCTCTCTTTTATGCTACACACCATCTCGTTTCTCCTCATACAGGTCACCAAATGCCCCTCCGCTCTTCTCTTCTAACCCCTTTGCTTTCTCTGATCATTGCAGAGCGTCTTGCCTGCATAATGGGTATTAGGGCAGGCGAGACGCCTCAGGGGAATGCTTCTTTGACGCACACACGTCTACCTGTTTATCAAGGCACACACCTTTCATTGTCCCAAGCAGACAGACTTTATTGTGTCATTATACACAACAGAAAAGGGATACACTCCAAGTCTACGTCGCATATGCTTTAGCAAAAAAAGAACAGACGGAGAAATTGGTCTGTGTAATGTTAAATAAAATCTCCTTCCCCTGGAGCACGATACAGGCTGCATTGTGCTGGAGGTGATTTATGCTTTCATCATTCAAGGTGATGCTGGGATTGTTTTTCCTCCACACACACTTAGAGATCTTTCTTAAACCACGGAACTGATAAATAGATTTTTTTTTATATGTGCACCATAGTAACCTTTCCAAAAGCATTAAAAATAGCACCAACCATTTCAGAAATATATCCCTCAAAACAATGCTATATTGGTATTTTTTGTCCTATTAATTTATTTAAAAATACATTTCATCCATCCAATATATTTAGGATTTTTTTTTTCTGAACAATCAATTAACTTGCATTTTATATATATATATCTATACACGCACACGTTTTAAGGAAAATATGTATCCTATATTTTAATGAATGGTTACAACACGCTACATTTAACCAATCATTTTTCTATTGCCCAATTGAAACAGTTTGAAGGAGACACACCAAAGCGATTCTTGATACCAGGTGTAAACAGGGACTTAGAAGGATCACTCATGCTTTACACTGAGTGAACAACCTCTTGTGTTACCACACCGGACTCTCTGCCATTAGGCAAGCACTAGCCTCACATGAGAAGCCCAAGATTTATCAGGTCAACCAGGGTGCAATGCACAAAAGACTGTGCAATGAACTGTAAAAGGCCAGCCACACTCTAATCGCTCCAGCCACTGGCACGATGATGCCCTCACACATGCTAACAATCATGCCATCTCTAATTTCATTGGTGGACATCAGCTGGACAGGTGGCCAGTCAACCAGTCGTTGGCTTCCCTGTCAAAACAGCGGCAGTTCAGGTCCGCTGGAAAGCCCCCAAATAAACAGTCTGCCACCACCCCCACCCCTCATCAAAAAAAAAGGAAGAGAAAAAAAACTCCCAGCCAGGGGATGTCTGTCACCTCGGTGGCTGTCTAAAAAGATGCCGAAAGGTATCAGAGACTTGTCTATTTATGTATGAACTGTTACTGTGCCCTGCCTGTATATATTATGTCTTACATATACCTAAATAACATTGATCGACATTAATATCTTTATCACAATTACAGCATAAGAATAATGATTGATTGAATGATTTAATTAATAAAAACAACAAAACTGAAGAATTGAACAGACGTGAGAGGATTTAAATTATCTCTTAATCTGTCTACTTTTTACACCAATATGGTTAGAATTGCAAAATTGCAAAACAAAATAATAATAATTCAAACAAGTTTCCCAAATACTCCATCTGTTGTTCTAATACACATTACTGCAAAAACTGCTGTCTCAGTTTAAACAGAGTATTATTAAGAATTTTGAAAATGACTGTTCATAATTTTTTTTAAGGAAATTAACATATAGGTTAAAGGGTTGTTCATACTAGAACACTAGAAGTTTTATGATAAAAAAAAAGAAAAAAGATTTTAAAAATCATGCTAACTATATGACAACAGAAAGGTCGAAGCAGAACAAGATCACACAACAAAGTCACATTTAGGCAGGTAGCGTACACTTAAAATAAATAGAACCCGTTTACCCATTTATTGTCATTTTGGCAAGAGTGGTATTTATTTATAGTGGATTCTGTCCATTTAAGTGGGACAAAAATAATGTTTTTGTGGTATTAGGTCTATTAAGGTTCTTTTAATGAATCATTTAAAAAGACTCAAATTACCAGAGTGAATCAGGCTAAAAGAACCTTTTACTGAATCAGAACAGTCACTGAATAAACACAGAACTACAAGTTACTCATAATGATGTACATCTCAAAACGAAATAACAGTACTTAAATACACTTTATTACTGACATTTTTATATGTTGCTGCGTAGATAAGTGTTTGCAAATGTGCCTAATAACATTTACATTTTAATATACTGTTATTCTATTTAATAATGTAAGGGTGGACGGGACATCTCCCGCTACAGACACACTATTAAGTTGGAAACACTGCCATAATCACACATCGTTCACATTGATACCCAACAGTGGCACAAACAAAACACTGCCGTGCTAGAAATTCATTTGCGAAAGGCTCCGATTCCCAAACGTTTCCATGCTTCTTTTCCAGTCGGGGAGCTTTAATGTCCTTAGTTGCACTTGCCATTAAATAATCATTCGTCTGCACCGAGTGAGCGACAGCAGAGCCAGCGGCTCTGTTTGGTAAACAACACTTCACAATCGAGCACATTTCCCTGCAGACAATCAATAAAACACATCTGACCACCGACAGAGCAACAAAAGCACACATTCAGACGGGAGGTGTTTTCCACTCCAATCCCAAACGAAACAAAGCCACTGTACTGCATTACTATAACCATACAATGTGCCTCTTTCACCATGTATACTAGGGACAATACGTTAATGGGGCTTTCCCTGTACAGCGACGTTCTTGATTTGGTGTTTTTTAAAAATTCCAATTATATTTTGGAATACTGCGTGGTTACAAAGTCAATACAAAACGGTCTGGCTGGCCCTCAACTCCCCATGCAAGCACACCGCGATGAAGGGCTCAATGCAACAACCCCACAACACGCGCACTACATTTAAAATATAAAAACACACACTACGCGTGCTCTTATGAAGAAGCTGAGCACAGAAATTCACAGCACGCACTCGGCACACGTGCAAAATGGAAAAGAAACCGGCCATCTTTTCATTAAAGCCGTTCAAATATGAGAAAGTGTGTGAGAGCAGCTGAACTCCTGCAGCAGTCCTGAATCTCAGACTTACCCTGTCACAACAGGCGCCATCTTCCACAAACTCTCACCAAAACTCCAAGACTCGCGAGATCCTCTCTCCCAGACCCTACCAGCCGCCGAGACAACAGAAGCAGACTGGAGACTGAAGGAGCGAGGGAGAGAGAGAAAGGGGGCGGGTGACGAGGACAGAGCAAGGGGGGCAGGGTGAGTGAAAGAAAAGGGCAGACACCACAACAACAGGCGTGGGAAACTCTTCTGATCTCGCGAGAGGAGGAAAACTCTCACCATACGGCTTAGTGAGCGAGGCTCGTGGCATCGCGAGATTGGTGCGAAGCGCCGCGGATGGATGTTTTACAGTTCTGAAAAGTGTTTACCCGCTCGTAAATAACCTCCGCAGGCGGAATTGGCAAGACGTTTTGACGTTGAAGCTTGAGATTTCCCAGGCTCCGGTCTGATAAGGTTTGCTCACGATATAGTTACGGAGCTTGTTATCAAACCATTAAAATGACTGTAATGTGCAGAAATACAGGCACATACATAATATTAAAAATCAGAAACTTTCACTCGTGACTGCCTGTGTTCACCTGACTCCTGTAATTATTTATTTACTATGTCTTTCGTTCGTGTTAACATAATGTCCATACAGTCGAGGTAATTGGTAACCATGGTTGTAAAGACAAATTTGCTGTGATTAGAAGCCTAGGGTGTATTCACACCAACCAGAGCCGTTGAGAATTCTGTTCACTAGTTGATATGGTCCAACCCAAATACAATGTTAATACATTATTTTTATTTTATTTATTTTTTAAGCAATAGAACTATGCCAAAAAAAGGATGGTTTATACTACATATACTGCCATTACAAACATTACAAAACATCAACTTTTAAACAAACACTTAAAAAAAAAGTCTATTACAGGGTCAAATTCCCATTATAACCAGTAAAGTCAACATAAAAATGTTGTTATGGTGTTGTTATGGCAGGATGCTGAAATTGAAAACCAAACATGTGTTAATGACATCTATTCATTAGTTCATCTATTCAATCATACTTGAGTTTGTTTGGAACCAGACCAAGACCACTTCTTCATCTCAGTGCGGTTGTTTGAGCTGCACCTGAGAGCAGTTGCTGTATTCACACCTGCCCAAAAGATCTGTACCAAAGAGGGGAAAAAAACCTGAGACTGTTTCAATGAAACCAAACAAGATAGGTGTGAATACACCCTAAATTTCTCTCCGTTCGTCACACAAAAGACTTCGTCTAAGGCTGAGATTAACAATCAGTTGCAGTCACAGAAGGAGCTGCCAAGTTGTACACTTTCTGCCTCCCATAATGATGCTTGTGCAGTGTTTCCATTTCTTTATCACAGGCAAAGTGGATTAGATGTTATATACCTCAGAAATAAACAAACCAGAAAGACTTTTCATTCAGGAGTTTAATATGGTGCCTGTATGTACACAAAGGTTGTTTAAGATAAACCTGTATTATTTAAATTCCAGTATTGTGTGATGTTAGGTTTTAGTCTGTTTTAATTTGATAGTCATGAGACAGTATAGCCTGGAGATTACATGAAAAGACTTTTTACTGTCATTATTGATGTCAACTGAGCCTGGAGAAATTTCATAGAATGAGTCAGTCGACTGAAATTGCTGTCGTACTTTGGTGGCATACTGTACGTCACTGAGATTCAGTTTAGTTTATGTGTATACATTTTCTAACCAGCATGCTTTCCTTTAAGGTATATGCCACTCAATCTGTGCAGGAAGTCAAACACACTTAATGCCCTACCCCTAAACCTACCTGTCTGTATGGCATATAGCAGTTTACAAGAAAAATGATTGCAAATTAGTCGAAATGCAAAATAAATGTGAACGTCCATAATTGTATGATACCTTTTTTTTCTTTCTTGTGCTGTTCAGAGCTTCACAGCTTCATTTTTCATCCTCTTTTTTTTGGTGTTTCACACTCAGACAGGAACAACATAAGGGCAAAATAGTGCTAGAAATCTAAATCAAGTGTTGCTTTAAAAATATTGCATCCCATGGTCTTTCTTTATAATCCTGCCGTTTTGAAGCTAGATTCTGAATTCAACTTTCTGAATTCTGAATTCCACCCGATTATTTAATGATCTCAACTGATGACGGCTCAACTGATGCCTTTTGTGCTGCTTGGCTGTAAGCTGAGTGAACTGTTCAGGAATATTAAATAGCAGTCCACAGTTTTCCAATCCTTCGGATGTATTATTGATTTTTATTTGTGCTTCATAATCTTTCTCACAAGAGAGTGAGGGAGAATGGAAGAGGACTGAAAGCAAAAGGAGCACGATAAATAAAGAAAATGTGAGAAGCCAGATAGTGGAAAAGAGTGACACAAGTACTAGGACAGATAGGTCACAGCAGAAAGAAAACACACAATCTGGCACTGATCCTTCAGCCAAAGGATTCGGGGGAGGAAGCCTCATGCACCAAAGCCATTTTCCATTCCTTTCCCCTCGTCTTTTTTTACGATCTGAGAAAGTAACCTCCAGTTACTCTTAGAGTTTTATAAAAACTGTAAAGTTTCCGAAATCTTTTACAGATGAAACCAGTAAATGACTGCAGAAGGGCAAGTGTTTGAGGGCCTCACAACCATTGTAACAAAAGCCTCAAGATATGTGAAATTATGATAGGGAGTGCGTGTTTCCAAGTTTAACTATTGGTTTTAAACTTTGACCCCAAAGTGTTATAAAACTAATAACATGTTTTATGGATACACGCAAATATGATTTAACGTTTCCTTTAGGAATCCCCATAACTCTGTCCTCTTCCTGTACACACCGTAGGTTGTCAAGCCGGCCTGAGAGTTTGTTGGAAAATAGTGTTTGAGACTTTGCCAAAGTTTGCCCTAAGTAACAACTATTATTTTTATTGCTATTAAAACATCATTCATTTTAATGTGTTTGTGTAGCGCAACAGTATAGCCATCTCTTTTCTGTTCTCTCTCACCTCATATGGTGTTGGTTCACTCCTTTTAATTTGAGCACCGTTACTATATTTTCTACCTTCTCTTTTTCCTTCTACTCCAATATTGTTCTCTCATCTGTCTTGCAGGTCCCAAGTGATTATTTTCAATGAAAGAAACCCATCTCAGGAGCTCAATGAAGCAGACAGCATGTGCCGCCAATTCAAGCAATCACGACTGAACCACAAGTGTGCCGCCCGTAAATCCACTTTTGATGACTGGCTGTGTATTTTGCCAAGAGAAAGACTGGTCTCCAAAGGCAAGTCCCACTCCAGCCCCCAACCAGATGATACCTTTTAACCACAGACCTGTATAGTGTGTGGATTAGGGCCGGGGCCTTAAGGATTTTTAATAGTCATACTCATCATAGTGGAAACAGCCCTCTGAGCAGTCACTGAGGACGGAGAAACTTAATAGGAGAGATAAATTCAGCCTTCCCAGTGTGCTTCATGTAGATCAATATCATTTGCACACCAAAGTTAGATTTTGCTTTCTTTTTGGGGATTATTTGAATCAGGATGCTATCTGATGGACACACACACATACCATGTTGAAAATAAACATTATTTCAAAAGTAAGCGTGCTTTAGAATCAGATAATATTTCTGTATCTGATAATGAATGCCAACAGGCATCACAAGACACCACTGACATTTTGCCGGGCTGGACTGACCTGTAGTTCAAGCAGTCAGCTGTATGAGTGTGTTTGCCTCAGGGGTCACACACACACACATAGATGGACCACAAAACCCTAGGGAAAACCCACAAGAAATAGGCAGTTTGACTAATGGAGAGTCATCTTCAAAAGACCCAGGCGTCATTGGCTTCACAGACAGCCATGGCCCAAATCAGTGCCTCTCTCTTTAATGTGAGAGCAGGATGGAAACTTCATTGTAGTACGTCTGAGGACAGCTTAAAAACAGTTTAGAGAGTCTCAAATGAAATTAAAAGATGAGTTTAAGGCTCTATGCTTTGAGTGTCATCCCCAAGTGGAATACTACATTGAAATACTACCTCTTTTAGTGGGAGTACACCAGCTAGGATGACGGCATCTGAAGAGAATTTCACACACACACAAATCATTATCCTATTTCATGGGTGCTCGACATTTCAAAATGTCTCATGAATCCAAATAATTAATAAAATGATTTAGCCCATAATTACACATGCCTGGTTTTCTGATTTTAGTTTGAGAGGGTAAAAGGCGTTTGGTGTAACTAATATATTTTACAGTCTGAGGAAAATGGTTGATTAAAGTTAATGACCGAATGGGGCATCTCAGTTGCTGTAGTTCAGCTTTAGCCTTGAGCTATTAGCACTGATGTACAAACCAGTGACTGTACTGAGAAATCAAGCATATCGAGATGCTACTCAAAATGGCAAAGGCAAAGAGGAGAGGCACAAGGCCAATGTTCAATTTCACAGGACTTTATTTTGATAAAAAGCAATCTGTTACCACACAAGACTAGGCTAGACTTTGACATGCTTTATGTTTTTAATACCACAGCAAAAAATATCCTGCAGTAAAAGAAACAAACAGCAAGAATTCATAAATTACAGCAGAAAGCCAGACTGGAAAAAAAAAAATCTGTGGTTGGCGGAATTTGACTATAAAAAATACAGTAACAACATTACAATTGCGGTTTTAAGTTAAATTTACAGTTAAATACAGTAATTTCATTAAATGATATAATCTTAATATACCAACCTATTAAAGTACTGAATTCTGTTGTGTACATTGATAACCACCTAATGCAGGTGGTGATGAGAAAGTCACATGATGAGCCAAAGCCCATCACAAGAAGCTTTTAAATTTGAAAATATATAGATGGTGCTCAGTGTCATTCACACAAGCACTAAACACCATCATATAGTGAAATTAGTGGTGGGCAATGATTAATCGCGATTAATCGCAACCAAAATAAAAGTTTTTCTTTACATAATATATGCGTTTA
>JAUCMS010000127.1:22900115-22914653 GCA_032357445.1 Enteromius radiatus
GTCCAGGATATCCCTGTACTTGGTCGCATTCATCTTTCCCTCGATAGCAACCAGTCGTCCTGTCCCTGCAGCTGAAAAACACCTCCACAGCATGATGACTGGTGGAGGCCTTCAGTGATGGTTGACTTTCCACAACTTTCTCCCATCTCCCGACTGCATCTCTGGAGCTCAGCTACAGTAATATTTGGGTTTATATATATATCTGGGAAAATATCCATGAGCCACGAATCCATGAATAAGTTGCTTATCAAAGTGAACTTGAAGAATAGACTATACTTCTTTTTCTTAAGGGAATACTTTCAGATACAAACCCCAACCCCACATATCTACTCTATCCATGTCCGATTTTGGTTTTGTCTGGAGACGGTGCACTTATTTTTCCTGGTGGAAATCATTTCTGCCATTTCCCAATAGCGTTGGCTACAGCATCGGTTCCCGTCCCATTGCTGTTAAAAAACTCTTGACAACTAGAAAAGTGTAAAAGAGGCTTCAAGTTCGTCTCTTGAGTTCATATCAGCAGTACAATCTGTGGACAGCTGTACAATAGAGCCTTAACAGAGACAGTGACTTATGAAACAGCCACCTGACTCCCTGCTGTGAGTGGTTAACTCTTTCATAACTAAAGCAGATAAAAAGTCATACTCTTAAGAGGATGAAAGCCCACGAGCGCGCTCAGAAACGGTTTTCCACACGCAGCCTGAGGTGAAGGATTCCATCGATCTTAGCGCTTCATGTTTAGAGGCCTGTCGGGTAACTTCTGGAATGCTGCTCGGATTGCTCCAGCACAATTTTTGACATTTCCCCAATGTGGCGGCCTCTGCTCGCTTCCAAGACCTTGTCGTCGTTTCAGGAATCTGGAAAACAGGAGGAATGAGAGGAATTTTGCGCTTTTCTCAGTCCCTGTTTTCCTCTCTTCACTTCGGGCCCTTTAGTTTTTCTTTTGTTTTTTTGAATGGTGACCAACAATAACAACATCTCATAAACAATGGAGTTGGTTGAGTTGACGGGGGGGGGGGGGTGAAATGTTATTGCGTTTGGCAGCTGCTGCGCTGGCAGGCTCTCGGCTGAGGGTTAGCAATGTGCTCTTTGTGGTAGTGAGGAGATATTATGTCAGTTCTTGGATATGCGGCAGGTCTCGCGGGACGGAGGACTCTGCATCCTCTAGTAAACCCCCTCTCTGTTCCTTTCTCACATGCGTTCATTTTAACAGGCGCAATGCCATTGAAAAAGCACCTCAATAACTTGAGTTCACTGTTAGGCTTTTTACTCACACATGTTAATAAAAAACCAATAGAAAGCAAAGTTTGTGTACTTAATATTCAATTAGCTTATGCAATACACTTTCAAAAAGGCAGTGTTCTGCAGCATGTCTATAGAAGAACAGTTTTAGGTTCCTTTCAAGTGAACCAATTCTCACTATTAACTAATTGCTTATTAGCATGCCTATTATTAACCTGGCTGTTTATTAGTACTTATAAAGCACATATTCTGGATGAACATATTCTACATCCATAATCATATCCAATACCTAAACTTAACAACTACCTTACTGTTATTAAGCAGCAAAAAAGGTAATGGTTTGTTAATAGCGAGAATTGGACCTTTAAAAAGTGTGACCAAATAATATATTATATATATTTTTCCTCAACAATAAAGCACCTTTCATGCAATGGAAAGGTCACTTGAATGTTAAAAGTTCTTCATGGAACCATAGGTGCTAATAAAGAAACTATATATATATAGATAGATAGATAGAGTAGTAAAGCACATTGTTTAAACCTCAGCATTGTGCCATACATAATGTGTTAGCATGCATCTTTGGTCCCTCACACACAAAGCGGTTGAATAAAAAGGGGCAGGGCCTTGGGCCTGTCCGATGCACAGGTGCTGGTCCAGTGTTGTTGCCATGACAACAGGTCTTGGTTGGCACAGGATCCTGGCCGAGGTGTATGCTCTCAGGTTACAGATTTAGCAACTTTTGAGGGACAAAAGAGTTCTCCAACTCTCAGTGCCAAAATAGCACAAGAAATCTAATCAGGAACAAGAGAAAAATAATATTACAAAAGCACAGTTGAGTGGAAGTGATGTTATTATAGGGCAAAAATGTATTAACACAAAGGTCTCCAGTGTGAAAATAATGATGATAGAAAACAAAGCTCTAGTGTAAGATCTGAGGTTTTCTTACTTGTGTAAGCCATTTGATTATAAATATAAAGCATGCTGAACTATGCAAAGTTCAGATCTTGCTTGTGAATGAATAACTGAAGGTTCGACTTTCCTCCCATAGGCTTTGGCAATATACACAATGAAGTGACCGCCATCTAGTGGTCATGTATTTGTAAAACAAACAGGCGAAGTGAGGAACCGTTTTTATTCAGAATACAAATATCAGATTTTTTTTACCAGCATTTATTAACACTTATTAAAGAAGTGATCATACTTTTAGGTGCTTACGAACAAATGTGTTATTCCGTCTTTTTAGTTTCAGTCATATTCCCATATAAAAAAAAATACACACACAGAAGATTCATACTTCCTTAAAGTCTATTTGGATGCATGGAAGCAGTGAGTTAATGTTTTTGTTTCAAATATGCAATCCTCCAGCCAATTTTCATCTGCATGCTGGAATCATGATTTTGGCTTGAAGGGATCAGACCAGATCTTCACACCTAATTCAAATAAGAAACATAAATGACATTCATATACAGATTCTAATGTCTGCGAAAAAGCATTCACATGGGTCAAATGCAAAGAAACTATACTGCACAGAATATATATAATCTTAAATGATCCTATAAATCATGTGTGTGATATGAGGTGTCACATGTGTGTTTACAGTAATAACAATGCAAACCCAACACACTTGGCATATATGACATATTGACTTACCAACAGGCTGCACATCTGCTTGATTGATTCCAGCTCGGTTTTCCTTCTGGATCTGCTCTGCAATTAAAATGACACATGCAGACAACATAAAGACAAGTATCTGACACTATGTATGGCAAATGTAACAAAACAAGCTTCCTCCACTTAATTATTATCACTATTTTAATGTTTAAAGCATTAATACTTTTAATTATTTACTATTAAAAGTTTTAGTAATTGTGTTGCCTTGTATTTATTATTACTGTCATTAATATGTCTATATTTACATTTAATAAACAAAAATGGGAAACGTTGCCCTAGCACCTAGCTGGAACACACACACATACATATATATATATATATATAGTTTTATTATTCATTTGCAAATGATAATCGTGTTACTTTATAAAGTTATTTGTAGTGCATTTTTAACTATACATTTATTGAATAACAAAACAGTGTCCTAGTGTTACTTTATTTGTTGTTGTGTTTACATTGCTCAAAAAATATGTATTTAAGTCCATTTTATTTATTTTAGCGTAATTAAAGCCAGAATAACATTAAGGTATTTTTTTAAGGTGAAATTCTTTACAATAATTCAGTAATATGTGTAACAACGCGGATGAATGTTTTCACTACCGAAACTGATTTATTAAAAAAAAATAATTATAAAAGCATTAGGTTAAAAATGCAATATAATTTGAACCTGAAGAAGTTTACTAACAACACAGGAGCAGTGTCATAATGACTAATGTCACCATGATAAACACTTACTGTAGTCTTCAGTGTGAGTAAAAGGATGGAAAAATATAGGATAAAAAGCCACCGAAACAGCTGCAATGAAGCCTCCAAAAATGAGTGTTATCCTCCTATTAGCAGACATGATTTTGATTATTTGATAGATTCACTTCATCCGAGGACAGAAATCAGCTCTTTCATCATCATGCTCTTCCGGGGTGAAGTTCATATAATAAAAAGAAGTTTAAAGTCTAATATTATTTAACATTTGTTCTACATTGAATATAGTGTATATTTAACATTATCGTAATTAAAAATATAATTGACATAAATGTGATATTATACAGCTTAAAGTTTATATTGTGAGCTAACAGTGTCGCGGTAGAATATTTGCAAACGGGGCTTTTATTTTGTCGTGAGGTCTCCCGTCATGCCGTGTTTGTGTGTGTAGTGTTGCTGTGTCAGTGTGTGCAGGGATCGCTGTCTCTCATCAGTAATAATGTCCGGCAGTAACTCATACAGACTGCGCTGCTCTCTCGCCGCGCATGAGATGGATGTCAGGGGGCTCGCCGCCGTCGCGTTTCCCGACGGAGCCTTCGTGTCCGTGTCCAGAGACCGAACCGCGCGGGTATGGGTACCAAACCCGAGGTACATCACCAGCTTCCTCCTGCTGTCTCTGAGATTCACCATGAGACCCGGTCTACTTTTCTGTTTCGTTGGTTACTAAGCTGAGTGGAGAATAAGTTTTCAGGGTTAATTAGTTGATTTATTGAGAGGGGATACCAAATCAAGCGAAAATTGGCAACTCATAAGCATCATAGCTGAAAGCAAACTGACGGGGTTTGGTTTCCTGACAGCGACCGATCTATAAGAAACTATGAACCGTTAAAGGAGTAGTTCACCCGAAATTAAAATGAAATCATTTGTTCACTCTCTTGTTGTTCCAAGCCCGTTTAACTTTTTTTCTGTTGAACAACAGAAGATCATTCACCTGTTCACTTTAATCTTCTCCGTGCAGTGAACTGTGACTGAGTCTTTCTTTTGTGTTTCCCAGAAGAAAGAAAGTCATATACACTGGCGGAATTTGGGGGTGAACTGTCTCTTTAAACTTCACTAAGCCTTCTCTGAATTCACTGAGGATGAATTCGGTTCAGTTGAATTAAGCTTTATTATTTATTCATTGTGTACATGTAAAACAACAAATATTTCCCTCAAACTTTAAAATGTTATTGTAAATGGAATAAATAATAAAAATACATTACCAACATCTGTTTAACTCACCTGTTTTTTTTTCTTCTGCAGTGAAAACCAGGTTTTTACAGAGATGCACTGTATGAACGGCCACTCAAACTTTGTGTCTTGTGTGTGTATCATCGCTCCTAATGAAACGTACCCTCGAGGACTCATCGCCACTGGAGGACACGACAACAACATCTGTGTGTTCTCACTAGACCGACCAGACCCTCTGTTCACCCTCAAGGGTCACAAAAACACAGGTTCTGTCAAGTGTTAGTGATATATTACAGTAATGTAACTGTGTGCAGATTGTCTTGAAATGCCACTGAAATTATGTGTCAAGCCATACCTGGTGTTTTGTGTGTGTGTGTGTGTGTGTTTACAGTCTGCACACTCTCAGCTGGCAAGTTTGGCACAATACTAAGTGGCTCATGGGACACTACAGCCAAAGTCTGGCTTGGAGAGAAGTGCATGATGACCTTACAGGTAGAGTGGCATGGTTCTTGGCTTATTTTGAGTTATGGTAAAGGCTGCTATTTACGAATATTTCAGAGTGAAGTGTGTTATTGTGTTCTTTTACAAACAAGCAGCTAATGATCCGTTGTTTTCAGTGATTCATAGCTGAAAATTTAAGTTATGCTGTAAAAGAAAATTAATATTTTATTATTTTTCTTAAATATTTTTTTTTTTAGATTTTAGAATGGAATACGCCAGTAGCAATATTTATTATTATTATTATTATTATAGTAATACTACTGATATATATTCACTATTTTAGGCCAAAATGTGCAGCCTTACAAATATGCACAGCAAGTCTTTGCAATTACCTTTTATATTGCAATAACCATTTTTATCATGAAATGCACATTTTTATATTTTGAAGCCGTTATGTATAATGTATTACAAAGTTATTCATAGTGTATGTTCTAATGCAATTCATAAGTTATTGTAACCTAACATGTAATGCATGATAATGTTGGCAGATTCCTAAAATTTCTAATTGATTGATTGTCCTTTTATTATGTATTATACATTATAAAGGTGTAAAATTAATTATAAAATTATTATAATGGATTATAACTATGATTATAATTAAGTTGGCTTGAGAAAGCCAAGCAATCATGCGTATGATGATCGTACACCGGGCGAAAAATCAGCCCGAAAAATCCTATAGACTTAACATTTGATGGCTGTCAAATACCCCACAGTGGGGTATAAGTTGTACCCCTGTGAGTGCCCCAAATTTGCCTATGGGACATACTATGGTGAGGGATGGCCCATGAAACAAATTTTTTTTCCTACTATGGTAATTTACATAGTAATTTTGTTCTAAACATAACTTTGCATCACAATGTCATAGACATGGGGGTGGACTCATTTTAATCAGCCAACCAATCAGACTCAGGATGACTGTGAAGCTGTCAAGCCATGCCCTAGCAACCATTTAGAGCACCCTAGCAGCTGATCCCATAGACTGCCATTATAAAAGGCCTAGATGGATATCAATGGATCATAGTGTCATAGAGACATGGGGGTGCGCTCATCTGACTCGAGGCAGCAAACAACCATTATGGAGTACCCTAGCAAACCAAAACCCAAATAGGCATATCTTTAAATCTGAATGTCATGCTAGCAACATGCTAGTCACTTGCAAGTCATGCTAGCCAATTTCTAAACATGCTAGAAACATGCTAGTTACTTGCTAATCAAGTTAAAAACATGCTATCGACATGAGACTAACATTTCTGACTCTAACTCCTCCTAGAACTTTAACTCTACAGACTCCAAACTCAGCCCAGCCACCAATTGCATAAACTTGGCCTTCATGTTAAGACAATGTCTTAAGAGCTGGTCTGACCAACTGGCAGTTAGCCAAGAGTAATCAGTTTTATTATTGTATTTACCTTAGACTAATATAAATTTTAAGTAACTGAATTAAAAAAAAAAACTGTGACCAGTCTTAAAGAAAAATTTAGCTGATTTTCTTTAGCCAAGACTCTGCCAGCTTCAACTGTCAAAATTCAAACTGAATGCAGCCTATTAGACTCAATGAGACTTCCCTTCTATGTACTATTTCTAACTCGTTTAAACTCCTTTAAGCTTCCACTCTAATACTATTTCTAATCTATCTAAATCATGATAGCAACATGCTAATAATCTTAGAAACACACTGCTCATGCTAAATTACATGCTAGTAACTAGCTAATTATGCTAACAATGGACTAGTGACATACTAATCATACTATAAACCTGCTAGTAACATGCTAATTATGTTATAATCATGCTAACACCATGCTAGTGACATGCTAATCATACTAGAAACATGCTAGTGACTAGCTAATCATGCCAGAAATATGCTGACAGCATGTTAGTAACATGCTAATTATGCTAGAAACATGATAGTAACTTGCTAATCATGCTAACAATATGCTAGGAAATTTATATTCATGCTATTAACTTGAAACATGCTACCAACTTGCTAGTAATGCTAACAGCATGCTAATCATCTATCTACAATCGGACTATTTCTAACTCTTTCAGACTGAAAACATCAAACTTAAACTTTTCAAACTTTTTCAAAACTTCAGTTCTGGCTTTCTCAAGTTTTCTCGACAAACCTTTTAATTTAGTTGTTATTGAGATCATACATTGCATTATAATGTGCATTAGATATGTATACATGTACAAAAAAATTCTGCAAATCATGCAGCCCTACATCACAGCTTTTCTTAAATGTTTTTTCTTCTTCCCACACTATACCTTTAAGAAGGAGATCAGATATACTCTCATTGCCTGCAACTGACGACAGTAGCGTGTGAGTATGTGCTGACTGGTTTCTTGTGTAATTGCTGCTCCTCAGGGACACAGTGCTGCTGTATGGGCGGTAGTCATTTTACCAGAGCAGGGCTTAATGCTGTCTGGATCAGCTGACAAGACCATCAAGTTATGGAAGGCTGGTCGCTGTGAGAACACCTACACTGGTACATTTGTGCATTTGATACTTATGCTTTCAGCAGTGAATCTGTGTTTATGTGATGCTGAATATAGACACTGTGAAGCTTGTTTAGTGTTATCTCCAGTAGGGGTCAGCATTAGTTAAGATTGAAAAGCAGTTTTTGACTCAAGCTGTTTGAGATATTTCTCTTTCCTGCAGGTCACGAGGACTGTGTGCGCGGGCTCGCTGTGATAAACGACGTAGAGTTTTTCTCCTGCAGTAATGACGCTAGCATTAGACGCTGGATGGTGACTGGTGAATGTGTGCAGGTTTACTATGGTCACACTAACTACATCTACAGCCTTGCGGTCTTCCCTAACGGACAAGGTGATTACCGTCAGTATTGCAGTAGGTTGGTGCTACACATTTATGCATATATACTTAATTATTTCCCTTATTTTTTTTCTGTTCAAGACTTCATAAGCACAGGAGAAGACAGGACACTTAGGGTCTGGAGGAAGGGGGAATGTTCCCAGACTATCCGTCTTCCTGCCCAGTCGGTGTGGTGCTGCTGCATTCTGCCTGATGGAGACATCGCTGTGGGAGCCAGGTACACTTACTGTTTCCGTTTCATATATCTAAACTGTTTTCAGTTTATTATGCTGCATGACCGTGTCACATTTCTCTGAAGCGATGGGGTTGTCAGTGTGTTCACCGAGAGCGAAGAACGTGTGGCGAGTGCTCAGGACCTGCAGGCTTTTGAGGATCAACTCTCCAAAGCCATCATCGACCCCAAGACTGGTGACTTGGGTGACATCAAGATAGAGGACTTACCTGGCAGAGAGCATCTGAACGAACCAGGTGAGTGGATGAGTTGTGTCTTGAACACAGGAAGTGTTTTCAAGAATGTGTTATGGTTGTATTATTTATATTCATATATTACTATGGAAGCCCGTGTCCACCACTGAATACAAATGTTAAAAAAAGTAAAGTAATTGGGACTTTTACTCACAATTGTGAGATATAAACTCATAAATGTGTGTTATAATGTCAGAATTGCTTGATATAATTTTTTTTAATTAATATTCAGTGGTCTTCCATAAATGACAGATTCATTAATATTTTTTGATTTAGACGTTTTTATTTGAATATTTTTATTTTTATTTACATTTTAGCAAATTTGTTATACGCTTTTGTAATTTTTATTAGTTTTTGGTTTTTATTGTCTGTCCAAGTCTATTTTTATTTCAGTTTTAGTACATTTAGTACTTCAACGTCTTAGTTTAGTTAACTTCTAAATTACATTTAAGTATTTCTTTTATATTAGCTTTTTCAAATAACAAATGATTTGAATAATTATTGTTAACGATAACAGCACTGAGAATGCTAGACAAATATTTTTTTGCTTATAATAGGTTCCTGTTTAGAAGAAAAAAATATTTCCTTCTAACTCTGCATTAAAAGTATGTATAAATATTATTATATTCTATTCTATAGCTTGTAATCATTTTGCTCTCTGTATTATTATTATTGTATATGTGTAGGGAATCGTGATGGCCAGACGCGGCTCATAAAGGAGGGTTCAAATGTTGAAGCGTATCAGTGGAACGTGAGTGATGGACGATGGGTGAAGATCGGAGATGTAGTGGGCGGGTCTTCTCAGCAAAATTCAAAGCGAGTGATGTATGAAGGCAAGGTGAGATCCATGGTATTGATCCAGTAGATTTTGTGCATATTATGGTAAAATGATACAGTCACCAATCATCAACTGCAGTTTTGGTACATAAATTGATGCAAGTAGCCTAAAATAAAATGTAAGAGCTGTTAAATGTCCAGTGTTGACAATAATAGAAATCATGTTGTAACCCTTGTTTCTGTCCCTGCATGAAGGAGTATGACTTTGTCTTCTCTATCGATGTGAATGAGGGAGGTCCTGGCTTGAAGCTGCCTTACAACATGACAGATGACCCCTGGCTGACAGCTCACAACTTCCTAGAGAGGAATGACCTGAGTCCCATGTTCCTGGATCAGGTTGCTAATTTCATCATCGAGAACACTAAAGGGCACACTCTAGGCCCAGCCCCTGCCTCCGCCGCAGACCCCTTCACAGGTAACCCGAACAATATAATTTTACATACACACTTTGTTCAACTGAAGGTCAAGTGTGCTTCATATCCCTCCTGTGCCCTCAAGGTGCAGGACGCTACATTCCAGGTTCAGGAGGTGGTGACCAAGGATTTGGCGCTGATCCTTTCACAGGTACAGAATAGCATTTGTTATTTGCTAATATGAGATCAAACTTATGAGAGGTGTTTGTTTGTTTGTTTGGGCAGGGGCTGGACGATATATACCTGGGTCAGAATCCACAGGGACAGTGTCTTCAGGCGGAGCTGATCCTTTTACTGGTAAAATACATGCAATACACCCTGTACATTCAGAGAAAAAATAAGTCATATTTAAAATAAAAATACACTTTTGAATGCAAAAACGCTGCACCAAGCCATTGACACAGAGCACAAATTATTCATCATGTGGTCCTTAGTAATAAACGATACATATTTACATTGATGCTTGTTGTTTGTAATTGGTTAAGCAACGTAATTAATTATATATGGTTTATAAAGGCTCATTTAAACATTATGTACTTTTTCAAAGATAGTCTTGTTAATGTGCATTAGTACGATCATATTTTGCTTGCGGTCTCTGGAGAGAAGCCAAAAGCTTTTTTCCCCCTAACAGAAATAATGCTTATTAAATTTGAATATAATTTGAATACTGATCATATTTTAGTATTGAATTTTTATTTGTTTTTTGAGCAAATCTTACAGGCTAAATCCAGAGCATGGATCACGTGCACTAATATAGCTCTCAATCCTCTTCAGGTGGGAGTGCCTATTCCTCTTCTTCTGCTCCAAAAGCTACGACAAACATTTTCTTCCCCAATACGGATGGAGTTATGTTTGAACAGGCAAATACAACTCAGATTGTAGGTAAGTGACACTTTTACATCAGAACTTGACTTAATCAAAGTCTATAAGGAGGAGCACATGCCTTTCAGGTTGGGCTTAACAAAAAAGTCTTTAAAATATCATTTTTAGACACAATGCCATAGTAATAACAACGTATTCTCTGAATCTATTTAATCTAAAAAAAAATTTTATTTATTTCTACATTTTACTTTATATTTATATTCTATTTTAGTTACTGTTAGTAATTCTGTTTTGTGCACTTGAAGTATATTTAGTTATAGGTAGTTTGGTACTTCAACGAAGAGATTTTGCCTTGACAGGTAGCTTAAATAAAGTGTTTATTTATATTATTTATAGATTAGTTAAAGTGCCATGGTATTTGACTTCATCTTTGTGATCGGGTGGTCCGGGCCCCACTGGAGAGCAATCAGTGAAGACTTACTTGGTGATTCTATCCTGTATCCCTATATAACTTTTCCTCAATTTCATTTGTAGGTAAGCTTCGGGAGCTGAACAACACTGCTCCTGCGGACCGTAAGCTGAGTGACACAGCACTGGAGTGTCTGGAGAAGTTGTTGATTGTAGTTTCAGACCAGAAATGTAATGAACAGCCCACAGCAGAGCAGATCAGTGTTCTGTGGAGGACTAGCCACTGGCCAGAAGGTAAGGCACTGAGTCTATTTAACCTAGTTAAATAAACAATTCACTGCACTAGACTGAAACCAAAGATCACTAATGGCAGGAATTTAGAATTTAGCTACTGAAGCAGCTAATTATGAGATTCTTCTTTGGCCTGTTGCATGGAGCAAGCTGAACAAAAGTAGACAAAACCAAACAGATCCAACCTGGTTTAGATCAGGTTCAGCAAGCCCACAAAGCTCAATAGAAATGTTCTGTCAACTTGATTCAGAGTTTATCATCATCTAGTTGATGTATAGTTCATGGATAGAATTGTTTTGATACACTTATCTGCAAAATGAAAAGATGTCATATAATATAATGAATTCAAATGAATTTACTGTCTGAATAAATCTGCTGAATTCACTGCTTTATATGGTTTCAAAGAGCTCAGCTTGATCATAACCTTTTATCAACATATTTTAGTCCACAGTGTTGATGTTATTGATTAGTTATTGATAATTAGAGTAAGATGATTTTTTTTTTTTTTCACTTTTAGTAATTTTGTCACTTGCATGCTGATTTTTGTACTTTTAAATATAAGCATTTGGGTTTACTTTATTTTTATTGCAGTATTACTTTAGGTTTTTTAACTTTTTAATCATATTTAATTAAATGTCATAACTGGGCCTTCCAGTGGAAAAATAAGACTTCTTTTTAGCAAGTTTATATTGATAAATATTATTAATATATATTAATGAAAAAAAAATATATATTTTTTTAACTTTCTTTTACACTTGGATGTACCTCACTATACTGAAGCTACTTCCAGTCTATTAATCAGTGATCATTTGCCT
The DNA here is from genome assembly GCA_032357445.1 of Enteromius radiatus. Lineage (NCBI taxonomy): Eukaryota > Metazoa > Chordata > Actinopteri > Cypriniformes > Cyprinidae > Enteromius > Enteromius radiatus. Next base: position 22,912,337 of record JAUCMS010000127.1, read on the forward strand.
TCTCAGATATTGTCTTTCCAGTGTTGGACATCCTGCGTTTGGCTGTGCGCCATCCAGAAGTCAACGCTCAGCTCTGTGGCGGCACTGAAGGTGCCAGTCTTTGCAACCATCTCCTGGGTCTCATGTCTCCTGAGGGCAGGCCTGCGAATCAGATGCTAGCGCTCCGCACTCTCTGCAACTGTTTCTCTGGCTCCCATGGACGCGCTCTACTCTTGGGTCAGCGTGATGCAGTCCTGTCCCGGGCCGGAGACCTCCGCATCGTCTCCAACAAGAACATCCACGTGGCGCTGGCTACCCTGGTGCTCAACTACGCTGGGAGGTTATACGGTCAACCCACCGAGATAGAGGCGAAGGCGCAGTGCTTATCAGTGGCCAGCACCGCCTTAGAGGTCGTACAGGACAAAGAGGCCATCTTCAGGCTGCTGGTGGCCCTGGGGACCACAGTGGCTGGGGACGGTACCGCAAAGGACCTTGCACGATCTTTGGGTGTCAACTCTCAGATTTCTAAATACGCCAGGGTCTCTGATCCGGCTAAAGTGGGCGAGTGCTGCCGACTAGTGCTTGATGAACTAAAGTGATGTTATGAAGGTGAACAAACTTCTCCTTCCATTACTAATCCTCCATGAGAAAATCCTCCTCTTTCAGATCTCTTAAACCTCAATCTATATATCATTAGTTTGTATTTAAATTTTCACATTTTGATGCTGAATGGATCTGAATGAATGCATGATGTGAATAAACACTTGTGATCTGTTGAAATCTTTCCTAAAGCAAGGCTCATGTTATTGATGTAGGTGAGTGGTTCTTGAATTATTACTCGTTTAGGTTGCCCATAAGATATTCCCAGTGTTTGTTCTGTAATTATAACCAAGCTGCTGGTTTCAGGGGTGTGACTTTCAGATCTTGATTTAGAGTTTTTACCATTTGAGCATCATATGATGTGACCCTTTTTGGAGTCTTTGGAGTGTTACAAGCTGTTTGTGCACATATAAGATCTGTAAAGTTCTCAAACCCAAGGAGACATTCTTTATAAAAGTTAAGACTCTAAAATGCCTCATTCAAACACACCCCCACCTATCTACGTCACTGTGTTTTGCATAACATCGCCCAAAAGGAGTAACTTTATTCTTGCTGTAGTATTGTTGCCGCCACCGCCATGTCGTGATTTGATTGGACTGTAAATTGTCATTCTTTTTACTGGAGGTGAAAAAGATTTGGAGAAGGAAAAAAATGTGTGACATGAGCTGAAAGAACAAGCTATTTCATTTCGATTGCGAAGACATTTTTTTTTGTTTTTTAATTCACATAAAACCAGAAAGGTTTAATAATAAAGAAAATTGGTTCAATTTTGATTTCAAGTTGACATTTAAGGTAAAGGAAATATATTAAGTTTACAACCAGTGATCGTTTCACATTTATTTTATTTATTTTTTTAATATTAAGCATCTGTAATTAAAACAGAGATTAAATCCTACATGCCAACAGTGGTTTAGCTTTCAAGTCTAACTGTCATATTCAGGTAATAAAACAAATTTACTATGCCACTGCTGTTAAAATACATAGAATAGTCACAACCCCAAACATTTCATGCCTCCACTATATTATTAGCAAGACACAAAGAAAATAAAACTAAATAAATAAAGCTAAAACCAGAGCTACAGCAAGGTAGGCTTTTGCCACTCCTCTTGCCTTATAGACAATTTAGACTTCAAAAAGCTTCTCCATGTAAACAATTTTGAAATGACACACTATCAGCTTTGTGCAAGTTAGAGCACTGTGCGTTGTTAGTCTCTTTTGGACCATATAGTGTAGTAAACTGGCAGCTTTGTAACATGCTATACTTGAAGCATGAAGCAAGCCACCACATAGTACATCATCTGGACAATCAAACTTATACAATGTATTCAGATACATTATGGAATATGATTGACAGCATCAGGGTTTGGTACAGCTTTAACTTTAGTTCCCACAGAAGCTTGATTTCATGATGGATCTTCACAGCTATTTTGTGAATAGAGTCTACAGACAGCATTACCCACTCTCTCACCAAGCACAGACGTCAAACCCATAGAGAGCTGCTGCTAACCTGTTTGTTTAACATATACGTTTGCTAGAAATTGCAATACTTCTGTCTAAAAGTTTAACCTTTAAACTCTTCACATTTGCTAACGCAGATCTGAGTTCAAGTCACATTAGAAAAAAATAAAGCTTTAATCTATAGCAGGGGTGTCAAATGCAACTCCTGGAGGGCCGGAGCCCTGCACAGTTTAGATGCAACTGTAATTAAACACACCTGATCCAACTAATCAGGTCCTTC
>JAUCMS010000127.1:22914753-22926993 GCA_032357445.1 Enteromius radiatus
AATTGACAACTGCATAGTATGTGTTTTGGAGCAGGGTTGGAACAAAACTCTGCAGGGCTCCGGCCCTCCAGGAACTGCATTTGACACCTGTGATCTATAGTATACTAATCTTATGAGAACCTTTCAGAAATGTTTATGCTGCGTTGGACATCTCATCTGTGAATTCAGCCATAATGTCATGAAGCCAAATGTCCCGTTCCACTTGTGAAGTGTCTACCAAGTAGATAACCACCTTGCGATCCCAGGGCTGTGACGCCTCCTGCACCGATTCCAGCTGGGCTACCAGGGGCTTCTTCTCCACGTGGTTCCTGAAGACAATGGATGCCTCCTCAGACCACTGCCTGGGTTTCAAGCCTAGAACGATCAGAAACACTTTAGATCTACAATAAAATCCTACCTGAACCTCTCAAAGTAGCAAGATGAAAAGGAGCTGCTGTTCTTTCTTAGCTACAGCTTCTGTAAGTTAAAATAAAGCTTATTGCATATTGTTGATGAAACACTGACAAGAACTGAATCACAGGAAAAATTTTCTTCTAAAAAGGACAGTGGCTGGTCTTTCAGAGCTGATGGACTAGCTGTCTAAAACAGCCTTTTCAATAAATGAAAGAGTCTTTCTAACAGGAAATAAAGTGTACCAGCCAGCTGAGCAGTGATGGCCTGGAAGGGGAGCTGGCAGAACTCCTGGGTGAGGGGCCGGAGCTGGGTGCAGCTCACCAGCTCATGTTTGCCATAGTCCAGCTGAAACACTGACACCAGCCCATTGGTCAGGACTCCTTTTACCAGTACACGGTACCAGCTGCAAAAATCACACAGATGATAAGTGGTCACACAATCTTATAGAACATCATATGGCCCAAGCATCAGTTCCAACACAGCCCCAATTCTAAACATCTGAAACAGCTAATAAGGTCTTGAGGATCATTAGAACCTTCCAGGCAGTTATTCTGGAGCTAAACTTCACAGGAATCCCCCTGACCTAAACACATATAAAAAAAGCATGCTTACTTGTTTTCCACCTTGGCAGCACAGACCTGGTTCTTCTCCACCTTAGGTGGTTTCTCCTCCATCTTATTATAATGCAGAATCATCTCCCCCATTAAATCCACCAGTTTGTACATATCGTGCCATGGCTGTAGCACAAAGTGCCCAGGATGGCATGCCACTGAAACAAACACGTCCAAATTCTGCCCAATCTCAGGCAGCTCCAGCAGTGGTGGAAGAGCTAGCTGTTCAGGTGGAGAGCCAGGGGGTGCACTCTGGCTCCCCAGCGGAGATGACATCCTCTTGGGTGTGTGTGGGGCTTTACCCTGTCCATCAGTGCTGAGGCTGGAGGTATGGATGGTGGCAGGGCTTGTCGGGGCGTTGAGGGTTTTTGAGGGCCCCCGGCTGCTTAAGAAAACATCCTTCTGGTGGTTCCACAGATTAGAGTTGGCCAGCTGTTGATTTAAACTGCAGCTTGTGTCGTGGAAGTTCTTGCTGGTGAAGAGATAAACATGAGCGAGGCGTTTGGGCTCATCCACTTTAGCTATCTAGAAAAACAAATGCAACTGTATTTAGTGCTTCTTTTCTGCTGTTGTTAGAGGTAAAAGTCACCCAAAGATGAAAATTCTGTTATTCCAAACCCATAAGAACTGAATTTGTGTTCAACTCCGTAAAACAGATTAAGATATTTCGAAATGTTGAGATGAAATCCTCCCACTGACAGCAAGGATACAAGGTCTAGGTCCAGAAACGTAGCAAGGACATGGGTAAAGTATTCCATGTGACATCAGTGGTTCAACCTCTCATAAAAAAAATCACAAAACCACTGATGTCATATGGATTATTTTACTGATGTCCTTGCTACTGTACGTTTCTGGACCTTGACCGTAGTAGTATCCTTGCTGTCTATGGAAGGTCAGAGAGCTCCCGGATTTCATCAAACATATCTTAATTTGTGTTCCAAAGATGAACAGAGGTCTTATGGGTATGGAACGACATGAGGGTGAGTTGTTAATGACAGAATTTCAAGTTTTGGGTAAACTATCCCTTTAAGTATTTTGTACAAGAATCTTTGTGCCTTTTTACATATTTTATTCTATCAGAAATTAGCCTCAGTTCTATGCTTGTATCTCATGTGCAAACTGAAATGAATGAAATGCAAATGTGAAGAGAGCAGCATTAGTATTGAACTGGCCTTCAAGCTGCAGTCATTGCAGTGGAGAGCCGTGTCTCTCAGCCACTGGACAGCATCTGGAGTCCATGAGCCTATGCTTACAGGCAGATCTGCCAGACAACACTTCAGTGCCTGCAGAGGGTATACAAATATAGGCAGAAAAACAAGCTTACATATTAATGACCTCACATTAAATCAGCTCACTCAGAAATTACTTTAATTACTTGAGTCATGCCTCATGTTATTCCAAGTTTTCGTATTTATAACAAAAAGCTGCTCTATATATATACACAGTATATATATATATATATATATATATATATATATGCTGCTATCATACAATGCAAGTGGATGAGGACCATGGACAGCCTTGGATAATATGGAAAAAAGCAGCCTGGACACTTTTGGACAGCCTAACATACAGTCATTGCAGTATAAAGTATTATAGATTTTTCATGTCTTTCACTCAAAAAAATAAAATGAACACAAACTGCTCTGCTTTTACAAACCATTACACTCATTAAGCTCTTTGTGCTGACATTATCTGTTGTCTGACCTGGGCCGGGGTGGATATGAGATCACGCAGCGTTGGAGGTGGGATCTCTCTCAACTCAGTGACCTCGATTGACGCCTGAACGCCTACATCCACAAACAAGATGTCCACCACCCGGCTGCCGTGCAGGTTTGTTATCTATGGCGAAACCACAGTGGACACAGTTTTAGACCTGAATCCCCAGGAATGATACACGTGTTCAACTCATAATTACTGTTTAAGTAGTAAACAGTAGTCAAAATGTAGTTTATTCCTGTGGTATCAAAACTGAATTTTCACCATTCTTATATGCTGATTTGGTGTGGTTTTGTGGAGACCACAATAAATGTTTTAACATTATGTGATGAATAGAAAGAACATCCATGCTAAACAAAAGAATAAAAGTTGTTTTTTTAATTACTGACCCCAAACACTTGAATAGCATAATGTATAAAACACATGTCTGCAGTAATTAATCATTTTGATGTCATTATCAACAAAGCCACACACAGAAGAACCATTTTAGCATTATGAGAGTAACCATACACTGTAAAAAAGGCTTTTCTAGCCTAGATTTTCAGAAAAAACAAGTCAAAATTAAGTGATTTTTTGCTTAGAACAAGCAAAATAATCTGCCAGTGGGGTAAAGAAAAGGTTTAGGTTTATTTCAAACAAAAAGATTATTTAGCTTACCCCATTGGCAGATTATTTTGCTTGAATTTTTCTGCAGTGTAAAAATAAAATGTCTGAATGAACAGCTCAGAGTCAACATGGATGCAGTGTTCCAGGTGCATGAGGGAGCAACACCATAAAATAAATGTAAACTAAACTAAAAACTAAAACTAAACTAAACAAATGTAACATATAGATAAAATGTTCATTGAAGTCATTTTAGGACTTACAGGTATAGATTTACAATAGTTCTTAATAACTCTTTTCTTTCTTAAAGGGATAGTCCAAACATCCAAACATGAAGATTCTGTTATTAATTACTCACCCTCATGCCATTCCAAACCCGTAGCTTCACAAATTAAGATATTTCTGACGAAGACCAAGAGCTTTCTTGCCCTCCATAGAAAGCAAGGGTGCTACCATGATCAAGGCTCAGAAAGACAGTAAAGACATTGTTAAAATAATCCATATGACATCATTGTAAAATTTATTAAGCTACGTGGATACTTTTTGTGTGTAAAAAAAATAATAAAATAAAATAATGACTTTATTTACCAATTTTCTTCTCTGCCATAAGAAATATTCTCATAGTTTCACAAAATTAAGGTTGAACCTTTCATGGCACATGGATTATTTTAACAAAGTCCTTTTTTGGTCTTGATCGTGGTAGCTCCCTTGCTGTCTACAGAGCTTTCGGGTTTCTTTAAAAGTATCTTAATATGTGTTTCAAAGATAAACAAAGCTTTTACGGGTTTGAAACAACATCAGGGTGAGTCATTTTGGATGTATTATGCCTTTAATGCTTCTACTGACAGAGCAGACTCACCTCCACTCGGGACCATTTGCCTTTATATCGAGCCAAACAGATTTTGCCACAGAAAGGCAGTGAAACCAGCAACTCTGACGTGACCTTTTATAAAGGAAAGACATGTGAGCACATCCTGTCTAACATACCATGAAACGGACATCAAAATGATCCACAGTGTGCTGATATGCACCACAGTAAACAATAATTATTTAAACACTTTGATGTATAAACTGATGTCTATGTTAGGCACTCTAGCACACAATCTGTGCCAGGAGGTAACTATTTATTTGGGATTATGTACTTGATGCCTACCAATCCTATTAAACCCATAATCCCAATCTGTCTATTTTGGCCTCTTCACCTCCTCTAAAGAAGTCTCTAGCAACATAATTGAAGCAGCACATACAGAGATTATGCCTGTTGCAAGTGTGGCACCTGGGAATGTAAATAGTTTTCAGTCTTCTCCAGAAATTCGTTGAGTTTACTCAAGCCTCTGGAGGGCACCTGACAGTAGATAGTCCCATCTGAGCAAACGCTGGTCACATTCACATTCATGTAGGCACTGTTCACCTATGACAGAATACAAATATATATGTCACTTCTGAGTATTGATAATGCAACAGTTCTAGTCTGGCTAAGCAGATTTCCAAAAGCACTGATATAGTTTGTGCAAGTACTATAGTAGTATGATAGTATTAACGTGGTATTTTTGAGGCACATTAGCATCACAGTATTTTTGGGATATGAGGGTTTCATTGTAATACAGTAGAAAACACTTTTCAATTACCTTTAAGGGGCTCTCTAAGGATTTGTCTTGTAGAGCTTTCATACAGGCAGCATTGATGTTGATATCATCATCTTGTGATGTGTCATACAAGACCACCAGAGGCACTTCCTGACGCTCTAAGATCTCAGCCAATAGGATCTTTCCAGTGGCCATGGACTCAAACCTCTTCAGTACTGCCTGCTCCTGGCTGAATGACTCCAGGCCTGAAACAAATTTATATAAGGACAATATTTGACATTAAATATGAAACTGTTTTGTCAGTGAGTTCATGACTGAATGCAAATCTCACCTGCTAGTTTACATTTTGTGGCTTGGAAAGGCAATCTGTAAAACTTCTTATGTAACTCAAATAGTTTGCTCTTGTTGATGATTTCAGAAAAGCCATGATCCACGTAGTACACCTGTTTAAACATCAACATACAAGAGCAGTAATAATTACAAAAACGATACTGCACAAATGTATCACAGATCTAAAAGCAAATACTGTGAACTGCACTAGTGGTTCTCTACCAGGGAGCCAGAAATTATTCAAAATGTATAGTTCACCCGAAAAAAAGAAAAAACAATTCTGTCATTAATTGCATCATACTTTAACAAACTCCTGCCAGAGATGTATTCAGATCAACACCAAATTTGGTCAGTGTAAACTAAAGGCCTTTGCGACGTTAAACTGCAAAGATCTAGAGTTTTCGTTGAAGGGTGTGTCTGTGGTGGCCTGGCAAAATGCAATATTTCGCCATGAAACAGGAAGTTGTTATAACTCAGCCATGCAATGTGCGATCTACCCCAAACTTCACGTTTGATCAGGTCACATCTCCTGACCTGAAGAGATCTACACGCCGATATTCAGTTATATTCATGTTCAATCTGCACCAAACTTCACATATAAGTCCTTCCTTGAAGACATCTAATATTCAGTTATAATCATAGCGCCACCTGTCGACAACAGGATATGTAATGCATTAATCTAACTCAAGCATACCATATTCAATCTGCACCAAACTTGATATGTTTGATAAAAGTACTGATCTGAAGACATTTACATGCCAACATTCAGCTATAGACATAGCACCACCAGCTGGCAGAAGGAAGTTTGGCACATATAAATAATTTTCATGTATACTTTCTGTATTTTCATTGCTTATATTTCAAAAGCTATCGGGAGGCAGTGGGCCTGGGTGCGAGGGCCGTTTCAATTTTTGTTATGAATATAAATTTGCCTTATTATGTCAAGATCTACAGTATTTTACTAAGCAGAATTTGCTGAAAAATCTTTGATTTGTGTGATTTCTGGTAGTCATATAAATCCATTACTGAAAACTAAAGCACATTCAAATTACAGAATTTACTTATCTAATATTTTATATAATTTAATAGAATTATTTTTGTTAATTATTTTAATATATTGCTACTTGCTTCTATGCAAAAGAAAGCAAACAACTTTGTCATTACAGCAGAAATACCAGAAATGTCTTACTCTACATTGGGGGTCTTTGAATACTGTCTTTTATAATGTGATGAGAATGAGAACCATTACACTATTATGTTCAGTTGTGTTTCTCTATGACCATATAACGCACCTTGACCTTGTCTGCCATGACCTCACAGACTTGTGCTCGGAGAATCTCCTCCTCTTCCTCAGCACATACAGCAGTCAGCTGACTTGTTAATGGTGAAGTCAGAGCCACTTTGTTGCTGTCTTGCCTATAGAACTCTCTCATTTCATCTTCTAACTTCTCCTGCGCCTTAGAGTAACCTTCACCTATATACCTGCATACAAACAGAGACACACTTCATCAAGAGTACAACAGTGGCCGCCTGAGAGATTTTCCCTCCGCAGGCATTTCCAAAAATTCTTCAAACAAAGAATTATTGTCTGATCCAATCCAACCTGCTCTGACATGAATCTAAGCAAATGCATTATCTACAGGATACTGATCATAAATCTCACCTCAGAATGACGCTGTTTGTGTCACCTGCTTCCACTACCAAGACAGAAGGGTATTCCTCTCTAGGGATGACAAGAGAAGGAACAGCTTGACTGCTCAAACTGCACTCAACTGCTTCTTTCGTCTCTGAGCCAGCCAATCCAGACGGGTTACGGTTCTCGTCTTCTACTACTTTCGCATACAGAATTGCTCTTTTGGGGTTGTCCGGCATGGGGTAGTCAATCGTGCATATATCTGACAGCAGGGTGAGGTGGTCCAGCACAAACTCTGGTAGTTTACATTTATATGTGTCCTGATACAGCTTAGGCAGAGCGTGGGCCCACAAGCCACTGCTGTACTTCAAGAGCAGCTCTCCAAGCTTCTGCTTGACGTCGGGTGGTAGATCCCTAGGGGAGGCCGGAGTGCTTGATTTGGAAGTTGCTGATGATCTCTGAGTCTGAGGTTTTTTGTGATGAAATGGGGATTTGTCATGGGTGGGGGGTGTAGCAGCACTATGTGGGGCAATCTGGCTAGTTTCTTTAGCAGGGTACAGCAGCAACTCTTGAGGTTTGGTACTACATGGTTTTTCAACCTGCAAACCGAACAACAAGACAGCATTTTATTCTGCAGACAAATACACAGAGCTAATTTATCATGATTATTTATGCACAAATTGAGTTTGAGGTCTCAACACAACAAAACTGACATTTGTCAACCAGTGGGCAGTTATCAGCCACTTTACCGTGCACTCCTAAGCAAATCAGGGTAAAGAAGTTAAAATCACCAACAGCCTGTGGAACGTCCTTTATTGATTGGGCAAAGCCCTCTAGGGTACTGCAGAAATCTCTACTTGGCCAGATTTCCGGCTGCCATCTGGTGGCACTGTGACTTGTGAACTACAACAGGCACATCAATGTGATCAGTCCCCTAAAAATATAACACCAATTACCATTTCCCTTTGTGTGATTAATTTAATCCCTCACAATGACAACACTGTGAGATATAGTGTGTCTTGGCATTGTTGACCAATTTCGGTGGGAATCACATGAATTGTTTCCAAGGTGCTACACACAGCCAGGAACAACAAAAGAACAAGGCAAATGTGCATTTGGATTTCTGATTTCAAATTTGTGTTGTTTTTAAAGTGTTACCAAACTGAAAATTTTGTTATTAATCACTTACCCCCATGTCATCCTTTGTTCATTTTCAGAACACAATTTAAGATATTTTTAATAAAAACCTGGGAGGCTAGTGCTAGTGATGTCCCACTGCCACCGGTGCTGAAATTTTCATATTGGGGGGAAGCAACCTCCTTAAGTTCTGAATGTTATAATTTGTTTTCATAAATTGATTCTCATGTCTTGATCACTTTAATGACACAGTTACACATAATGCTAAGTACTGTGTTCTAAAATAACATCAGATGACAGGCTAATCAGGCATCTGTAAACTTACAGTACAAATGTGCGTCCAGTGTTCCAGTTCTTTCAGGGCTTCACTGGGTAGATCTTGTTTATAATGTTCTCGATACAGCTGAGGCAGCTTGGATACCCAGAGGCCATTGCTGTGCTTGTTAAGAACCTCTTTAAGACGGGACTGCACCAGCTTGGGACTGTAAGGTGAAGAATGAGGCAGCCTGGGTTTTGATGGAGTTGTGTTTTCATTGAGGATAGAAGGGGCTAGAATGTAAACAACATGAATGCGGCAGCTCATTAGCAAAACTGCATTGACAAACTATAAACTAAAAGCATAAAATCAAAAACAGATGCTAAATAAATTTGCAGTGGATCACACACTCTATTCCTTAAGTCTTTTGACAATTATGTTGTTATTTATTCACCCAAGAGAATGTGACTTTCCATAAAGGACATTTTTTCCATTTCTGGGTGAACTATCACTTTAAGATACGGTATAGCCCATAGCAACATTAGAACTGAAGGCATGTAGTCCTGAGAGATCCCTCTGTGTAACAGCGGGAGCTTTTTGCCTGCTGGAGACAGAAGTTGACTGTTCTCTTTTCATCCTTAATGAATATCCCATGCCTGGAATGGTTTCTGGGACAGGAAGTTAAGTTAGAAACTCCAGGATAACTCTATAACCTTTAAAAAAGTTTCTTGTGGAGAGAAATGTTAAGACACCCTGCATACTGACCACTTTTTTCCCCACCCAAAATTTTCTCACCATTGCTGTGTTGTTGGTTTTGAGAGAGATGGGCATGAACTTCTTTTTGGAATCTGGAGGGAATTGTCATTCTTTTGTCTGATCTAGGTGGAAAAAAACATGATTATATTAAGAAGAACTTATTATTTTTGGTTAATACACTGCATGATTTTAACTAACCTTTTACCCCAAAATTTAATTTGTTGATAAAGTGTATCCAGTATTATAAAACAGACACTCACCACTCTATCCAATTAATCAGATCTCTTTAAGCAGACCAAAAGCCACTAGCTCTCATTTTGGTCCATAAGAAGAAACTTCACTCCAAAATTATTATATAGTATTTGCACTCCAAGTGAAATTAGCATATTTTCTTAGCGAAAGATTTTCTTATTTTTGTAACTTTTAGATTATTTTCCTTAATTTGTATTTAAAATCAATGCCTTTCTGATGTGAAAAGGGAAAAGAATGAGTTCGGCAAAAGCCAGGTTCGATTTCAGGTTGATCACATCAAAAAGTCTGCACTACTGTATGTGTTTTACCACTTGTGCCAATGGAGATGTATTTTGTAATGTTGTCTAGCCCAATCACATCCCAGTGGGTGGAGTTAGTGAAAATACCCTCTGCCAACAAGGTGGGCTATTCGCACTCAAAATAGACATTCTTTTTTTTTTTTCATTTTAATTAACTCGACTTCATCTTCGGCATTCCACCGAATCAAAGTATATTTATTTATTCTTTTGATGTTGTAATGCTGTCAAAATGTCTTAACTTCAATCTTCCTTTTTTTCCAATCTTAAACTCCATCCTTTTGACTGCATTCTTTTTTCAGTGCAACCCCCATACCTCAAAACCCAACATCAACCAATGCACAGAATCAAGATGGCAACCTACATGATGCAAAATAAAAAACCTACATGATAAAAAATAAATACAAATACGCTTAATACTCCTAGTTATCGTCCTAATCTGTGTAATTAATTGGTAAGCTTAATTCTGCTGCAAAATAGCCTAGTACAGTTTTCATAAACTAAGCAGACAGGAGGGATGTAGAGCAAATAACACAATGGTGATAGTATGGAAAAGACAACATTTTGGCAAAGTGCTGCAGCATGATTAAAGCAGGGGTGTGGAAGTTTTTTGCGTATGATTCTAGGTGTCAGATGACCCAAACTCCCCCTCAAACTGTACCAAAGGGAAAGTGCTGATTCATTGTGGACTGGTTTAGAATGGCTAATCTGTGAGAGAATGGAGGGAGGATTAACAAACCCCAGTACACCCGCTTAACTCTGCCACCCTCCGCACCCTCACAGCCATTGTGTGTGTGCCACAGTAAGCGATACAGAACACAATTCTAAAGAGTGAGGTCAGTTGTTTGCTCTCAATGGTTTTTGGCTGGAGTGATTTCACACACACACACACACACACAGACAGCACACTTCATTCCACTGCTGAATAAGCACTGGGTTCAGACAACATTCAGCTGAACTGCTCTCTGTTATTGCCAATCAAGTCAGACAGTATCAACAGCTAGAGACATGCAGTTGCAAAACCGGCGAATTAAAAGTTGGAAAGCTTGTTTCTGTTGACTCATTAGGACTTGATTTGTATTCTCAGCTACTTGTTCGGCAAAATGCTGGGCAATAGGTGCGCTTACTTTAAAATATGCTTTTCATAAGAAAGTGTCAGCTGTACTTTTTGTCTTTCAGTATACTGTATGAATTTACTTTAAAAAGTACTTTAGCTTATTTATTTGTAGCTCTTAATGTGGCTAGAATGCAAAGTTTTACCTATTTTTATTGCATTTTCACTTCACAGGCTTTGTGCTAATGAGTCTTTTACCTTTCCGAGGGAAGGGAGGGTCTTCTTGTGGGTGTGCTGTGGGGTCTGCCGCCTTTCCCATCCGGCTGGGAGTCCCTCAAGCTTCCTGTGCGAGGTAGGGGGTCGCCATGTCCCCCTCCACGACCTCCACCTCGCCCTAGACGTCCACGATGGTCGGGCTGTCTCAAAGATGTCCTTGGCCTTGCTATGAAGGAGATGAGACAATATCTAAATCAAAAAAGACAATCTAAATACAATCTAATACATACGATTTAAAATAACACACAAATAATTTTAGCTCTATTTCCTATCTACAGAGACTGAATTTGAAGTGTCCTGTGACCCATTTACAGTAGTTTTGTAATAAAAATAATTTTCTTGAACAACAATTTCTATCAACATACTGCAATGAAAGCACACTTAATCACTATTTTTGCAGAATTACACTGTGCCTTAACTGGGTACTAATAGAAAAGCAAACAGAAACCACTATAATCAGTAGTTCTGTCTACATTGCATGCCTGCCTCAACGAGTCACCAACAGTAAAATGATTCTGCTTTCTCCAACAATAAAATAAAAAATAAGTATGTATCTGATTGTCAGACGACGATAAAAGATACAGACTTACCATAAAAGTATCATAAAATCGCTCCATAAGACTCATAAACATCTTTGTGGAACAAACAGAAAAAAATGTTGTCATTTTTCTGCATTGGATTGTTACCTGCTGTGATTGGATCACTGATCAACAAGTCAATGAGTGGAACCTGAGACAATATCAGCTTGACTCATGCTGTTATCATCAACTAATGGATCAACTAAAAAAAATTTAATTCAAAAGAGCAATTTGTTCGCAAATCAGATATCACTGTTTATCTATAAAAACATGTCAAACGAATGGCAATGAATTTGTGATTACCCAACGAATGTGAACAGTCACGTAGCTTCAGACTTGAAATATCAATAACAGTAATATGCACCACTTTTATGAATAGATACTGCTTTTGCTCCTTTGTGCTCCATTTCTCCATTGAAATAAAGACAAACACACATGTTGAAAGGTAAACAACTACAGAACTGTAATTTTTTGGGGGCGACCGATCTCTTTAACAAATCCTATGAAAACAATGGAAGAAATACTATTTTTATAGAAACTATATAAACATATATTATTGCACACAAATCAGTTAACAGACAATCTATAACATACTACGCTGCACATTATCCAACAAGATAACTATGAAGTTTCTGGAAGTCAGCAGAAATTAGAAAATATTACTTTCCTCTTCACACATACAGATAACTGTCACACCCCAGACTATGTTTTGTTTATGTTTTCATTTCCCCATGTGCTCTGTCTCTGTGTGACCTAGTTT
>JAUCMS010000127.1:22929524-22942446 GCA_032357445.1 Enteromius radiatus
TGGAGGTTGGGGACAGTACCTCTGGACTGGCAGACCGGGGTGGTGGTCCCTCTTTTCAAGAAGGGGGATCGGAGGGTATTGTTAATTGTATCAATTTAAAAGTCTTTACTATGAATTTAATGCACCTTTTAATGCACTAAAGTATTAGAATAGTTAAAAATAATTTTACTGCCCACAAATTTTTAATGGTAGTTTACCTTTACACTTGAAACCAAATAAGGGCACCAACAGATCACTGTAAAGCCACATTAGCAGAAAAAACAGTACTACGTGGTCAAAGGTCACACGACTGTTAATGGGTTTATGTGTCCTCCATTGATCTCCTTTATGCGGAAAAGTGTTATTGATTACAACACACACAAAGCTACTGGACATCAATGACCATATCTGATAGCTTAGAATAGTTTCAAACAAATCTTATCATGTTTATCCAAACAACTGCAGGAAAGAATATGCAACTGTGGTACTACTGGCATTTGATGTAATTTAATATTTGGTATAAGCATAGTGTTATTGCTGATGTGACTAATGAATTGAGCAAAGCACTCTGACTTCTAGACGAGGAAGTTACAACCAGACAGTTAAATCTGCATAAATGGATCATCTTATAACACGCTGTTTATTTGTTTTGTGGCCAGTCAAAATGGCTTATGTTCAAGAAAGCAAGAGCCAACACCAGCAGTTTAAATCAGCAAGTATCCATAGAAACCACTTTCAAACACTTGTGAATGAGAAATTATTTTAAGAGTACTTATTATGGAAATAATACACTTTAAAATAATATATTTAAGTTTGAACTGACTGTGACATTTTTAGACACGTAAATGCATATATAAGCAGCATAATTATAGTTTATATTTATATTAAATACAATTATTTTGGCCAAGTTTAGTAGATTATAGTAAGTAGGCTACATCTTTATCTGGAATTTCATAATTACTTCTATTGTCTTCGAAATAAGGTAAAAATCTTCTGCTGAATTGGTCTTTAATTAAAAAGCATCTTTAATGTCAAATATTTGTGGGAAATATACATTAGTAATTTTGTTAAAAACCTGTGTTTATGTATTTTAAATATATTTGTAATCACACATTTTTAATAGTTAAATTGCTAATTATTCCATTTACATTATGTTACATAATTACACAACACAGTTAAAATAACTATTTTCAAGTATGTTAGTATGTTAGTATGTTCTTAGTACCGCATTTTATTCAAAACATCGAAATAAATGTCTTTAAAGTACAACAAAAGCACACCTATTTGTTGTGGAAGTTAGGTATTTACTGTATAGTGCATTTTGTCTTTAACAGTTTTGGTTATGCCTGTAAATTGTCATAAACCATGAAGCTGCAGATAGCTGACATGACATGCCAAGCACTGTAGTGACAGCAGTGTCATACAGTACAATAATGAATCTAAAACTACTTTAAACAGCATTAAACTGAAATGCAAATTTTATTATTGTAATATTTGATGTGACTTTATTGACAATCACACTTTTCTTTTATATATCTATTTACATTTTATTCTAAAATCTTGGTGTTATCCATGTTAAAATATCCTTGTTAGTTGTCAACACACCTGTAGTACGATGTGAGCATCTATCAATGAAATGAAAGAGAAAGTAATGTGAATTGTCATGGCAGTGCTTGTGTGCACTACACGTTAAGAAAGTTGACGTGCTGTTTTCAGGACAGATAGAGACACACCCTTTATTCTAGACAACACTACGACTGTCGGTCGCCATCAAAACACTTTATAGCCCTATTTCATACAGCTCTTTTATAGTTACACGAATTTATTTAATTGATGTTTGCTGTAAGTTAGCGTATTTACAGTAGGATAGGTGACATTGAGCATGCATCATATTTACAGTGTAACGTTACGTGTTAAAGAATTTAGACTGGCCAACTAACTTACTGTTCCGAATTATCCGTTCCCTCCGGCCATAAACCCCCAAATATCTGACTGTAAAAATGTTTTAAATGTGTGTTTAAAAGTCTAATTTCACTTATTTGAACCGGGTGATTTTTCGCGGTCCGTATTGCTGCTGACTGTCAATCAAAGTTACAGTAGTAGCTATAAACTGACACTCATGCGCGTCTTTCTTCCAACAAAGCTGCTTAAATATAAAGCGGCGAGTTCAGATACTTCCACAGTGTCTCAGGTCTTACCGCTTAATGGATGTGGGTCGGTCAGGCCGGTTTAGATGACAGTAACTGGCTCTATGACACTGGTCGCGGTGTCCTCTTCGCGGTTTGTCCCGCAGGCAGTGTGTGTGAGCCCCGTCGAGAGCAGCTCACACCATTCCATCTGTAATTACACACAACGCGCATGCGCACTGCACACAACACAAGCAGGTACAAAAGACTACTGATGTATTGTATTATGAAGGCCTTTTACTGTTTTTTTAAATCCCTTTGTTATTGTTTTATACTTGTGGACTTATATCAGTAGAAAAACGTTTCGTTGAAAAGGAAATCAGCATTTTCTCGACAAAATGTACACTGAAACGTTTTTTTAACAAAACGCCTTATATTCTTTTGCTGGAAAATCCAGCTTAAAATGGTAGCTGGTTATTATTAGCTGGTGAAAGCTGGTTGTAGCTGGTGGACCAGCTGGGCAGATCAAGATCTAAAACTGCCTGGTTGAGTTGATATAGCCAACATCGACCCAGTAATAATAGTATACCCATATTACCCATATAGTATAAAAACGTTCCCATAACGTTCCCATTAAGTTATGAAAACGTTATGGTTTGAATGTTCTTGGAATGTTCGAAACGTTTTAGATGTTGTATTAACGTTATTGTTTGGTTATAAGAACGTTATTCCACACCTTTTTAGAATGTTTTAGTCTCTTTTTACAGTATATTAATATTCCAAGAAATTTATTCAAAACATTATAAAAATGTTCCATTCCCCATTATATTAACGTTCCCATTAAGTTATGAAAACGTTATTGTTTGAACGTTCTTGGAATGTTCAGTTTTTTTAGACGTTGTATTAACATTCTTGTTTGGTTATAAGTATATGTTATTCAAAACACAGACAATGTTATGGAAACTACTAACATTATGAAAGAAAGTTTTTTGATAACTTTGAGAGAACTTTGAGACAACCTTTAGAGAATGTTAGCCAAAGTTAAGAGAACGTTCCCTCTTAGCTGGGTAGTATGTTGAATTAAAACATGTAACTAGGCTTATTATATGAGTTATGCTCTATCACAGCCCAATGCAGATGTTTGTCTGAATGTCATCACCTGTTCCTCATGTAAATTACCCTGATAGAACACGTACATCTAGGAGACATCTATTTGATGTCTGCATTTACATCTGCAAGACGTATTATTTAGGGTGTTTGCACATACATCTATTGGACGTCTAATTTTAGATGTCAAATAGACGTCTATTAGATGTCTTGAAGATGTTTATGATTTAGAATGTATGTAAAACTGATATCTGATGTCTGCCAGATGTTTGTAAATAGTAGATGCTTTCCAGATCAAGAGATCTTTAACAGACATCTTGCAGACGTACATGTGCTATCTGGGAATAGTAATAATAATAAATAAAGAAATATCACAGTTAGCATACAACCAAGAAAGCAATCGAATAGAAAATACAAATAAATACATTACAAAGTAATAATTTTAGAGGAAAAAAGGTACAAGTTACGGTTTCCCTTGCCTTAGTATTTTCTGACACTGAGAGCGTTTCAAAATATTGTTGCAACTTTATAAAAAAAAAAATTTCAAATGTGGCTTATTATCAGAGAATTTAAACTTGTGGGTATGGTATTTGGCTAAAAGTAGAAGTAATAGGTTTATAAAGTAAAACTCTTTCTCAGTATTTTATCTGTATCCACAAAACCAAACAAAACATTAGTAAAAAATAAATACAAATTAGAGTAGGCCTATACAAAATCAATTACAAACCTGCAAAAATTGTTCCAAAACACTTTAGTGTAATTACAGTACCAAAATAAATGTACAGTTGTTTCATCTTGTACCTTACAAAAGTTGCACCTTGTGTCAATATCAGGTTTGAATTTATTAAGGTAACTACTGTTACCTGGTGTTTATTTTTTATTGTTGGCTTAATAATGTAGTCGAGGATGGAACTTTCTCCCAGAAGCACATGCCCGCGCAGGCACAGACCAGCGAGGGAGATCGCGCTCGTCAACGTTTCATTTGGCTGCAATCTACGGGACTCAAACGGGAAGTAGGCCTATGTTTCCTAAGGTGACCATACCAGACCTGTAGTCAAGTCCAGCTTTGTCGAGTCCAAGACAAGTTCAAAACCAAATGTTTTGATTCCAAGTCAAGACCAAGTCCAAACAAGAGAGAAAAAAAGGATCCTCTTCAAGACCACATACTTAACTATTGATAATGTATGTGATGCGAGAGACAGCATATTTCCTATTCTAAGAAAATAATTTTGCATTATTGTTTGTAATGATCAAAAAGCAGGGGGTCTCCAAACTAGATCCTGGAGGGCCCACACTTTTTTTTATTTATTTATTTTATTTTTATGGTCAAATTTCATATCCATTTCATATATGTAAATTCTTAGGAAAGAAATCCATGTAAAAATTAAGTGAAGCTTTATATTGAGTACATATTGCCCTCAAAGAAACAAAAAGCTGTACAAGCTTGTGTTGTACAACTTGTGAGTTCTTCAATGTTTTCCTATGAAATTGTTTATATCTCCCTCTAGCATTTGAAATTGTTTTGTATTTGAATTTTATCGACTGTATAATAAATAAATAAATAAATAAATAGAATGGATACATTTTGGCGCTACTGGGCATGCAGTGTCACACTGTACAACAATAATTAGTATTTCTGGGGTAGGTGTAGACAGTAATAAAACATACGCAGAAAATTAAATTAGAAACACCTAACTTTTCAGAACAGCAAGTGTACAAGGGGTCATGTGACGAACCAACCAATCAGCTTCCTCCTTTCCTGTAACAACACTGAAAGCTCAGCCGAGATAGACAACAGCTGATCATAGCTGTACAAGGATAGCCATTTTTAAAATAAATTTAGTAGCAAAGCTACTGTCACATATTCTGTCCTGTTTAGTTTTGTTTTTGTTTTGTGTCTTCCTGTCCTTATTTGGTCATGTTGTCTTGTTTAGTTTGATTAGTTTATTAGTCTCCACCTGTGCTCCTCACCGTGTTTTCCTGTGTTTAAAGCCCGTTCTGCTTAGTCTTTGCTTGTCAGTCCTACAATATTACCTACTGTGTGGAATACCCTGCCTGTTTGTTTGCCCGATTGGGATATTAAAGTATTGTCATTTTTTGAACTCGCATCTGCCTTCCAGAGTCCAGAGTCACATTCCCAAATTACAGCCAAGAAGAGCTGTCCCCGAGTTCTGTTCCTGAATCACAGCCAGGAGACGTGTTCACGAGTCCCGTTTCTGAAGTATGGCCAGGAGAGCCGATCCCGAGTTCCGTTCCAGAATCATGGCCAGGAGAGCCGTTCCCGAGTTCTGTTCCTGAATCCCACTCAGGAAAATCGATCCCACGTCTCCTCCCTGAGTTACGGCCAGCAGAGCCATTCCTGAGTTCTGTTCCTGAATCACGGCCAGGAGGGGCGTTCCCGAGTCCTGTTCCCAAATCACAGTCAGGAGAACCGGTCCCGAATCTCGTCCCTGAACTACAACCAGGAGAGCTGATCCCGAGTTCTGTTTATGAGCCATGGCCTGCAGCTCCTGATCGCCATGCTCCCTTGAGACCCCTGATTTGCCATGGCCTCCTGCAGCTCCTGTTCCGCTATGGCCCCCTGATACTCTAGATCCTCCATGGCCCCCTGAGACTCCTAAGCCGCCCTGGAGGCAGTTTGTGACTCTGCCCCCTTCCAGCCTCCATGGTGCCCAACGTCCCTCCCTCCTCATCTTTGTTATTGTTGTGCTTTTTGTCACGGTGCGAAGACGTGCCTTCCGGGGTGGGGGGGTTGTAATGTCATGTATTCTATCCTGTTTAGCGGTCTCAGATATAAAAGATCCGGTCATGATTCAGAACTGCAGATGGTAAGTGAAAGGGCATCATGTCTGTTTTGTTGGTGATTGCGCTCATCACTCTTTAGCTCTGCCTACACAGCATGCCTTCTGGAGCTTGGCTTTTTTGTATCATAAAGCGGTTTCGTTCTTTTATCAATATGATAAAACTAAAAACTTTTTGGATATATGAAGGATACACAATATTTATTGACAGAAGTCAATCAATCACAGTTTGAAGTCAGAGCAGCGTCCATCAGAATTGAGGGATAATTTTTCTGGAAATATCTGTTTTAAGCTTATGATCAGGGTTAGGTGCTTCTACACCCTTGTTAATCAGCTGTCATTTCTCACTGATTTTAGGCATCATTTTTGGGTAGGGGTAGGTTTAGGGGTAGGGATTGGGAAAAATCTAAAGTCTAGTCTCTCTGTAGTCTAGTCTTGTCCTGTCTTGCAGGTTGAGCTCCTGGTCTGCTTTTATCTTCTACGTAGCTAGATCTGTGAGACTACAAGTTTGGAGTGGCTGTGCCCCATGTTCCTTTCATGCCACCGGCCTTCAACCTCCAGCTGCGCTGCCCTTCACCACTCACTGTCCGACTGCCACCCTGGACTGGATTAGATTCTGTGGCTGTTCTCTCAGCCTGCTTAGACTGCGTTGACTCCTCTCCTTACCTTCTCTTGTTCTGTCAGCAATTTGTTCAATAAATCTGTGGTTGTTCATTCTGCGTTTGAATCCTTTCTCATAGACATGGTTACCTTTAACTCACATGAAATGACCTAAAACAGCAGTTTAAATCTCCTTTAAGGGACAAAAGTGTATCCTGGCACAAACAGATAGAAAGACAGATTGCATCATATGACCCCTTGAAGACCAGTAAAGGACCAGCTTAAACCAGCACATCCCAGCTTCAAAACCTACTTAGCATATGTTGTTGTTTTTTCAACAGGGTAGGAGTCTTCATATTGTATGATAAAATAAGATGAAACAAGACAGAGGTCCACGGAGGCCATATGCTCACTATG
The DNA here is from genome assembly GCA_032357445.1 of Enteromius radiatus. NCBI lineage: Eukaryota > Metazoa > Chordata > Actinopteri > Cypriniformes > Cyprinidae > Enteromius > Enteromius radiatus. The sequence goes on from JAUCMS010000127.1 coordinate 22,936,555, forward strand.
TACAGTTTTATACTCAACAAACAAATATTTAAAATAATAAGTATATTGGTAGGATAAAAAAATAGGGCAGGTACAGAGTAAATATAGTAACTCTGAGATAAATACTGTAAGTAAAGTACTACAAAATTATCATACGAGTGACAAAATGATAACTTTTTGCAGGAATTTTGTCATATTTCCATGCTGTTATAAGGCATCTTAACTAAATGTCCCTTTCAACAGTGTTTGGAAACAAATGTGCAAGCATTTGTTTTGGTTGGGGGAACTGCTCATAACTGACCTAAATGAGAAGAATGAATTGACCTAAAATGTTGGGAAGAAAAATCTCTGATCCCCCATTCACATCAACAGGACAGTTTCTTTTAACATCACAATGCAGCTCTCTGACTCATCAATACAGTAAGTTAAGATTGTTGACAATGCCGAATGTTTCATCCTTCAAAAGCACTGTAGTGTCCTTTGACCTGATCTGTGGGCTGTTCTTTGGTAGCCAGCTGGCATCTGTGCTGACAAGTTGAAAAAAAAAAAATCACACAAGCACTGATTGCACAAGTGGAGTTTTCTGGCAGATCAGACAACATGATGATCAGTCACGTAACAAATAGCAAAGATAATGCAGTTTAAACAAAATGCAGCCAGCTACTCATAAATGCACTCAGCAAGGAATATAATCAAAACTCTCCCTGCTGGGCTTAAAGAGTGTTTCAGTCTCAGTTCCTGGAGGGCCACAGCTCTGCAGAGTTTAGCTCAAACTCTAAACAAATAGACCTGATCCAGCTAATCAGGTCCTTCAGGCTTATGGTACATATACTAATAACTTTAGGGGTGCTCAATGGCAAATTAAGGAGACAATTGGCGGGAACATCGACACTTTGCTCTGACCACACTGAGGAAATTTGGCCTTGGAAAGAGAAGTAGCAAAGGATTCTCAAGGAGGTAAAACATATGTAGTCACATTTGGAGGAATCTTCTGTTATATACAATATCCTCATCTGGAGCCTAATTTATAAATATAGACATTTTAATGACCTTCAAGCATCTCTTTTGTCTCTATATCCCTACCAGTAAAGTCAATTGACCCTGAACATCTGTACCACCAAGCTGCTTCAAACATCAATGCCTCAATAATTTTTGGGTCACGATTTAATTATAAGGATGAATATTTAGAGACATTGCTCACAGACATCGAAAAACTTATGAAGATTGTCATTGGACAACGGGCAATGGTGAATAAAAAAGCAAAGAAACTTTATTCACACTGAATGCAAATACCCTGCCTTGTTGCTAAAGGATTTTTTATGTCCACTTTTTTTACTTCTATTTACATTTCGTGTAAACAAGATTATTAACAATATTTTAACAGTATTTTTTGTATATATATATATATACACACATTTTGTTTACACTTGCAGTAGGTCTGCGGTATAGTATTTTTTTTTTATATTTTATTTTGAATTGCAGCTCTAAGAAATAGCTACAATGTTTTTTTTCCACTGCCATTCTGCAAGGTTTTCCATTGTTTTGCGGGAATCAAAATCCACATTCTTAAAGTTGTGCATGAGCACAAGAAGTCACGTGTTACTGGGGAGCCCAGAAACCTGACTGACTGTTACCTGGAGGAGATGGAAAAAAGTGAGATATATCCTTAAGTGTTTGTGTGTGTGTGTGTGTGTGTGTTATGTATTTTTATTGTGTTTATCATCAATTTATTTTATTAATTTTTGTTTAAAACATTTGCTCTTACAGGGGACATTTATCCAAAAAACTAATAACTTTTTTTTGTTTTTAACAGTTTACAAAAATCTTATTTTTTCATTGTTCATTTCAGTTCATTTCAATCAAACTATAGATGGATTATTTTGATCAGGTTAAAAATAACAACAAACAAACAAATAACAAATACAGCTAACACAATAAAAACAGAAATAAACTCTTTATATGTTAAACTGAATGGGGTTTTATTGTGTTTCATATTTACGCAACATCTACTGCAAAAAAATGTTCAAAATCAAAATACAAAAATCACTGCAAGGACATTTAATTACTCATATTGAAGCCCTTGTGCCAACTAGCCCCAGCCTCTGGTGAAACTGGTGATGACAATCACTTTTTTGCCACTTCATTGCATTTATTTCTTATCAATTACAACTGTTCAGCAGAACTATTGTGTAAACAGTGTTTTAATTTAGTTAACTATTTTAATAAAAATAAAATGTAATCCCACTCTCGATTCCTCTTCTTTTACATTCATGTGTTCTTCCAGCTGCTGTTAAACAAAGAAACACTGAATTTCTTGATTTTAATGTTGCAAACTAATAATCACACATTGCACATCTTCCACCAGAGGGAGCTCAGGAGTCCAAAAACCAGAATATCCACTGAGCCGCCTTCAAACCTCATTCATTCAAAATGACTCGCTTAATTATGCTAATAACAACTAAGCTCAAAAGCCCTCATATCTGAAGAAACTTTGCATATTTATCAATTTGAATTAAACCCTTGTTGTAGCTTTATGCTTGAGCATCAGGAAAGCACACAGAATAAGTGTTTATCCACATTTCTTCTGTTTGAAATGTAAAAATGTTTTTCAAAGAAATGTTAAAACAGTACTTTGTATAATATTCACGCAGGTAATAAAAAATATGTATTAAAATTATTTATTAAACAGTTAATATTAAAAATCACATGTGTTTAATGTATGCACTATACAAGCACTGAAAGCACTGGAATTGTGTGCTATATGGCAGCATTTTTGTTTTTAAAAGGAAATAACCTTTACAAAAACCTTGGCACACAAGTTTGAATTACTGATAAATAGACCAAGAGGTGTTAATGTTAAATGTTTGCTGTTTTGCCTGATTTTCCCTTTTTTTGATTAACTGTATTGAAGCCTACTAGGGTCAATTTGACCCCCACAATAAAAATGTGTGGTTTTTAAAACTCTTTTCTTTAGGTAACCAGAGAGGAAGGGGAAATGCTGACACTCTTCCTCTGAAATTTTCTGTGTTCACCCAAATACACAGAGACACACCTACTAAGTTTACACTCATAATACGGACCACCAGCAATACTTCACTTCTTCACTCACACCGCGTGATTATTAACTTTTGCTGAAAGTTTATTTATTTTTATAAACAAAAATGCTTACTGACGCCAAATTCACACAGACCTTCTAGCGGTGTATGGAGTAGCTGGACCTGTTGCCTGTGGTTTTGGACGTTCGTTTTCTTTTCGCCTTATTTAGTCCGTGCAGTCTTGTGTATTGTATGATGTAACATACTAGGCTCTCAAAATCAGTTCCGCCACCTGTCCACTTTTATTTGGTGACAGCACGATGAGCGCGTGATCGACATCACTAGTCGCTTCTCCTCTCAGAGCTCCGCCGGGATGTCAGCCGCGGTTCCTAGAAACTCGTTCAAAACCGGGAACGGCTTGGAGTCCGGTCCGGATGGAATTCGTACGATACGCAGAGAACTGTCGACTGAGTCCACACACAATGAATGGGATAATATTATGGAGTCTTCATCTAGAGGTAGGGACGCGGTTGTGCAGCATTACCAATACATATTAGCCATAGCCTACATATTGCATTGCCTATATGAAACTCATATGTTATTTTATCAAATTTCTCAATTAAGTGAATATATGGGAGAATTCTAAATAGATGTTGCTCTACAAGTGCTAACCACTGACATCTAAAAATCAATTTTTTTCTTGTTTTGGATCTTATGGACATCGAATCAGATAGTGATAACTTTATTTAACTTTTCAGTGTCCTTCACTTTCCATCCTGTTATTCTTTTGTAAAATCCCTGAAACTAATAATGACATCGTCCTCAAGGAAGTGACATCACCATTTTGGTGGTAATGTAAAACCACAAACATCAATATTAGTAATTAATTAAATGGATTCTGTGATGTTTTGTGGTATTAAGTGGTTTGTCACTAAAATGTTCAAAATATCAGTTATAAAATATTTAAATGTAGCTCAAATAAATTGATTGCAACCACTTATTATTATTATTTTGTAGTTTGTTGTAAAGGTAATTAAATGTCTGGACTTGATTACAGTATATTTTAAGGCTGATGTGCAATTCCTTAATCTACAAGACAGTTATCTAGTAAAGTGTTAAAAAAAGAACAGCATTACATGACCTTGTTGAAGAGCGTGTTTCAATTTCTTTTCAGATTTTAGGATCTCAAGAGGAAGCATCAAAGGTACTTCAGGACATCCTGATTATAATATACCAACAGGTGAATCCAGCTCTCCATAAAATACTACCCTCCTCTTAATACACTGTGACTGATGTGAATAAATCTGATGTAAATAGCCTCCATTGTCTTAATCTTAAATAATAATATAATACTATGCAGAAAAACTCAGTCAATTTAAGAAAAAGTCCATTTATTCACCTTTATGTCATAATCCAAAGCATATTGAAACACTTAATATTGTAAGTAATGTTGTGAACCACTTTTGCTAACCGCAGACCTCCAATGAAGTGCTTGTGAGACACAGAATTTGAGTTATTTTTTAGTAACTATTCCTTTAATTGAACTCTGACCTGCTTTGGTGACACTCAAAAAAAGAGTAACTTTTAGAGATCATACATTGGACTTTACAAAGGCCATTGACTGTCATTTATTAACCCTCTCAGTTAAACACAGCAATGAAACATCACATGATAATGGTAAAATAGAAAATCTGAACCATGAATATTGCTCTTGAGATGAATGTTTTAGATTATAATTGAATAGTAGAACTAGCCCTGGAATTTACAGCAGTATAAAGGTTTGAACTCTTTACATCACTAATTCACTTTCTTTACATATTTACTAGAGCTGACTGGAATATTTTCCATCTGTTAGTGGTAGATGTCATGTTAACTGTATACACCGTTTCCTGTTGCAGTTTTGGCTATGCAGCTGGCTATGGTGGAGGGGCCAGATCGACTTCCTGCCGATGAGGGCACACAGGAAGTGCTTTGCAGGAAACTTTGTGTGCTGGAAGCTGACCTCTCAGGGGTTATGACCTTAATCACTGTATGGTCATTGCTATTCAGACTTCATAAAATATTCAAAACATATTTGAAATGTTGTTGTTGTTTTTTTCAGGTAAATACATTTAACATACTCTTCATTTAACATCCCTCTCTTGCAGGAGTTGTCTGCTCATTTTATATCCATCAATAGTGAGGAAAGGACTATATTTATCACCTTTAAAACACTTGAAGAAATATGGAAGTTCAGCACATACCACAAAATGGGTCTGTTGTTATTTCAGTGCCACAGATATAATGTTGTATGCATTTATTAATAATGACGAATACTGTTAGAGCCAAGTGTGCTACCAAAAGTCTTTTATGTATGCACACCAAAGATGCATTTATTTTATTCAAAATACATTAAAAACAGTTGTATTGTGAAATTATTATGATTAAAAGCATGATCCTTAAGAAAAGCATGATTCTTAAGAAATCTGAAATGCTCATTTGGTGCTCAAGAAACATTTCTTATTATAATCAATGTTGAAAACCTTGTTTCTGCTTCGTATTGTTGTGGAAACCATAATACATTACATGATACATTCGAAAGTTTGGGGTAAGACAGATTTGAGAAAGAGAAAAAGAGGAACTATATTACTTAAAATGATCTAAAGTGTCAATAAAGAGAATGTTATTTCATAAAAATATTGTTCTATTGCATTTTGGGTTACACTTTATTTTGATAGTCCAGTTTAGACATTTAACTAGCTATAAGTAACTTTGCAACTACATGTCAACTAATTCTCATTAATTCTCAACTACGTCTACTAACTCTCAGAGTAGACTGTTGCATATACTTTGCAAGTATATGTCAACTTATTCTACAAACCTACCCTAGGTTTGTAGA
>JAUCMS010000127.1:22952599-22969231 GCA_032357445.1 Enteromius radiatus
TACAACAACTTGAACATTTACAACTATATACAACAAGGCGCCAGTAATGTTTGCACTTCCATTTTTCAGCGCCGAAATCGGACCTTTTCACTGACGTAATGACATAATGACGCAATAACGTGCACTTGCTAGTCTGTTCCATTTACGTGTTCTCCGAATGCTTAAGAGGACCTCGCCTAGCCACTGAAGGAAGTGACTTGGAAGGACCAGTCCTGCCAAGGACGCATCCTTGAAATTGAGAAACACCTAGAGTTCATACAAAAATTAAATTTTGTAGTCATTTATTCACCCTATTCCATTGTTGAATTCTATTGAATTTAATCACTCCATTTTATTTGCTTTGTTTCTTCTGTTAAACATAAATAAAACATTTTGAGAAGTTAGTGATCACCAAAATTGTTCAAAGTTCTAACATCATATAGGTTTGGAATGATGACATTTTCATACATTTATGACATTTAGGGACATATGGTTTAGCCCAAAGTTGTTGCAGCAGTAATGGTTTACCTGTAGTAAGGCATCACACACTATTAGAAAGACTGCAGACAGCCTTACTAAAGTTGATCATGTCATCTCACAGAGCCAATAGAGCTGCTTTAGATTACACCAAGCGAAGCCTGGGCATCTTCATTGACTTGGGCAGAAAACGCAAGGAGGCTCATGCCTGGTTAAAGGCGGGAAAGATTTACCATATCCTTCAACAGACAGAGCTAGTGGACCTCTACGTGCAGGTGAAAACTGCCTTCATTTTTGCATTTCTGCTAAATTTTTTAGGAGTTACTGTTACTGGAACCATAGGAAAGGGGTCACTTTTAAGCATGACTTATAGATCTAAATCAATTTTAAATATTATATATATTTCAGTATCTTTTATAATCATCTAAGTTGCACTTCGGAGTGTGCAGAAGTTTTTTTTGTATCATAATTTTGACCTAAATATTGAAATTAGTAATAATAAGAAATGAGTGTATGTGTCTGTTTCTGTGTCTGTGGGTAAGTACCAGGGTGCCAGCATGCTGTCCCAAAATTGCATTTCAAATATGATTTTGCTGGGCATTTGGTTTAGAGGTGAATTAAATGCCTGTTCTCTATGTGACAGGTAGCCCAGGACATGGCTTTGAGCACAGGAGACACACTCTTCACTCTGGAGATGTTGGAGGCAGCTGGAGATGTGTTCTTCAACAGTTCACAGGACAGGGAGAAAGCCATCTGCTTTTACAGGGTAGGTCATGTACACGTTGTCAACAAAGACTGTGTTGTTATTGCTCTCTGTGACTGCCAGTTCCCTGTTATTTCCTTTCTTACAATGTTTTTTTATTAGAAAACATTCATCACAATCATAATCCTTCAGTTTGTTTGTGTGTGTGTTCTGTAAACGTGTATTTGTGCGTTCATAAGGACCGAGCCCTTCCCATCGCGGTGAAGACGAGCAGTGCGCGCTCTCAGCTTAGGCTGTGTAATAAACTTTCAGAGCTCCTGCTACAGCTGGGACAGTGTTCAGAGGCCATTGAGTACGCTCAAACTGCATTAGACATTAGCTTGAGTCTGGGTAGGTTAACACACATTCACAAAATCAAGCACGCTCAAGTACTCTTAACATTTTGTAAGTTCAATTTGTACAATACCAGTCTGGCAAGATTTTCCCCTTAAACCCCGTTATGTAGAACTGTGGCTTTTTTGTGACTTTTCTAAAACCACGATGTTCATTGTATTGTACTGATTTATGATCCTTCACAGATTGTGGCTTTCTGCCAGATATTTAGTCTGTTTTGAGTATAAAAGCACACATGGTAAACTCATGTTCATGAGTGTACACAGCCAAAAACCTTTAAAGACAGATAACGGTTTTTCCCTTCATCTGTGTCTTTCTCAACAGCTGATGGTTTAAATGAGCGGGTGGCCTTCCATCGACTCGCCACTTTGTATCATTGTCTGGGTCAGTTTGAAATGGCAGAGCACCACTTTCTGAAAGCCCTGTCCCTGTGCCCCTCGCCCCTGCAGTATGATGAGGAAGCCCTGTACTATGTCAGGGTTTACAAAACACTTGGAGACATCGTCTTCTATGATGTAAAGGTAAGCCAGTGGAGGTGTGCCATTGGTTTGGCCAATGTCACGCTGGTTGTGATGATAAAACAATCAGAGAGCAATATTGTAAGACTGCAATACAGTGGGAAATCAATGTATAATTAGTTTACTTAAAGTCGTCTACATAGTTGGAAGAAGTGAAATTAAATTTGAAACAAACAAACAAAAAAACCCCTCCAGATTCTAAATTGACCAGAAGAGGGCAGCCTAAAGACATACTCAGTAAATTAGATTTTTTTCACACCTCAAAAAAGAAGCTTACTCATTTTTAGAATTCAAATATATTAATATTTAAATATATAAAGCGCATGATATATCTTGTCATCTAGATAAGACAAAAAAAAAATAAGGAAAACTTGTTTTTCCTTGTTCAATACAATAGTATTATTAAAAATTGTATTGTTTTATTATTGTTTTTTTATACATATACATAAAATAAAACAAATCACTGAAGAAATATTTTACTGTATATTATTAATAATTATATTGTAAGTTAACATTTAAAAAATGAATAATAATAATACATTTACAGAAAAATATTTCTATTCAATAATTCATATGAAGACAGTGATATCCTGGTATTATCAATAACCATGATATTTCAAAATGAAAACTTAACAGCAATTAATACTTAAATCTCTTAATAGAATAACATGACTAATATTTTAAGCTCTTAATAGAACAATAGCTACTAATATTGTAAGTTTGCTCTTCCTCTGTATTCAAGGACCCGTTTGATGCTGCTGGCTATTATCACTTGGCTTTGGCCGCTGCTATGGATCTGGGCAACAAGAGGTCTCAGCTAGAGCTGTGCACTCAGTTGGCCACCATCTATCACAACTGTCTCATGGACCGTGAACTCTCGCTGTTTTTTTACCAGCGAGCGAGAGTTTTTGCTAATGATCTCCATATTCGCCGTATCAACCTGGCACCAGACTACAGCTTCAGGACCACAGCCCAGTACAAAAACATCATAACTGGGGCAACAAGATAAAGCTGGACACTAATGGGATATGAAATCTCCACTGCATGCGTTTGATTTAACTTGTGTGTGAATTTCCCATGTTTACTTTTATTTGCTGGATGTTATGTATATTAGTTGATTTACGGAATGTCTGACTCATGAGACATGTTGATTATTCCGGCGAGTGTTTACTGGAGTGCAAGCAATACGACTTTCAGACTTAATAATCATCTAAAATTCTGGTTTTCCATTCTGTAAAATCGTATTACCTTCATTTTATACATGCAAGTGATGTCAGTGAACACATTTTTACCTCAACAAGGGCTGTTCTGTTTGTACTAAGTGCAGAGAATTACAGGAGTTATAGTTTCAAATAAACATGTTCATGGCTGGTGAAATACATGACTTGGTTCAAACCCTCTCAGTTCAGTGAAAACAAATCCACTGGCACTGCAGGGATGAGCGACTTGGTGGCATTCAGATGTATGTGCTAAAAACATCCCCTGGTCATCAATAAAAATTGGATGTAATATTTAATTGCTTACAGTATGTATCAAGGTAATTTATAAAAATCCAAACCTACAAGATCCTACAGTCCTACAATCACAGTTCTGCTCTAACAATAGATCTGTTGGTATCCAAGCAGTTATGATTCAGTCCAGATCAAACAGAAGACAATCAGATCTAGACTACTGGAGTAAGCTGAAATAATAATATTTGAATGTTTGTGAAAGAATGGTTATTTTCATGTAAAAGAATATTTACAGTGTAAACTGAATGTAATGTTTTCAGACATTTAACTGCATGTTAAAATGCATTATATAATTTAAATTGATATTAAATGCAGTTGGTTGAATTCACTGAAGCATGAGTAATTCCATAATCTGTTTTCATAATGAAATGTGGTTAAAGTATGTTTTAGAATGACATTCGTTTGGTTAACTAAAATATACTTTCATGTAATTTCTTTTTTCTTATATGTCATGCATTTAAATGTATTTGTATTGGCACATTTGTAACAATTTTTAGTATTTTAAAGCTGTTTTTATTTAAAGCTGAGTCGAATCAAGGCAGAAATAGCCCAAACACGTGAAATTACAGCATGCGCCATTGTTAATAAAAAATAAATAAAGCGGCGTAAACTAAGTTGATTCGGATTTTTGATTCGGTTCTCTCAAACGAACTGTTCGAAATAACCGATTCGCGGAAACGAGTCGAACTTCCCATCACAAGTGAATACTACAGCTTTTTGGGCTAAACGAAATTCCCCGCCTCCTCTAGAGAGAAGAGAAAAGCAGACTTCACTCGAGGATGTTGAGATGGTCAGCAGATACAACAAGACAAAACATCTAGAGTCTTCTCATGCATTGTTTTAATAAGCTGCGCTGAAGTCAGCGGGATTGGATAAGAAATTTTCCTCTTCCTGGGACAATTTCATACTGGTCTTTCATCTTATCCTGCTGGAACGCACACATCTAATCTGAAACAAGCTTTTGCACTGGGAATCTGATGCGTAATGGTGATCTCCAGAGGACACTGACTATCCAAGAACTGTCTGAGAATTCGTTTTCATTTTAAACCAAAAGGAAAATGCAGGTCATTCTGTTGGTTTTTATTTGTGCCAGAGCTGCTCTCGCGGACACTAAACTGAAGTGTCCCGAGCGCTGTGATGTGAGTAAGTGCCCGAGCCCGAGCTGCCCCAGCGGCTATGTGCCGGACCGCTGCAACTGCTGTCTGGTGTGCGCACAGGGAGAGGGAGAGCCATGTGGCCGCAAGGAGGATCTGCCCTGCGGGGACGGGCTGGAGTGCAAGCACCCGTCTGGAAAAAGACTGTCGAAAGGCGTGTGTCAGTGCAGGTACAGCAGTAAAGTGTGCGGCAGTGACGGGAACACGTACGGTAACATCTGCCAGTTGAAGGCAGTGAGCAGGAAAGCCCTGCAGCAGGGTCTGCCCGCGGTCACCAACCTGCACAAAGGACCCTGCGAGAGTAATCAAGGTAAGTGATTTGTGTATAGCAAGAGGAATAACTTTATATATGAAAACTTATTTAATGCATTCATTTATGCAGAAATTTTAATTGAAAAAAGTTTAAATACACAAATGGGTTACTATAACAGTGTTATTAAATCATAAAGGAATACAGTCAGGCCTCCCTTAAACGGTGTACTGAGATTTTTTGTGACTTCCTGATAAGTACTCATAGTGGTGTAGCAAAAGTTATTACCAATACACTAATAGTAGGACCTAATAATGGAATTGTGGTCACTGTGGTAAATGGGGGAATTCATATTTGAATGCCAAATATGCCTACCGCAAACCTTATAGAATGTTTATCATTCCACAAAAGGCCCTGCCCCATGTGTAAACGCATGTGTAGACTAAGATTTAAAAAGGTGTCAAAGTGTCATGACCTTGACCGCAAGGCTAGTTCTAAACTGTTAAAATTTCAACCCTGTTACCACCAGCCATGTTACTAGATTCTTTATAGATGACACAATGCAATTTATGTATTACTACTGTTCAATTCAAGTTGATACTGATTCATTGATACTGGTAAATTCCATAACAGCGTCAAGGTTGCAAAGTTAATTATAAAACATATTCATTTCAGCAATATTAGTAAATAGTGTCATTACTCAGCTCTAACCAGTTCAGTGTTCATTCAAATAAGTTCAATGTTCATAAGTAGCCAGATCTACAAATGACAATAGTTTTATTATGCAGCTTATTTCAGTTCGAATTTTGATTTCATTTAATAGTATGAGTGCAGTTTACATCAATTCTGGGAACAATTTTGTCCCTAAAGAGTAGTTTGGTTAACATACACACTCGTGAGTCCACTGTGTGTTTTGAAGATAACATCCTTGAGTTCCTCTAGCGACCGTCACATAGCATAACTCCACTGAAAAAGAGCAATCGTGAGTATTTTGAAAAATGGGACTGTGACCTCAAACTTTACGTGCAAATGGCAGCTGCAGAGAAGTTTGGAAAATAGGGCTGCTTTGTGCTCTGCAGACCGGGCATGATTTCCTGTAGGGTTCTCAGTGGAGCTATCCCCTTTTGCTCTGATTTTGGACAAAACCTCATTAACAACACCCTATCCTTTATCATTTTTAAAGGAAATATCAAACTGCTTTCAAATCTGCAGTAAAATATTCTTTCAGTGGTGACAGGAAAAGGGAGGAAATGGTACCACCTCTCTGGAAATGGGTTATCAGTGTGAGGTGACCTAGAATTTAATTAAAAGGCTATTGATGAACAAGAGGTGGGCTTTTAGGTCAAATATTTAGGTCTGTTAAACAATTAGTTATCAAAGTGATGTTGATAAACAAGTTTCGGGAGGAGCGCTCACACATGATTAGCTACAGCTTTTACCAATCACCTAATCAGCCTAATTTCCTTTCATCCAATCTAATTCATAAGCCTTCCCCTTAAATATGCCCCTTTCATTCCTTTCCATATCTCATTACGCATCCCTCCTCCACCCTCTTATTTCGCGTCTTCCTCAGGGGGGCGAGCGGGATTTGAGTCCTACTTCAGTCCTAGTTGGGGTTCTATCTTCTAGTGCTCGGGCGTTCGCCGACATCCAGGCTCGCTCCCTGGACAGCACACCAAATACGCCTAAAATTGTTTATCATAAGGAAGCGCAAACTCGTGAAACCAAGACGTCCGTCTGGTAGCAATCATCTGTTACTGCTGGCCCCTGCAGTGGCCACACTGATGTACAGTATATACTTGGTGAATAACCCAGTAGTGAGACAAGCAGAAAAACTGTAAGCAAAAGAACCCACAGAAAAGCCCATGGCTATTTGGAGAGCAGCATTAAATGTCACATAAATTATAGTCTATCATTCTATACTTTTTAAGCTACTGAGTCAAAAACCTCAAAATAAAACCCTAACCTTTGCAATCGCTGTATTAAAGCAACCCAGTGCCTTTGAAACAGATGCTGGCCATCATCTTTCCACCAGATTGTGCTCTTCTGATGTCTCTTCTCTTCACCACTCCAGACAGGAAAAAATGAATCAGGAAACTATTTAGAACATATTTCTATTGGACATTCATTTTTGGTTTATGCCTGGCCAACTTTAGGTCCAGTGGCATTTCTCAGTATTATATGTGATTGCCTAAATGAATTTGCACACATTGTCATTGGAAGTTGACTTACTTGGCAGTCGTGAAATCTGAGAGGTCATGGCTCAACTGGAATGTGCTTTTATACGGGGTGCTGCATTTGATTAATGATTTAACAGTTGAGTGTAATTCATTGCATGCTTTTTTTGGTTTCTCACAGCTTCCAAATTATAAAGCTTAAATATGTTCATCCAGAAAGCCAGGTATAAAGCTTTAGAATGTAAATTGATGTAATGTGGCTTATATATATATATATATATATATATATATATATACTTATACAGTATAAGCTTGTGTATTTACACTTCACAATTCAAAAGTTTCATGATCAGTAAGATTTTTTTTTTTTTCAAATATGACCAAAAATATATATATTTTTTCGAAAGATTTCTACTTGAAATAAATTATTTTCTTTTAAACTCTTGACTAATTAAAAATATGAGGCAGCACAATATTTAGCGCTGATAAAAATAAGAAGTGTTTCTTGAGCAGCATATTAGAACAATTTCTGAAAGATCATGTGACACTGAAGACTTTTAATGGCTGCTGAAAATTCAGCTTCGGCATTACATAAAATGTTTGCATTTTTAAGTAATCTAACTTTTAAAGTTTTTTTTTTTTTAAAGAAAATTAAATAATATCATAATTGTACTTTTTTCATGTTCAAACAAACGTAAAAAGATAAATCCAAACATTTCATAAAATTTTGGGTAAATTTCATTATTGTTTCTGTATTAAGGACATCTTGCATCTAACCTCTAAATAGAAGGCAACCTATTTCTTAATTACGACATGGACAAAATAAAAAAAAATGAACAGAGTCAGAGATCAATGCAGAGAGTTTTGCACAATGTAACAACAATGTAGGTCTCAACTTTTTAATGACTTCAAATTTGAGGTTAGGACATCCAGGGTGTGCACATGAAGGAATTATGGCTGTGGCAACAGGGTCACAGGAAACAGCAGTCAAGGGAAAAACCACCCTGATGTTTGCAGAAAATAACATGCCCTAATTACTAGGACTTTAAACACTTTCAGACACATACTACATACCCAGCACAAGTCAAGCATGCACAAGGATAAAAGCCACCTAGTGATGTTAGACCCGATTATAGAGGAACATTTCCTGTGTGTTCTCCAACTCTTCATTGCATACCATTTCAATCTGCAGGAAAGCATTGTATTTAAACACTGCGCGCTTGCTAATCATGCCCTCTTGAGCCAGAAAAGACAACACAGAGCTGGTTTTGATCATTTTATACATTGGAATTATTAACATGAGTAATTCTTTCTGCTAGTATAGGTCCTACACACCCCAGCAGCCCAAGGTACAAATTCAACTTCATTGCTGACGTGGTAGAGAAGATCGCCCCTGCTGTGGTGCACATCGAGCTGTTCCTAAAGTAAGCCCAAACACTTTCAAACACTTTCATGGTGTGGCAGCCATCTGTACGGCGCTTTAAAACTGTGAGGAAGGTGCTTGGCAAACACAGCTGTGTGAGGATCATTGCTGTCTGTAAATTAGCTGAACACATGCACAACTGCTTTTGCCAAGGCTAGTCATTTGTGAATGATGTCAGAGAGTGTGGCATGGAGAAACTGGGTAAACAGAGGTTTTATATAGGCTTGCTCATATCTTTATAGGAACATATAAACATACGTACTTATTGCAAAACACTTTTGCTGTTGTTGAGGTGAGTTGGGTGGTATGGGTATTAAGGTGTAAGAGAAGGGTCAACAGTGTAATTATAAGTGTAATTAAAGAAATTAATTACAGATGTTATTACATGCTGGTATTTTTAAAATATAAATATAATGTAAACTCATGGATGCACACAATAAGTGCATTGTATCAAATGATTCATTTAAATGTAAGTACATACAGTAGTTAAGGCCACTTAACATACACATGACCATAAAACTGAAATCATGGGAATTTAATAAAAAAATAATTTGCTAATGTTATAATATAAGTTAATTAAAAGGTTTATGTTTTAATAAGTGCACTTACTTTAGTGTGTTGACTAAATATTAAAACACACATGAGATCATCACATGAAGTGTACTTGATCCAATGTGTATTTCAATATTCTAAATGGCAACATCATTAATAGAAATATTAAAGTATATTAACATGTTTATCAGTACATCCAAACTAAAAAGTTAACTACAGTAAACGTTAACCACATTTGAAATGCAATAGAAATAATTATGAAATTATATAGAAAGTTGTACTGTTAAACCAAGTTCTACTACTAAACTAGTACTTTAAAAAAGCGTTCTTAGTTTAGTTCCTTTCATTTTATATAAACTTGTCACTAATTTGCTGTTAATAATGCAGTTACTGTAAGTGTCTGAAAACTTTATATTCCATGCACACTTGCAAAGTATATTCTAATGTACAGTATGTTATTTCAAAGTAGTCTTTTTGAGATGCTGTGAAAGTGTACTTTTTTCACAAACATGGGGAAACAATGAAAGCTTTATATGTTCGTTTTTACCCCCTAGCCACCCCTTATTTGGCCGGACGATTCCTCTGTCAAGTGGTTCTGGTTTTGTAATGTCAGAGACCGGGCTGATCGTGACTAATGCTCATGTGGTGTCCAGCACCACACCTGTTTCGGGTCATCAGCGACTCAAAGTCCAGATGCGTGGCGGAGATGTGTTTGAGGCCACTATCAAAGACATCGACAAGAAGTCTGACATCGCCACTATCAAAATCAACCCACAGGTAAGATGAAACTCTTCTTACCGTACTCTAAGGCCTGTCTTTATAATACAAAAGTCAAAATGTGTTTACTAAACTACTTCATTTGACCCCTTGGTCAGAAAAAGTTGCCTGTTTTACTGCTGGGTCACTCTGCAGACCTGCGGCCGGGTGAGTTTGTGGTGGCTATCGGCAGCCCGTTTGCCCTGCAGAACACAGTGACCACAGGAATAGTCAGCACCGCTCAGAGAGATGGAAAAGAACTGGGTCTCCGTGACTCAGACATGGACTACATCCAGACTGATGCCATCATCAACGTAAGACACTGAATGACCAGAACAACACATGTGATGAGTCTTACTGCTGTTGCGTAAGAAATCCAGGCATCCTCTGAAATTCATTTCTGAAGTAATGCATATGTATTGAGCTATTGGAACTATTCAGTTAGTGAACAAAAATATAAGAAAAAACATTTATCAACCTTATCATACCTTATTATGTTGCTTCATTTTTGATTTTCAGAATTTATGACAGCATTGATTAGAATTTGATTTGGAATTTGATTTATTTCAATTCTGACTGTTGGTTTTCATTCGTTTTAAACATGGCTCGACCTCTAAGTACTTCTCATCCTTCTCTCTCTCCTCCACTTCTACATCCTTGACTAGATAGAGAGATGATTAGTTGAGGTACAGTGGTGGCTCAAACCCATCGAGCAAATTTGGGTTGAGTTGGAAAATAAACTGGACAGATGTTGCTTGAGTTGCAGAAGGCATAGGATAGCATCAGTTTTAGTTCTCAGGAAATATATTGACGCCATGCCAGATGCTGCTGTTATTGCTGCAAAAGGTAGACATAAAAATCTTAAAGTTAAAACTAACCAGTATTCATCTAAACCAGGGGTCACCAAACTTTATCCTGGAGGGCTGGTGTCCTGCAGAGTTTAGCTCCAACTTTCTTCAACACATCTCTCTGGAAGATTGAAGTATACCTAGTAAGAGCTTGATTAGCTGCTTCGGGTGGTGTTTGATTAGGGTTGGACCTAAACTCTGCAGGGACACCAGCCCTCGAGCACTGTGTCTGGAGACCCCTGACCTAAACAAACAATGCCAAATAGCTTCTGTTGAGCCGAGTAATTACTTTGGTGAAATTTCATTAAGAGTCATCATCTTTATGGCGCACACACATTAGGATAGGTTACCTCCTTCTTCACTCCCTGTTATGATGACTTTACTCCTTACTGATTTAACAACCCTGTTCTCCTCATCCTCATTCCTGTGTCTTTGGTCGTCATCACTGACAACAGCGCAAGCTTGTTCTTCCTGACTCCCTGCCTGCTTTTTTTTTACCTGATTAGGCTGGCACTGCTGAAGAAGTAGAGATTATTGCAGCAGCCCATCGGTCAGTTCATTTTGAGAGATGGAGAAGAAGGGCAGGATATTTTATCACCCATATTTTATGGGTTTTTATCCATGCATGATGAGCCAGTCCTTGGTAAAATATATAAATAATAAATACATTTACCAATCCAGCCCTGGTTTTTGAATCTATATATTTGTTCAATTTATGTTCCATACTTTTGGCAAAAAAGAAAGTATGCAAAATTGCTTTGAGCATGGATAGTTAACATGATTATTTGGTTTTATTTGAAGTTAATTTAAAGTTTTGGGTTTATGTTTTTGTTAAATGCTTCGGTTAGTTTTGGCAAGAATCTAATCCCAGATAAAGTATGTGTAAAATTGTTTAAGAACCAACAATTAACATTTTCTATCTTTCTTTTTTCTTAGTATGGGAACTCGGGTGGACCACTCGTTAATTTGGTAATTATTTCATACTGTGATGTGTTTCAGTTTTCTGACTTACAAGAATAATTCAACCAAAAATAAGAAATCCCTTATAATTTACACTCCCTCGTGTTTTTACAAATCTATATATGAAACAGAAAAGCTATATCCTCTCATTTCTATGTAATTTGACTATTACATGTCAGTCTGCCTTTTAAAAATTCACATTTTGTTCCATAAAAGAAGGAAAGACATACTGGTTTGGAATGACACATTGGAACAATGCAATGACAAACATACTGATACTGAATTTTCTTCTTCTTTCGTCTTCTGTAAGGATGGGGAGGTGATAGGAATCAACACCTTGAAAGTAGCTGCAGGAATCTCCTTTGCCATCCCTTCAGACAGGATTACTCGCTTCTTAAATGATTCATTAGGAAAGCAGAACAAAGGTACTTGAGGCAACTTTTGTACAAGGGATTTTGTAGGGAGGTGTAATATTTTTATTTTTGAGAGTCATGCTTGCAGGATTAAATGTGTAAACACATTTACGTATTGTTTCAGAGCCAAGATCAGTGAAGAAGCGCTTCATTGGAATCCGAATGCTCACCATCACAGAAGTGTGAGTGTCCTTCACTACAGATGTTTAGTCAGTGTGTGTGTGTGTGTGTGTGATGCATTCTGTCTGTCTCCTCCAGACTGGTAGAAGAGCTGAGGCAGCAGAATCCTGATTTTCCTGATGTCAGCAGCGGAATTTACGTCCATGAGGTGGTTCCTCACTCCCCCGCTCAGAAGTAAGCATCAGTCAAACCAGATGCCCTGTGGTCTCTCTGTTGTGGTTGCGCTTCAGAACTCCACTGTCTGAGCTGAGTGGAAAACAACATACTGAAGATCACAATTACACCCTAATGCTGACACCATATGCACAGGCACATTTTTTTAACAATTTATTCTTAACTACATATTTATTTATTTTGCTCCTCTCTGCGTCAGTGTCCTGATCACCTGTCAGCTTTTATTTTAAAATTAGCTCTATATGTCGTCCTTTACTAAATCAAGCACACAACTGATATATAATTTGTCCAAATGCGTTTCAGAGGGGGCATCAGAGACGGTGACATCATCGTCAAATTAAACGGAGAGCCTCTGATGAGCACCAGCGACCTGAAGGAAGCGCTCAACCAAGACACGACTCTGCTGCTGGAGGTACGCAGAGGCAACGACGACCTGCTCTTCAACATTGAGCCTGACGTCATCATGCAGTGATGTCATCATCTATTGGAAATGTGAACCATCGAACTTTACCTGAAGACATTGGTTTTATCATATCAGCCATGCGCTGTCATGGCCGAAGGGATCCTTCTACAAAACAAGGACCTCTTTTACAAGCTGAGAGGAACCTAACCTTGAGCTTTTGCAATCTTGGTCAAGTCTGCCTAAGAGATTTTTATATGAAAGGCATTTCATAACAGCACACTCTCTATGAAGCAGGTTTGAAGTGGAGAATGATTTTGTTCATTGCAAATATGAAAACTTGCAGTACTGTATTTTGTAGAAGACAAAACTGGTGATATTTTATAGCCAATTCACAATGATATGTTAGGCCGGTGAATTTATATATGCACAGAACCACCTCATAAATAATGATAATAGGTAAAATACATATTTTTATAAATAAATATTATATAGATATATATATTACATCTTAATACGTGGACTTTCTTCTTGATGTGTCAACATTCATTGCTGAAACTTCGTTGTGGCACCAGTGGCAAGAATCAATTGCTGTGCAAGGTTTTTTAAAATAAATTTGATATAATTTGTGCAGAATGACTGTGACATTTTGTCCAATCAAATGCTGTGCGCTCTTTATATGCAGATATCAGAGTGAGACGTCTTCTGTTCATGTAATCTGTTTATCAGTCTGTATATGCTCATGTTCCTGTTTGTCTAAAATGTCTACAGTATATCACTAATTACGGTGTCTTCAAATATGCTCATATCATTTTTGGTTCTCTTCAGCTGGATCTATGAATGTTGGACCTATGAAATAAAAGTTTCTCAGAAAAGAATCAGAGCAGTCAGTTCAATTATTTTTAAAGAAGAGTCTAAATCATTATTTGTGTTAGATTATGCAAAAAATGCAAGTTGACACAGACACTGTCAGGTCTAATGTTTCATGATTAGCCAGCGTTTGTGCTGGAAATTCACAGATCCAGAATACCATCAGAACTTTCCAGTACACAAAGCTTTTTCTCTACTCCTCACTGTCTGGACAGGACCTGTGGATGACAAAATCCAGACATGACACACGGCTACACATTTTACAACTTTATCTTAGTGACTGAAGTAGACCTATCTTTATGCAAAACTACATCCAGATCTACGCTTTCCAAAGAGCTCATAGCGCCATTATCTTTAAATCTTTAATATACTTTATTAAGACATAAGTGTGGAATACTGGACGCTATGCAATCAACTGCTGCAGCTTTTAGCATGTAGCGGAGGGCTTCAGTGCTAACAAAATAATAAATTCATATTTTAATAGAGTACACCGTACATCATTAAGAGCACATTCTATTAAAATGCTTTCCCTGGGAATTAAATCCATTACCTTGCTGTTTCTGGCACCATGCTCTAATATTTGAGTTACAGGAAAGGTCAAAACTTTACCAACTGACAAAATTAAAGAGATTTTGAAGACACTACGTTTATGATTCAAAATGTATAAAAACCTAAAAAACAAAAGCAAATTGACTTGGCTAAGATGCAAGATGGCTGCCACCCGTCAGCTGTAATTTTTTCAAGAACAACCTGCAATTTGTGTTTTCTGAGATGAGGGGCTTCAGAAAATTGTTCTATAAATGGAAAGGGAGTCATGTTGCAGATGTGCAGTCTGTCTGAAAAGCTGCTTGAAGCAAATCCTGCATTTTTTCGTCAAGGTCTCGTTCAATTTAAATGGGTCACGACATGAGAAATCAATATTTCCTTGATCCTTTGACACACTCAGAAATAAAAGTACAAAAGCTGTCACTGGGGCGAAACCTTTTCAAAAGGTGCATGTTTGTACCTAAAGGGTCCATTTTGATGATCTAAAGATACATATTTAAAGTGTACATATCTGAACCTAATATGCTGCCCCAGTGATAGCTTTTGTACCTTAATTTCTGAGAGTGTACCATTAAAATATTCTACATGTTTTATAGCCTAAAATGTTTGCTTTGCTTTTAGGTAACTGAACTACAAAAGTGGCTCATTTTGATGTTCTGGGATCTGTGAAATCTCAGGTGGCTGCACCTCAACGAATACCTACTGTAACACCTTTGTACTAAGCCTATAACCTTGATGATGTTATAATTTCTACCTTAATTTATGGTTTAAAACTGCTGGTCTGGCACTGCTGTCCTGAAACTGCTGTGACATTCGACCCTGCAGCTCTGTAGGTGGTTATTATAATCCACAATGTGAGTGTCACACCGCTTTAAATGCAAACAAAACCAATTTTCATTAATAAACTGGATACAGTATCTAACAGATTCATGCACTAGAGCTACTAACAACATTACAAATGGGAGAATAAACACATTAATTTTGACAAGTAGGCTACACTTTAAGCTGAATCTGCACAAACCTCAGATGGACTGTAAACTGATCAGGCAGAGAGCCGTTTACCTCACATAACAGAATTGAGTCTTTCAAGAGTTAAGATAAATAGAAACATTGGGTTGACAGACTGGCTCTGTTTAGATTTAGCATATTAGCATATTAGCAGGGTGTTGTGGTGAAGCACTATACCAACACAGTGGTTCAACTCAGAATGGATCTTGCTGTCTACAAGCTGGTTAAATAAAGACTTGGCATAAAAAAAAATTAATTAATTAAACAAAGATGTGTTACATTGGGTGTGTTCTGTAATAATAATAATAATCATCTATGCAGCTAATCGCTAGTTCCTTAAATGTAGTCTCCCCAAAATCACTCCTAACATGTTGGTATAAAACCAAAACAAGCTCAATGTTTACATTTTTTCCTATAGGCTATACAAGGGAGAATCACCTTTTAACTAGTACAAAGTACTGTGGTAGTACCATGGTATCAGAAGGTAAAGTTGAAATTACTGATAATATTTATCACATGGTATTTATATAAGGCACTTCAAAAAGTATCAAATTACTATGGTATATCATGGTAAAAATCCAAATACCTTTTAGTAAGTAAAATACTAGCTAATTACAGAATTTAAAGCATATTTCATACAAATAAACTATCAATCAATTTTTGACACCAATGTATTTCAGATGGTTTAATTCAAGTTCATCTTCTATGAAGTCTGCTACGGTTTCCTGACCACATCAATAAAAACAAACTAGTGGAGTGTCCCAAAGAAGCCACAAGCCGTTAGATTTGTGCATGTGTGTAAGAATGTTAATTCAATGAGACACGCTCTTGCAGAAACACAGACTTGACACTGAAGAGCACGCTGTTGTCCAGGGCCATCGGCAGAGACCTCACGTCACTGTGTGGAATGCAGACAAAGAATGACACAAAAGAAGAGCAACAAATGCTGAAAAAGAGAGGGACAACTGAAATACATTTATTCCTGTGTTCAAAATAACAGCATTTATTCAAAACATATTTGTTTGATCAATTCAATGCATCCTTTCTGAACAAATGTACTGACAACTCTGAGTGATTTGTGTGGTAATGTGCATGACAAAGTTAATGTGTTTGGTCTTGGCAGAATAGATGCTTGCTACGGTCAATAGAAATACAACATGCTGCTGCACATATAACATCCATGAAATAACCCCCATATAGCATACATTATCACCCTGTAGGAGATATATATATATATATATAGATATATATATAGATATATATACTTGATTTGCTCTGTTTGACAGAAACGTGGCTAAAACCAGATGAATACATTACTTTAAATGAGTCTACACCCCAAG
>JAUCMS010000127.1:22990211-23002134 GCA_032357445.1 Enteromius radiatus
CTCCAAGATGGTGAGAAATAAGATTCTCTGGTCTGATGAGACCAAGATAGAACTTTTTGGCCTTAATTCTAAGCGGGAAGTGTGGAGAAAACCAGGCACTGCTCATCACCTCCAATACAGTCCCAACAGTGAAGAATATAAAAAAATATAAAAATAAAACGCAAGTATTACAAAATATGACATTAAAATGTGTAAAAATTCAATAGTATGTAGAATTCAGTGGAAATCCCTGGCAGCTGGGGATGCTACCGGAAGTGGCACCGCGAGCTGCCACTGCCAGCATTCGCACCTGCTCTCTCTCAAAGAACATTTCACTATAAATTTTACAGATAGCCCAAATGTAAAAACACCGTAATGTTGTTGTATTCCCATTTGTAAAATAGACTACAAATTAAATGTAGTCTACCTTGAGCTCATGATAGTATGTACAGTATAACACAATTTTCTGTTTCTATTTGGCATAATATTTACACACAGAAACTGTGCAAAAGACTGATAAATTCATAATTAATGGCATGGCTTGCTCAGTCAACAGAGACACACAGGCTGTAATTTACTGCTAAAAATGTTTGCGGTTCAAATCTCAGGTCTGAGTGCTCATGGTACACACAGTGGGTACAGACGTACACCTGCAGGCGCCACTGATCTTACCTTTCTTGGTCAAAAAATAAATTAATTAATAAATAAGAATGTTTGAAGATCAGAAAAACATAAACACCTTACCTTGAATGCAATGATTTCATCCCCCTCCAGAAACCGCAACATTTCCTTCCAGCTGAAGGATGCTTTCTTCCTGTAGATATCTAGTGGACCACTGGGAAGGTCAGGGATGCCCTCATCCATTTTCTCTCCCAAAACAAATTTAGCATCTGTGATGGCTGGTGCACTCATGTTCTGATGCAAAGGCACTTTAAAACCTCCATGAAAAAAACAACAACAACAACAAATCAATCATGTTTACAACATGGCTAATGATAACTGTCTTGATTTTCTGAGGGAAACAAAATGTATACTGGCAGTAACTTATGCTGTTGCAGTTGTAGTATGTTTAGTAAGTTTGACTTAACCATTCCCTTTGTAATGACATTCAGGTTCACAATATATATTGTGTATATTCCTATGCTACCCTTTCTGGACACCTAGAACTGTAAATCATTGCGCATTACTTGCTATAGACTTTAGTTCAAATTTTGCAATATTCTCCATTTGATTAATGTATAATTAATTTCAAAAATCCTTTTTAACTTTTTTGCCAAATTGAAATCTGTGAGGTTAATACCTGTGATCTAGTTATCAGGCCAACACAATGCAAAGTTCAATGTCAGTTACAAAACTCGCTATCACAACACAGCTCAAACACAACACCAACGACACTTTTCGGGTGGGAATCTAACTTGTTTAAAACAAAACAGTAATGTGGCACACGACATAATAAGTTAACTTAACGTACATATCATAATATCAAAATAAACATGAGCACCTCCAGTCATGTATTACTATTCTATCAAGCTAGCTAAAGCTATTGCTCTATTCATAAACAGTAAAGATTTTTTTTAAAGAGCATTGCTTTTAAATGTGCAGAAGAATCTGCTTTCATATTATTATTTTGAACAGTGCTGAAATAACTTTTGTCTTACCTTATCCGGTAACCTCGAGACCTGTACTCTGCACTGCCCCTTCGGAGGAGGAAGTTCCCGCGTGACTAAATACAACCAATCAGCGAAGCGCCTCTGCTTAAAGGCGCACTGCACTGAGCAAACGCCTTTCAAAGCCAATCATAAAGGTATACCTGGAAGAGTGTGATAGCTTTGGGGTTTTTAGTTTAAACCAACAGGTTATATTCTCAGACAGTGGCAATTTTTATGTATACAGCACATTTATTACACAGTGATAATTCAAAGTACTTACTCTAAAAAGTAAAAAATATATAAATAAAAAAATCACGAAAGAATCATAAGTTAAATACGAACTGAATAACTAAATAACTATTAAAAGTAATACATTTAAACTGATTACAAATAGATTATTAATGTATTTAAAACATAAAATAAAAATTCTAATAAAAATAGCACAAATAAATAAAAGACTACAATTTCATTACTACTGTTAAAATATTTTGAAATGAAGTAGACACTTTTTTTTATTCTTTCAAAAACAAAAAGCAGATATATAACAATATTTAACATCAGCATATAACACAATACAGAACACAAACAAAAAGGGGGGATACATAACAAGCATATATCATATACCTTACAATTTACAATTTTATTAGAGATGTTTTTATACATTTCTTGTTTCTAGTAATTGAAATCAGTGAGTCATAAAATATAATAAGGTATTTACAAAAAAAAAAAAGTAGACTCTTTTCTGCCACACATGAAGGGGTCTGTTTTGAGTTGTTATCGTAATTTTGTAAGCCAGGGGACGCTGTTATGCAGTTCTACAGAAAGACAAGAGGGGTGTACTATATGCACACGTGCACTTCCTTCTTTTAGGTTTTGGATTTTGAGCCTGTTAACGGGGTTTTTTTTTGCTATGATATGACTACAGACAACCCCAGAAAGGGAACTTTGGAAAGAAATATAATAACCACATCATCACGTGTAAAAGGAATACAGAGATGGCAAACAATAGCTAACTTTCCAAAGAACCTCTTTAGTCTGAATTATTTATTATTATATTATTAAAATATATTATTTACATTTTAAATTTTAAGTTATATTGGTCTTATTTTAGGTTCTCTTTAAAAAAAATAATAAATAAAAAAAATAACTGCAGTCTTTTTGTGTGCCTCTGCGTCATTTATATTCATTGCCACCAAAAACAAAATAAAACATCAACAACAACAACAACAACACAAGAATCTGACAACTACATTAAATACTATATACTGATAAAATAGTGGTGTAGAAACTATTTTCATTCAGAAATTGCCAGGAAATTGAAGAGGTGGCAAGTAACACATTGAATTAAATGGTTATACTGTAATTGGAAAGACTGAAATAGAATTTCATGTAAAATGTCCTCCAATAGCTAATGTTTCTTTTTATTATTATCATTTTTTCACAGTGTACAGTAAATACTTTTAAACTATTTATTGTATTCCTAACATAGATATAGGCTTCACACAGATTATGACCTCACTCTTTCTCACGACCTCTCATCCCTTCTCTTCCTCTGAGATCACTCGACCCCTCTCATCCTCTCTGTTTGTTCCATGGGGAGTAATGACACATTGGACAATTTTGTGACCCACTTTGTGCCCCTGTCAGGCTTAACACTGAACTCAGAAACACTAAACAGAAACAGATAGACATTAAGCATGCATGGGTAAGCAATAACTCTGTGAAAGCTTTCTGTGTACTATATGGGCAAACGTGCCAACATAATAGTTGAAACAAACAAATAATGGCCTTATTTATATATTATACAAAAAACAAACAAACAAAAAACCCTCCCTCTCAGTTAAAGTTTATGGATAACCTCTTCAACAACTTTTATGGCCATTATTAAAAAGTTTTTTAGATGAAGTTTTGTTATATTTGTTATATGAATATTTATTTTCACTACATTTCAAATGACTTTACGTGTAGACTTGAATGACTTTCAATGGTTAATAGAGAAATCAAGCTTTTGTTTATATACAAATAAATGTTTTTAGATTTTAAAAAAAATTATAAAAACTTTAATATAAGCTAAAGCATGTTTAATTAGCCTACGTAAAGTAAATAATAATAATAATAATAATAATTAAAAAACAGGAATTGTATCACAGATACATTTTTTCTCAGTATTGTTTATGATTACTATTATGATTATTAATAACAGTATTATTTAATACGTTTTAAAAGTAAATTATGAGCCAAATCCAATATTTTGTAGTTATCTTAATAGACACCAAAGTCATTGGGGTGAGTGTTTTGTGTCACACCCATAAAGCAAAATAAGGCTGACCTAATGCTATAACGTTAATGTAATATTTATGTCCTTCATTTCCTCTCTCTAAGTGCACGTCGTTTTAATGGATCTGAAAACAGGGAAATGTTTTGTGATATAGAAGCTTCCGCTTACTGTTGAATCTTGTCATCCTTTGCTATCGGTATGCAAACAATGCGAAAACTTCTTCGGTTTCAGCTGTGAAGCTTCTACTACAGTTTGAATTACAAAATCTCCGAACGGCAAAAAACTTTATCATTTCCCCCTTGAGATGAGAGCAGCGCTTTTGTGTTCACTTCCCGAGCTCGCATTGGGTGTGTCCGCCCTGTCAATCAAGACTTGCTCAATCGTCAAGCTCCGCCCCCATGCTCTCGGCTCGCTGCAGCACAAGGACTGTCAACTCACCGCGCAACTTTGCTCAATCACTGGATTTTACATCACTTTTTGGAGTACGAAAACTTACTTTTCTGGGGTGTAACGTTATTGGACCGGCCTCGGATGAAATGGAGGTTTAGGAGGGCTGATTGTCGTTGTAAAGAGTAAGCTTTGGGTCATATATAGTGTTTGATGGCTGCTGGGGATGGAGCGCAGCTGCCGGCGACCGTAGCGGCCAGCAGGAGCGTGGAGAAGGCGCTGGAAGAGGCTGCGTCCAGCGGAGCGCTCATCCTCTCCAACCGCAAACTCAAAGAGTTCCCCCGCACCGCCAAGAACTATGACCTGTCCGACATTACGCACGCAGGTAAGACTTAAAGAAAGCGGTCACGGGATGAGGGAGAGGGAGAGGGGGAGGAAATGTATCAGTGCATTTAATGTCCTTTGTTTGAGTGTCTTCTTCACCTGCGCCCCTTCTGCAGGGGTGCACCAGCACCACCATCATCACGCCCGCCCCAGAAAAAGCGGATCTTTCACTTTAGTGATCTTTGTAGGAAGCGGATCATCTGATAAGTTCATTTTAGTCCTCGTTTTCGTTTTTAAAGAACTCCATTAACGCCCGTGCCCCATCTTAGTGTGTTTTAAAGTCAGGTTGTTGAGTTTGAGGCTGGTGTGTTTGCTTTAAAGATTGAAGACATCTGCGCTGTGCTTCTCTTCCTGTTGTTGAGATGGAAACTACTCTGGGGCTGAGCCATCTTACCACAGACCCACTGTAAACTTCACTATTTGATCCGAGTGCAGTGAAAACCCTGCGGAACTGGTGATATAAAATGATAATGTTGTAGTCAGCTCTTTTGAGTGCGCACTCATTGGTATTGAGATCCATCTTGCCAGCAGCAGTAATATGACCATCTGCTCCTCTTATACAAAGTGGGTATAAAGCATTTTGTCTTTGAGCCATATAAACCCCCACACGCACATGGTCTGCAGTCTAATAGAGACGTTGCAGTGCATTGAATAGTTAGTTAGACTGAGCTAGCATAATGTTAGTGGCATTTCGTGCCATTTACTGTAATTTCAGTTCTTGTACCTCTTTTTTTGTACGTTGTTATTACAGCTGGGGTTATTGACAAGTTAGAAATAGTCTCTGCTGAAATATTTACATTTGAATTTACAGCTTATTAGACTAAACAGTACTACAACTGCCTGCATTGCTGATATTCACATACTGGTTATGTAATCATCATTTTAAATGTATTAAGGTTGCCTTATTCCAGTTAAGCCAATATTACAAATTGGTAAACTGGAAAATGGCTGAGTTATTCAGGTTTTTGGAAATGAAAGCGTATTCACTGTATCTGAACATACTTTTCATCTGCACAGTTGTTGAAAAGCTACAGAACAAAACCATTGTATGCCATTGTTAAGGACATGAATGAGAATTATTAGAGTTCAGTAAATGAAATGCATCGTAATACATATCAAGAATGAGCATCTCCAGCTTAAGTAAATGCACACATGGTCGTTTATTCTGAATATACTGATTGTGAAGATTGAAATAATCCAATGTTGTTGTTGTTTTTTAATTCACTTTTAATACATTTTAATCATATCAGATGTTGTTCTAAATGGCAGGCCTAATTGAGAAAAAAAATAATTAAGTTTAGTAGTCAATCTATACTGTAGTTTTAACTTTTTTTCTGTCATGGTCTTGAATATTTGGTGACATCATTGTCAACAAAGAAGATTTATTAAGAATTTCATAAGTATATTGACTTATGCCACTGAGACATTGTCGAATTTGAGTTTTCTACTCTGTTGCTTAGTATGTTAAACCCTGTCTTTAGATATTTTAGATGTCTAATCTCATATTTTTCTGTGGAGGTTTTTCACATCAATTTTCTGCATTGATAACCATGTTGCCTTGACAACCGTACTGTACATCTGACTCTCAAAAATCCAAGCTCCAGTTTGGGATCCGTCCGAGGGTGTGGAACAATTCAATAAAACTAGGCTCGAAACTGCCATTTAAAAATGCTAGAAATCCAAGCATAGATCCCAGTGCAAACAAAAAAAAAAAATCATTCCATAATAATCATGTTCCCCAGACACACCTTCCATCAGGTAGAGAATGATTACTAGGTGTTGCTCACATATTACTGGTTGCAGTTGCAGTGTGTATTTTAAGTGTACTCAAAGGTAGGTGGAAGATGATAGTGTCTCTTTGGCTAGGAGACTTAAGAAGGCAAGGATTGATGGGCCTTGGTTTGTTGTTTGACTCTTTTTAGTCTCTACACACTTATAGTCCCATTCTCTACTGAAGCTGATTTCCCCTCAGAAAGGTCAGGGGTAGAGTTTTGCTGGAGGTCCAGATCTAAAGCTCAGGCTTATAAATCCACCAAGACCCCTTAAAAACAGACCTCTGCACTCATAATATTGCTGCTGTTGACTTCAGCCTACAACAATAACACAAGCTAGACTGTGCCTCAGCATTTTAGGGTGAGATGTCGTCCCAGACCGAGTTTGTTTTCATCGGAGGAGTGGAATAAATTTGGTTATTTGAAAGAGGTGCTGAAAGATGGATGTAGAGAAAGAAAGCTTAAGATAAGAGTGTATGAAAACAAAAGGACCACCTTAGGAGCAGCTCTGAGAAGAGAATGTTCTCAGGACATGGGCAACAAAAGGGATCCTCCAAATGAAATTACAGTAAATGTGTTTTTGTGTGTGCGTTAGATGAAAATATTAGTTTCCATTCCAACTCCTACTTGTGACCGTGCCTGGGGCATGAACGTCATGTAGCCCGTAGCACAGTGTTTCATTCAGAGGGACACACACTCCATACCACAACTAAGCCTTACAGCAGCTGAAAGAAATAGGGGAGGAAGAGAGGCCTTTTTTTGATAAAACGGGCTTGTGGGCTGCTCCCATTGTCGTGATATTCCCGAAATAGGGACCCTCCTCTTTCCCCCCAACTGGAGTCCCATTCCCCTCCTCCATTGTCTGAGGCAGGCTTTTCTCTCTGCCCCTTGCTTTTCCCATTCCTGTTAGTACTCTTGGTTTTTATCTCTTTTCTTTAGTGGTCAGGTGAAGCTTCCCATTTGTCCAGGTCATCAAAGAAGCTTTTAAATTTGGTGTTGTTTGGGTGCTTTCAAAGGGTTTTCTGGAGATGGCCTAGATTATATTCTACAAGATACTTTCCTCATGGCTTATTTCCATTGATCTGTTATCCCCCCATCAGTAATGTTTCCTGTCCGACATTAGCCCGTAGGCATGGCTGTGTCTGTGAAGGTCTGGACTGTCTGGATGTTGGGCTAATAACGGTCTAGTTTTCTGGCATACAATCAGAGTTGCATTTGACTATCTGTGCTACAGTTTTGACTGTGATTCGGTTGCCTGGTTGTTCAGTCATTGTTATAAACAAACTCCTTAAAGCGGATTGCATTCATTAAAAATTTCTTGATATCCTGTTATAAAAATAATATTGTTTTTGTATTTTATAGGTAAATAGTTATGGTTCATGTGTGTTGATTCATGTTCACAGGCCTCATTTAATGTCGTTTTGTGGGAGCTGCTCAGGCTCACAGCACAAGATGAGACAACATGACCAAAGAAATAAACATTCACAAGTTGTGAAGTAGTGACAGGAATAGAAGTATATAGTTTTGATTATTCTAGGAAAGTCCAAACTACATCTATAACAATAATAATACAGAAGAACAATACCATTGTATCACTTTAAAACTGTTTTTAGGCTTAAGAAAGATAAAAACATTGTTAGCCAGTCAGAATCCACCTGACTTGAGCGTTAAGACAGCAGATTGATGACATAACTGCAGCGCACATTTATAATTGTTGCTGTGGATGCTAATGGGGTTTTCATTATAGTTAGATAGTTAGTCTTGCTGTGAATGGAGGGGGGGGGGGGGGATAAAGAGAAAATTATTAAATAATTCAGACTCGCCCTCATTGTTACAAACGTTTTCATCAATGTAATGCAAATGGAGATTTTTTTTCATAAAGAGATTTCTGTCCCTTAGTTGAATATACATTATACCAAAACTTTGAAGCTTCAAAAAGTTCCCTAAGAGACTGTAAAAGTAATCAATATTAAGATTGTTTAGTGCTTTTTAATTTTGCATCTTTTTATCTTCTTTTGTGCTCCGTGGGTCATAAAGAGTTTGGAGAGATGTGAGGGTGGGTAGATGATGACAGAACGGGAGCAGATGATCTGCAGAAACTATGACTTGATTTGACTGAACAAATTTAGACAGAAATGCATGATTTCTCCCTCAGTGTTTTAGACGAACACATTTTTTATCTTGGTTTTGCAAACTTAACTACTGTGTGTGTGTATATACTGTGTATATATATATATATATATATATATATATATATATATACACACACATATATATCTGTTATAGAACTGTGGTTTTGCAGCTTCATTGTCACAGATACAAATAATATTTTTAGTTTTGAGTGCATAATTTTCCAGATAAAGCGTTTGGTGGGGGTTTTTCTTCCTTTTTTAAAATGTACCTTAATTGCTATCATGCTATTATGTACTTTTCAATGTTGCCATGCATCACAGAGGTTCTTTTTAGATCAGTTTGAAGGATTCAGTTCACACCCACACATTCGTGTCAAACTGACACAACAAGGAAGTAAAAATGACACTGACTGCCTTTCCCAGTCAGGCAAACACCATATCCCGTATACGTACACAGTGTGACACAATGACCATTTCATGGCAGAGTTGATGCATGTGACTTATTCATGTGGGTTATGCAACAAATCAGCAAAATATTCTCACATTTGTTGTTAGCAAGAAGTTTTGCAGCATCTTTCTAGTTGTAGAATGTTTTTTTTTTATAGGTAGCTCACTGTTTTGAAATGATCCCTTGTGTTTTGTGGGTCATTCAGAAAGTCCTTTTTTCATAAAGGTATTTCCTGTTGTGCTAGAATGTGGTCAACCTTGTGCATCACTAATGAATATTAAACATTAGGCCATTTTTCCTATGCAAATGAGCCTCTCAGATTCAGACACAGAGGACTTATTATGAATTCCACTCTGCTAGGCAAAAGTTCAAGTTTGTGTGTTTTGTGTCATTGTGTTTTGAGTGTTCGCCAGCTGTGTTTTGTAAGAGAGTGTGTGCCAGCTGTTGGAGACTTTAGTGTGTGTGAGTGGTCATATCATGTTTATGGAGTGCATATATATGTGAGAAATGCAGATAATTGTCCATAAGTGACTGCACCACCAGCTGTAAGATAGTCAACACGCACTCTTTTGCACAGTGTTGTTCTGTTTCCCCTTGCAGTTGCATTTCCACTATACAGCCACCGGATGTGGGCTCCTTGACTTCAACTTCTGCTTCTCCTCAGCAACAAACTCAGCTTTACTCCCTCCCTCTTTTTCTCTCTCTTCCTCTTCCTCTCCTTTCACTCACACTTTTAAAGCACAACAGATGGTCAGAAGGTCTCAAATCTCAAGAGAGGAGCTCAGCTAGAAACCCTCGACTTCTAATTGCTATATTGCTTCTTTTTTTTATAACAGATGTCCATTATAATGAAGAAATATAATGAGTTGTTGATGCTGTATTATTATCAGTCTTTCTGCAGCAGAGGCCATTGCAGACTCAGAAAGCAGGAAGTCTTCTCAGATTTTTTGCCATGTGACACTTTTATTTAGCTTTTTTCAGTTTTCTGAATTAGTTGTACTGTGATGGCTGGCGCTTGAATGCTTTTAGGACTCTGCAAAACAATTCATCATGATTAATTGCATTCAAAACGATTGTTTACATATTACATACATGTGTGCACTGTGTATATATTATGTGTATGTATACGTAAATACACACACACACACATATATATTAGTAAAATATATACATACATTTTTTTATATATATGTATATGTGTGTGTGTATACTGTATGTATATATAAAATTGCATATAAATATTATATATAAATATAAAATATTTCCATATTTCTTCCCCATATTTTTTATTTAATTTTAATTTGTTGTATTGTACAATGCTTTGGGCTCCATATATAATGATATGTAAATGTTTGCTGAATGTTCTCTATACCATGTCATGCTTCATTCACTCGTACACATTCTGAGCTAACATCACCTCCACGCACACATGGGGTTATATCTCACTGCACACATGGCTGTGTTTAATGAACGCACAGTTCATATGGTGTCTCAAAATATCTGCTCCTCCCCTTTCCACATAAGCATACTTGATAGGATGCAAAAGTTCAAATCTGATTGAGGTTTAGCTGTTTGAACACCAGCTCCTGATAAGTTATGTAACGTGAAGCATGTCCAGATGGCAGAATCACCATCTCCCATTAGTCTTTAGAGAGGCTCCCGGGGGTGATTACTGTGTTTGTGTGTGTGTGTGCGCTTGAGAGCGTGGTGAATGTTTGGTTGAGAGCAAGCGAGTTAGACCACTTCAGACCTCTGATGTAGATTATCGAGAGAGAGAGAGAGAGAGAGCATTGAGGATTATCACACTGACAGTTAGTGCTAGTTGATTGTTTTGGCCAAATCTGTGCTGGTCTGTGAAAAACTCCATAATGTGAGGAGGTTTGTTTGCGAGGGAGTTGGCGTGTGGTTGCTAAGGTGTTCTGAGTGAGGTCTGCAGTGCTATTAGGCATTTGCTAGATTGTTTTGGGTGGTTGGTAGAGGGGATGTTCGTGATTTATCCATTTAATCTATATTAGCACAAATACACATTATTAATAGTGTCAATTTAAAAATGAATGCTAAAACTGATTGTAAACATGGCCTTACAGTGGACTGAAAATTTACTTGTACTTTAATAAAATAGTAATAAAGTTTTTGAGTCCATCGCATGCATGTTGTGATATTAAACACAATGGAAACAAGCCACAACACAACAAAATTAGCCCAACACAAATAAACAAGTTGCAACAAAATGTAAACAAGTCACTACACAACGGAAATGAGTCATACAATCGTACATCACGAAAAGACAAATTTTGCATAACAATAACGATATATATATTACAATATAGTTATTTTCTTCTTTTAAAAAGGTTTTTGGATATTACAATCTTTGATACCTTAGAATTTTCATAATTGTCACCAATGTCAATATCAAACTAATACAAGCTTAAAAAGAGACCTCTACGAAGATAAAGAAAGTCAGTGATGAAATAAGGATAAGAAACGAGATACAATAAATATGAAACATTACATTGTGCAAATGAAGTCTTCATTGTGTTAATTATATCTACATAGATAGACTTAGCATGTGTATTATGTATTCTATAAATATATATAAATATAAATATATCATTAGTATTATTTTTTAATTTGTTCTTATTAAAGTTACCACAGTGATTTTATTAAAAGCATTGAGGTTTTAAAACTGCAGATGTAGTCCCTCGTTTTGTCCTGGCTGGTCATTCTCCACCTGATTCTCTCTCCCTTTCACGC
The DNA here is from genome assembly GCA_032357445.1 of Enteromius radiatus. Lineage (NCBI taxonomy): Eukaryota > Metazoa > Chordata > Actinopteri > Cypriniformes > Cyprinidae > Enteromius > Enteromius radiatus. The sequence continues at coordinate 23,001,995 of JAUCMS010000127.1, forward strand.
CTCGTCGTGGTGGTGTGTAAAGCAGTGTTGTTTTTGACTACCATCTTAGATTTAGTCTTAGTGTTTTGGACTAAAATGCTTATTAGTTTTAGTCAAATTTTAGTCACTTCTATATGTGATAGTTTTAGTCTAGTTTTAGT
>JAUCMS010000127.1:23025185-23042186 GCA_032357445.1 Enteromius radiatus
ATTTTAAATTGAAATAATATTTCACAATATTACAGTTTTTTTCTGGATTTTTAATCTAATAAATGCAGCCTTGATGAACATAAGAAACATCTTTAAAAACCAATAAATATCTTACTGACCCCACATTTTTGAATGGTAGTGTGTTTGTTTATATATAAATATACACCATTATTATAAATTTGTAACTTAAGGAAAAAAAAAAAATAATCTGAAAAAGTATTTTTGAGACTTGTGGACACTAGTGTGTGTTTGTTATACTGGAAGTATATACACTACCTTTCAAAAGTTTTGGAGATGTCTTTTTGTGCTTACCAAGTCTGCATTTATTTGATCAAAAATACAGTAAAAAATAATATTTAGAAAAATTAGGACTGTTTAAAATGTTCAGCAGTCTGCATTACTCCAGTCTTCAGTGTCACATGATTCTTCAGAAATCATTCTAATGTTGAAAACCGTTTGCACTACATGTTTTTGTGGAAACAGTGATACATTTTCTTCAGGTATTTTCATAAATAGAAAGTACCAAAGAGCAAATTGATTTGATTTAAGTATTTTAATTGATCATTACTGATGTTGGTGACTATCACTTTTGATCAACTGAATGCGTCTGCTAAATGTATGAATTGCTTTCAAAATGCTAGTGCATGCATACCGTGCATGTTCATATAAAGTGCAATGTACTGTAAGAGTATTTGATATACCTGTATAAATCCATGTACTTTAGAGAAAAACACACCGCCACCCATCAGCACAAACAACTTTACAAACCCCAGAACAAATCAAAGTAACAGAAAATAACTGAGCTGTGTTCATGCACTTTACCAACCATTACTGGTCATACAGTATAGCGACAATGAAGCTTTGGCTCATTCTTCTTTTCATACACAGTGCTTATTATTCAGATGCAGCGGTTGAGGATTTGTCAAGACATCGACTCTGCAGGAAGTGTTAGAAAGAACTGTAAAAGCTGCTTCAAGGATTTGTACAATTAACACTAAAAATAGATGAATGTCATTCCTCTGAGCAAACTGCGTTTTTAAATCATCAAAGACTTTCTTCCTTACCGTACTCGGCAGTGTTACGGAGCAAATGCACTGATTAGGGCGCTATCAGACACAGGTGCAGTTACACTGAAATCATGTGAAGCACCATATCTGCATACAGCTGTACTTTCATAAGCAATTATTTTGGTTACTTCTAAACTTATTAAAGTGTGTCAAAGCAGGCGAGTGCATACTTACGTGCTCATTTGCTTTCTGTTTATTATTTTTAATTATTTATTAATTAACTGGCCAGCTCATTTTTCACTTTGACATTATGAAGTGCTTTGTGTTCTTGGGGGAGAACAGTTGCTATAGTTAACCCTCTATGGTGTCACTTTTTCTTCTAATTACTGAACCTTTTAAAGAATGTCTCTTCTATTAAAGAAAATCAATTTTAATTTCATAATTCTCCTCATTTTCTCTTTTAATTAAGTATGTGTTTCTTTTATAAACTGATTAATTTGTGCATTTTTTTCCCCTCATACTATTCTGAAGTAGAATCAATCATGTTCTCTTCTTAACGACATTCAGTAGTATGTAACTTTAAGCGCATGAAACATAACTCAAAATTGAGTTCTACATTACAATAAACACTTTCAAATAAATATCCCAGTAATAATTGATGTCCCTAACAATAAAGAAATTCATCACTGCCAGTTACCATATGCCTGCATTCATATTTTCTCAGTTTGCTGTATAGCTGTATTAGTAAACATGAGAATATGTGAGCATAAACACCTAACATAGCAGCAGCGAAAATCCAGATGAAAAACAGATTAAATGTCTTGAATTGTTTCCATATAGCCACACGGCACAATAGAGGGTTAAAAACATTATACACTGCTGCACCTTTATTAATCTGACATATACTGCATGGGATATACATCTTGAATATGGCAATAAGAGCCTTTTATCAAATGTAACTCATACATAATCTATACTTAATGTATACGGTTAAGGTTGACTGAACTTAATAATTGGAATGCATGATGGATTTTCAAGATGGTGAAGTGCTGGCTTGTTATGCTTCACTCCACTGTACTTCACCCTGGGATGAAATGGCATCCTCTCTGTGAAGTGCTATAACTGCATGGCTGCTTCTCTGAGAGACACGGTGTCTTAAACGCCACTGCTGTGCGATAGCATCGACAATTCAAAGAAATGATTCTGCGATCAAGTGCTCTGCTGCATGCATTGTCTGCCCTTCCCGTGTCACGTGTGCCTCTTGTTGCCACTTTGCTTATGTGATCCTGTCTGCATCTGAGGTGTATCTTGCCTGTTGTGGGTCATTGAGATGACAGATTGGGAGATGCATGTCTCAACCATCCTTAGGTGCTTGGGAAGCTTTTCATACCGAGGTCTAAGATCTTGCTGGTCTAACCAGAGTGCACTTCACCCTTCAGCATCTCCTCTTAGAAGCATATATTTGCAGATTTCAGGGCCTGCAATACAAGAAGCAGTGAGACATCTGATTATGCCAATATGTTTTATTGCTATATCTTATGGGCTTTTTTGTGTAAACAAACTAACATTGGTATTCTTTTTTTATCATCAAATCCCACCAGGACACACTGTGTCCGCCGCAGCTGATTCTGGAGGAAGAGGGGCTCACTCGCGTCGCTCAGACTGTTCAGATGCTTTTAGAGCTGCCCACATCAGGTGCTCGTCGCTCATCCCGTCAGGACCCCTCAGGACTTCCTCTTCAATCCACAACTCATAATCAAGATGCCGCCTCCTAATGATCAAGTGATTATTTCCAGTTCATTTAAGTTGCACAATGTTTCTTTTTTTTTTTAAATGTTAGAAAATTTTATCAGGTGCCATCATGTAATAATACCAGCTTGCAAAAATGTCGTTACATGTACAGTCGAGTTTATGTAAATTGCAAGCACAAATCCTTTGTGACTATTCAAACAGCCAAATAAAGGACAATAAAGCAAATGTAACTTAAAACTGCTTGTCTGTTGCATATTTATGCAGAATATATGATACATGATGCAAGACGTTACCTAAATGAGCCTCGTTACTGAGGTAGTTGTGTAATCATTTTGTTGGTGCTTCTTCATAATTGAAAATTAATTATGTTTGTAATCTCAGCTTTATTACAATGCAAATTTAATTGGTTTTTCACAGGTAATTACTCTTGCGGAGCGGCAAAGGTGGCAGTAATCCCGTGATAAGCTAACAACAGCTCTTGGGCTCCGATTGTGACATTTTGTGCAGATTTGGAGTGTCGGACAAACAATGTGTCTCCCTATAGCTCTGCCACGGCACGCTCATTTTGCAATAACTGTGCAGTATGCCAAACGATCTATTTGTTGTGAATTAAAAAGTAGTTTATTAAGAGAGTAGCTAAAAAGCTGAAACAACCTTTAACCTCTTTGTTTTATTTCCAACCAGTGACTGGAATAAAAATGAGCGAAAATGAATCTTCACCTTACACAGTCGTGAATAAAGTGAATTGATTATCTAGTTTATTACAAAGCCTAAAAAGCTAAATTGCTTAAATGGCGTGATTCAGCAGCTCGGTCTGCAGGACTTCAGTGGGAAGCGGTCTGGATTCTGACGTGACTCTAAAACACTGAGTTTCTTGTGTTTGAGTCATGTTTTGTGTTACTCATGACTCATTCAGTCTCTCTTATGTCTTACACCTGATCACAGTCAGATGCTCTGATGTTGAATGTCTTGGTGAAGTTCGTAATTGAATGGTCTCTCAGTTTCTGCACATTAAGGCCCTGAAACATCAAAACAACCCGCAGCATCATACTTCTACATTAGCATTACATCACAGCTGGAATGAGGTTTAGCTTTTTAGTACACAGTGTTCTGTTTTCCAGGAAGATACTGTTTACATCCAGCAAAAAGGATAGCGTCTGACTAATTGCGCAGCTTGCAAGTGACATATACGTTATTTAGATGTCAAGCTTTCTCATCATCAAATGTATAGTTGTTCATCCTGTTTTAAAGATGTGTTTGTTATTCCAATTCTTCACAATTAGGCTATTGTATATGATTAGTTGTATATTATTTGCATATAGCCTTATTTTGTCCTGCTATCCTGAACCCTGTCAGACCTGCAGCCCACTAGCTGAGATGCACTGATCTAAAAGAACATTATGCCTATTATAATCTTCAAGAGACTGTGAGTAAGAGCATGAATACCATCCTACAGATCCTTGATTTACTGTGCTATTTATATGGTGGTAATCAAACTGTGGAAAGCAGCTAATTTACTCTGTAGGAGATTTCCCACCCCCCCTCCCCCCCCACACTAAATCTGCACTATGGGAAAGACTACCGGGGCAAGTTGTCACAATTATTACTATTTATATATTTAGATATGTCTATACAGAGAATGACCTTGTAAAATTCTACTATGAGAAAAAAAAAATATATATATATGGTGCAAAGAGACTAAAAGCTTTATGATCAGAGGTAATAAACATGATTCATTAATAAATATATATGCTGAGAAAATACTTGATTGTTTGTCCGTTTTGTTGAATTTGATTGACATTTTAACATTACAGCAGGTGTCCATTTTCTGAAAGCAGAATAAAGCGTGTTTATAAAAAACTTAATTAAAAGGTTACCAGAGATGATTATATGAACAGACAACTGATACACCATTTGCTGAAGTGGCTATTTTTGAACAAGTATGCACTTAAATCCACTCAAAAAGTATCTTTGAAATATCAAAAATGTTGCAAAATAGGCTCAAAGACTCATACATCAGCTTTAACGGAAAAAGTATTATTTTCCCTGTTTACACAAATTAGCTGCATTAATTTTCAGTACGCATTTGAAAAAGAGAAATAAGATCCCACTTTTAAGGATGGGACAGCGTGGAAAATGTGAATTTAAAAAAAAAAATCAAGTTATAAATTTTCCTCAAATTTTATTTCATTGCAGACAGTATGAACACAACATAATTTATATTTTTTCTGTCAAAATCATTTGATTTGTAAACACATTTCAAAAAAAGTTGGGACAGTATAGCATTTACCCCTTTGTACAGTTCCTCTGTCTTTTAACAACACTTAAAAGACGTGTGGGCATTGAAGAAGTCAAGTGACTGAGTGTTGCAGGTGTTAGTTTGTCCCTAGTCTCGCGTAGCCAGACCTTCAGACTGACGGATGAAGGTCTGGAATTCATAGCGGCTTTCTTTGGCCAAGGCCTGCCCATAAGACCGTTTGAGCGACATGTCAAACAACCAATCACAGTTCGTTTCGTTCAGCGTCATGTTTCGGGTGTGGAAATGTCCACACAAGAACAGATCGGCGTGCAACAAATCAGTCGGAATGGAAAATCCCAATCAGACGCAAGCTGTAAACATTTGTTGTCTGAGACGATGGGAAGCGTACGGATCCATTTGCAGGCTTTATTGATTCACAGACACAGAGTAAAGTCACAGGCAGGATCGATATCGGCAAACGGGAACATGGGAGGCAAAGACAATAGAATAATCCAGGTGCAAAGCGGTGATCTGACGAGGGGCAAACGTAATCCAAGGGGCGAGGCTAGAACGAGAGTCCGGGGGCAGGCTTAGGTCCAGAACGATACATAGGAAACTGGGGAAAACACAGGTATATCCAACATTGACCAGCGACTACACATTCTACAAACGGGGGTTTATAAAGTCGTGCTAACAAGGCTATGGGGAGAGGCGAGTTAGTGGTCAAGGCAACAGATAAGGTGGGTGGAGACATAATAAAGAGTTCATAATAAAAGTCCTGGACACAGAGCGGAGAAACAAACAAACAGTACATGTAGTCCGGACTGGAGTGCCCTCTGACGGAGCCCGATAGCACGTCCAGCTGGCATCGTGCCATCTTGTGTTCATACTGTCTGCAATGAAATTAAATTTGAGGAAAATTTATGACTTAAGTTTTCTTTTTTAATTCACATTTTCCACCCTGTCCCAACCTTTTCTTATTTGAGGTTGTACCTTATTTGAACTTTCTGTGCATCATTATTAACCTCTTAAGACTGTGTGGTTTCATATCAGGACATTACATTTTAGTGAATTTCTCTGAAACTATACATGTCACAGTTTTAAGTCTGGATGTCCAGTACAGAGAACAATCAGGGCTTCTAAGAGATACCAAATGATTGGATGTTTCACCATGACCCCATGAACACTCCCTCACCTTGTTCTTATATTTCAATATTCTATGAAATATTCTTATGAAAACCTTGTCAATTACTACTCCTATTATTACACTTTTTAATTACATGTTGCCCCAAAAACACAATAATATGTGCACATTTTTTCAAAAAGAAAAAATGGTATTTTGAATCATTCTGTTATAACATAGTTAAGAAATATATGATTTTTTTTCTTTCTTTTTATGATTTTGAATATGAATCTGAGAAGTGAAGTATCTGAGCTGCTATCCAAAGGATTAAAGGTCTGCTTCAGAGTTTGGGTGAGAAAACAGCAGCTATTGAGATCATTTCAGTTCTGCCACTCTTCAGCTTTTGAGCGAGAGATTTTTACATTTCTAAAACGGCAAACTGTCACTTACGTTCCGCTCCGGCTTTCAAAAGCACATGAATTCACGTTTGGCACCAAAGCAATACAAGGGAAAATTGTTGGAAATTCTACAATCTATGCCACAATGCAGCCGTGAGTGAAAGCTGACAGGCTTTATAGTCATCACATGCTATTTTACATTCAGCCTCAAATAAAACTCAGCTGAGTCCAAAAGCTGAGCAGTACTGTGGTAGACTCACCAAATTGATTACAGGCGGCCTGCATCAATTATTAATGTAAGCACTTTCTTCAAAGTGCATCTTTAATGTAGAGCGCAAAACTCCTAGGCTCACCTGACCAGCATCAGCTCAGACTTTCACAGGGATGTTGCCAGACGTGATGTTGTTGTAATGGGAGGTTTAGTTTTTGCACGTAATCGGCAGAATTAAAGAACAGCAGTCACACAGGATCAATAGTTAAACATAAATTGTACTTTGATGCCTCAAACCGTTGATGGTTTCTCCCCAACGAATGTAATTAAAATCAAAGTTAAGTGCCCTGTTTGCTGGCTCCTGAGGAGCTACTGCTGTAAAAATCTCTTGTGTGAACATCTCAGTTTCAATTTATAAGCAGCGACACGCTCAAATCGTGTCCGACCCGATATTCAGTGACATTTCCAGGTTGTAATTTGTTCTACATTCTTATATCATGTTCTGTTCCGTTGAATTGAATGCTACTCCCTAACATTATGTTTCAATTACGCTTTGTCCCATTGTTCTGTGCTCGACTCAATTGGATTACGCTCTATTGAGTTACCTCTTACTCAGTTCTGTTTCATTCTGCCCTTGTCTTATGAAGTTAAAGAACAGACTGTGGCATCCAGTGCTATTGACTCACCAATGATCTAGTCACATTATCATGGACATGTTTCAGAGCATTTGGCTCTATGTAAGAGGCTGTGACCTCTCCAAGTACTTTTTTAATAGGTATTTCTTTCCTTGTTCATTCGTTTGTGTGCATGGCTTTGTAGGATATGCTATAAAGTGGAGCAGAATCAAGTTTAGTGCCGTTTCATTTGGGCAGGTGCTGCGTTGTCATCAAAATTTTGAAGATCCTGCAAAAAACAGACTATTACACTTTCTGTGTTCTGACAAAAACTATACGATACAGTAGATTAAGTTAAATGAAATGAAAAGTAGCTAGTTAGTTTTAAACATCAAATGTCTCTCCCCCATAAAAACATCAGAGGTCTTGACCTTCTTGACTACATCTAGTAATGGCAAGTTCAGACTGCACGATTTTAGCCCTGATTTTGACTCGTCGACAGGTTTTGCAAATGGCCGAAATCTCACCCGTGAGATACTTGGCATGCTAAAGAGTGAGTGAGACAAAGTTGTCGGCGATTCTTCCTATTGTAGTCACGTAGTGTGAAAACCCCTGTCGTTGATCTATCATGCAGTGTGAACACAGCAGCGACTAAATGATACCCCAGATAGTCATGCAGTGTGAAAAGATCTGTGACGCGACTACTTTGAAAATCGTGCAGTCTGTACGAGCCATAAGTAAATTCAGGGAATTATCATAGGTGGCATTACTTTAGTCAACATAACTAAGAAATACTACATAAAAACAGAAGCAAATATATTTCTCAACATATTACTATTCAACATAATTGGTAACATATGTTAATGTTACATATTGGTAACAATCGTTAACTAATTGAACCACATTGTGATGTTTGGCCCAAAAGTCAAAGTATTTTTGGTAACACTTTCTATGAAGCCTGTATTTACAGGCACGAGAGGCTGTGCTGTGCATGACGCGAACCGTTTTATAAAACCGTTGCCACACAATAAAAAATATTAAAACCAGAAATGTATTGAAATGTTACTTTTTTTGAAGCAAGTTCGTTAAATGCAGTCCTTCTGCTAGATTGACAGTAACAAACGAAAGAGAATGTTCTGAACATGCCTTTCATCTAATGGAGCTTAAAATAAAAACAGAGAATAGCAGTGAATAGCTAATCATCCTATGCATCATTTACTATTTTTTAACACCACATATGATATTTTCTCACAGATACTTCTGCTAATCTCTCAGTACGACAAAAAGTCTGTTTTTGTCTATTAGTTTTAAAATTTTAAGATTGCGAGCGCGTTTACAGTGTAAACTGATGGACATACGGACATATAAAACCACATCCATGAGAAGCTTTTATTTGTCGGGGAAGGGCGTGGTCTCAAAATGAAAGATAAATTAAAGATAAAAGCAGGGGTCACTCTTACTTTATCACATAAATAACAAATATTTGATTTTGCCGAAATACATAATACATGGAACAGTTTTATGCTGATGTTGACTGTTTATGTTTCTAACTGTGGTTGTTAAGGGTGTTGCTTAGTGATACACAGAACTTTTTGGTGAAGCGGTCATAGCGGTGCTGTATCGTGAATAAAACACAGCTGCTGACTAATAAGAATCCAGGAATGGAATGGAACCATTTTATAAAATACATTATAAGGGCATTCTTAAGGCATTACAATGAATGCATAACGCATTATGAAAAACATGTAGAGTTACTTATCAACAGGTAAGGTACCAACAAAATAATCAAACTGATAAAAAAAGAAATAATAATAATGTTCAAAGCAAATGTGTCATACACATTCATGTGATCTGATATCTGATCTTATGGCTGCTTGAGAAAAAAAATAGTTCTCTTATTATTATTACTTGGTGTATAATAAGGTGTATTTGTCTGCTTTAAGTAAAGCAACATGAGTAAAATGGCAAGATACGAGACTTGTAATGCATTATTACTAAATATAATCCATTGTAATCGTGTTTATTGTGTGTTATGATCATACTCTAAAAACACATTATTATAACACATTAAACACGGTTCTTATGAATATTAATGATATGATACAACATTTTATAAAGTTATTTATAATGCATTATGAATATTAAGAATACCCTTATAATGTATCATAAATACAGGCTTCATAGAAAATGTTACCGTATTTTTAACTGCCCGACTTAAATAATATAGTGTCCTATATTTTCCCTGTAGAAAAAGAAAGAAGAAAACTAATATTTTAGAACACCAGCAAATTGCACCCAATTAGAATATCTTTTTAATTGATCTTTTCAATTACTTAAATTCTCTTACAAATAGATATTTACTTGTATTTTTTATTTATATTTTTTTATTAGAAAATAAAATGACACAAATTAACCAGTGTATTACCCACCCTATTCATCGAAAGTGTCATAGAATGTAAATGTCTTCACATTTTTATATTTATAACAACATTAAATCACACACTGCAGAAGCAGTTTTAGTGTCCCGTTTTATTAAAGAGGGAATAGGTGCTGATATTGAGAGGGGGTGATTTAGTCCTATTTTCTACTACACTGCTTGATTTCCTCTCCTGACTTAACAGCTCCTTTACCTTTTCCTACATAATTAATCACACACCATCTCCCATAGACATGAGAGGGATGGACTCAGGGCATGTAGGAGAGTGAGAAACTAAATTTAATTAAAACCAATACAATGCAATGTACACGAGCCCAGCGTACGAAGTGCCTGCTCAGCAGATTGAATATGGCCACGACACTGTGCAGGATTCATTTCAAGTAAAAACAAAAATTGAAGCGGAAAGGCTGCTCGTCAATTTAGAGCGATGAGCGTTTCTGCTGACAGCAGAGTTTCAGTTCCTCCCTGCCCTAAAATGTACCAGTCGCAGCTGTCAGTGGAGCTTTATCGGTCCATATGAGGGGGTGAGGCAGGTCTGACTGTGTGTAATGAGCTGCAAATCAAACAGAAACCTCTCTGGGGTTTGAGATTCAGTTGCAGAGAGCCACCGTTTCAGGCAGGTGGGGTCAGGTGGTACTACAATCCAGCAGCATTTCACTTTTGAAAATGTCTTAATATAGAGCTCAAAACCTCACAGGTAGCGTGCTGAAACCCAGCTATTATAAATCATGTGCAGATATAATCTGGTTTAGAAAGAAACTTTAAAAATGCTTTTCAAGGCCAAACTCTCTGCTGTAGGTCCAAAAAAGATGATTCTGCCAGTCGTAGAACATTACAAACAGTTTCTTCTATCATTAAAATCATACATTCTTTTATGAATATAGGGAAATATGCATTCCAAATGATCAAAACAGACTTGCTGTACCTTAGTAATAAAGGTTGATTAGGACTTCGGATTTTCAAAATGACAAAATGTACAATGGATTCTGTTTTGAGAGAATGCATTAATTGATAAGATACGCAAGTGTTTCATTATTATCACTTTTCCAACATCCAATTTGTACGTATTTTATGTGGTGGCTTCCACGAATTCACCACTTCATAGTATTTGTATGATTTTTCATAAGTCATAAATGTTCATATGAGGTTGTACAAATTTGTTGGATTTGTAAATCAAAAAAAAAGGTGCAAATTCATAAGAATTTGTATTTAAACTCACAGCTTAAAATCTACAAAATTGTCAAAGGATGGTCATCGGAGTTAGCTAACTCGTAAAATATGCATAAATTGCTGTGAAATTGCAAAAAATTTTCACAGGAAAAGTAAATATATATATAAAGTTAATGAACTAAATCTAAATTCTAAATTAGTCTTTTGTGAAGGAGTCTTTATAGTAGTCTAATGACTTTAAATTAGTTTTAAAATACCTCCACCACTTAGATACACTTTTAGATGACTTGTTTGTTATTGCACAGAAATTACACATTTAATCTTGTTTTTTGTTTTTTGTTTAATTACAACATTATTCCTTTTTACAATCATATAGAACCCACTGTTCACTGCAAACCTCTGTTTATTATAACCTGATGTAAAGAATTAGACCTGATGTAAAGTCTGTCATAAAGTGAGGCCACAAGGACATGGTGTCTTTACTAAAAAGGTATAACATATTTTATGTACCAAACACAAAATCACATACAGCACAGTACAACAAATTAAAAAAATCGAGGCGTTAAACAAAACAACATCTTTGGCACTTGACAAATAGAAGATACCCAAACGAAAAATGTAAACAAGACAGAGGCATAACATTAAAACGCAACAACAATTAAGTAAAAAAAATTGCAAGGTGATTAAAAATTCAAGGTTTTGGCAATGTGATGTTCTATCCAAAACGTTCTCAGTCTGCATGTTTCCATGCAAAACCGCGTCATCTCTGCTGTGGCCGGCTGTATTTGAGTGCCGGTTTGTGAGGCCTCATCCAGGGCCCTAGCACCATGCTCTCCCATCCCTTGTGAGACAGCTCACTATAGTACCAGTCACCAAGGGTCCTTATATAGTGCAAATAGGCTGGCTGCAGTCTTTAAAAATTATTCCTGCAAGCGTCATTTTCGGAAAGCGGATGGAACTTTAAGTGGTTTGGGTCCTGAAACAGGTCTGAAAGAAAAGAAATGATTAGATATACACTACAGCTATTATGTAAGTTGTTGTACTGTTATAACAATATTACAGAAATATCAGAAATTCGTAAGATATACTTTCTGGTCGTATATACAACAACATTGAGTTGACCAGAAAGTGTATGACCTCCATATTCTCCAGGCTTTGCAGGGTTAAAACTGTTGTAAAAGCAGAAAGATCTCAGAAGATCCTTCAATCCAAGGACTTTAAAATTAATGTTTTTTTCAAGGTTTTCCATCACCTCAAATAGATTACTTATACCTTTTTTTTGGTGAAAAACCACAATATAAACATGATATCCTGCTGAGCCTGTCAAAATGAAATGCAGTTTTCAGAATATACAGTCGATTCCTCAGAGTCTCACTGTTATGTGTTGAAAATAAATGTGTCTTTTTATCACAACATAATACTAAGCTGCTGCCGCCACCGGGAAGTTACGAACAGATTTATCTTCACAAAGCTGAAATTCGGTGAGATTCGGTTTCTCTTAGATAGGAGGAGCATATAGTTCTGGAGACAAGCAGAAATGAGGCCTGGATGTATGTAGGTGCAGCTATTTCTTAAAATAAGTGCTAGACAGCTGAGTTTGAGAACTGATAGTGGACTAGCATTGATGTGAAGACTCGAGGAGAGAAAAGCAGATTTAAACTTGGAAAAACTCACTTCCTACAAAATTCCATTGTGGCATGTGTAATTCCCCGTAAAGCCTACTACTGTATATGAATGAGTAAAACCCAGTCCAAATGTTTGATGTGTTGTAAAAATGCAGCCCTATATTTACTGCATTCAAGAATAGGTAGAGAGGTGAAAAGAATCACATTAAATATCCAAACTGCATGCTTCACCACCCATTGTTCGGCATGATTATTTGTATCCAACATTGCCTCTGATCCTGGCCTGGCAAAGAAAAACAAAACATCAAATAATTAGAGCAGATAGATTCTCACTCATTAGTGTCACGCCGCCGCGTGTCCTGTCTGTATGTTTTGCCTTGTCCATGTGCTCTTGTTTGTTTTCATACTGTTTCCCTCGTGTTCTGCCCAATCTGTAACTCCACCCTGCCATTAGTGTTTCATTCTCCGCCAGCTGTGTGTTCCAGGTGGTCCACATGGTTCAGGATCGGAGCCGGATCTGTGGGCTGACATGCCCCGCCGAATGCGGTCCACAGCTTCCTGATCCAGTTCCAGATTCTCGGCCAAGAGAGCAGTGCGTGCGCATCAGTCAGGTGCCAGTCCCGTATCACGGTCTGAGGAGCCGTGTTCTAAGTCGGTTCCAGTTTCACGGCCAGAGCTGCCGTCAGAAATCCTTGCGGTTCCCAGTCCGCATCAGTCGGACTCCCCGAGACTGTGGTATACATCTCCCTGACACCCACAAATCCCTCCTTGCCACCGTCCTCCTATAAGACTCTTGTGGTCGTGTCTGGAAGACACTCTTAAAGGGGCATGCAGGGTTCGGGCCGGGCAGTGAGCCACACACTTCCCAGCCCGCTGAACCTCTCCACGGACAGCGCGTCAAATTCTCTTCGCCTTTTATTAATTTCCAGTAAGTTCGAACTTGTGTATTAAGAGTTAAGTTGAAGAATTAAGTGTGAAACCATTAGGAACCTTTTAGTTGCCAAAAACGGCAACCCACCTACACTCAAAAAAATTATTTTAGTTGTTTGCTCAGTTTACTTAAATTAGCTAAAACAACACATATCTTTAGTTTTTCACTCAGTTGTCATTTGCACTCAATTGTATTATGCTAAATGAAATCACATTTGTAAAATATTAAGTTAACTTAAACCATTTGTGTTGGGCCTGCACAAATCATTTACGTTGCACTGATTGAAACTGAGCAGTGGATTTCTAGTTGCCAGCATGCTTTGCATATGGATAGATCATGAGAATAAATGTCGAAATTAAATACTGTTTCATGTGTTTTTAGTAAAAGGAAAGACATTTTATAGTTTGTTCAGTTTTATTTGACATTTAAAAGAGTTTATGTTTATGTCTGTGCAGCAACAGCAATGGCTGGGGCAACAAGAAGGAATTATGTTCAGGGAACACTCCCAGAACATGTCAAGTGAAATTGGTTTGATCTCATTGTATTAGCATGGATTTTACTCATCAGTACAATTAACTTACTTTGAGTTCAAGTAAATCAGTTCAAATAAAGGAAATGTGTGCCATAATTTTATTAAGTCAGATCAACAAGCTATTCTTTGAGTGTAGAACCTCCCAAAATGAAAGGTGTCAGGTTCTCTGTAAAAATTTTGGTCCATCACCTATCCTGAAAAGTCTCTGAAAACCTGACACCTTTTGCTTCTGGATACTGGATAGGTAGGTTGTAGTTTTGGATAATGTTTTGGAACTGGAGACTAAATGTTTCCTGATGGTTTCACACTGCCACGCTGGTGTGTAAGGAAGGAGATCGCAAAGTCCAAATAACATAAATGTCTTTTAATAACAAATCAAAATCAAGGAGCTATCCACATCCAAACGTAATGTCCACGGTGATCTTTAAACGAAACACACGCAGGGTAACACTTACATTGACGGACAACACTAAACTCAAAAGACATGGCATTTAAACACAGGAGGCTAATTACTGAACAAGACACAGCTGGGAAAACACAGGTGGAAGGGAATCAACTAATAATCACATAACACAGGAAAGACCATATATGGGCACACAGGAAGGGAGACAGGAAGACATAAACTGAAACTAACACAATGAAAGCGAAACTAAACCAAAAATACAAAAGCACAGAAAAAACTGACATAAAACGTGACACACACCTAATTCTTCACCTTAATTTTTAATTATTTCACAGTTGCCATATGTCTCCTCTGTCTGAACATTTCGCTCCAGTGGTCATGCCTTAACTTTGGAAATTCTAGTATTGCATTAGTATTGCATCCTTCTCAAGGGCATTTAATAATTTTTGACTATTCAGTCTAAATTAAATCTCTTTTTTTTGGCTCATTTAATCTTTGAAAGAAAATCTGCTTTATAATTATGCACACTTGAATAAAAAGATTTTTTTTTTTTTTACTTCCAGCCTTCATGGACCTATACCACTTATAAATGCTTAAATATAGACTTAGTAGTAGCTATTCAAATTGATGTGGCTTAAAATGTGGTTTGGAATCTGAATATCTACTTGCATAATAATTACACACACATTGCAAAATGCGCAAACTTATTTTGCAATATTATAACGAAAAACTAGGAAATGCCCATACATGCACTCATCCAAAGACCCTCTCAAAATCAAGACATTTTAAAGTGGACTAAAAGAGATTTATTAACACAGCAGTTGCAAATGGGAATGTGTCTCCCTTGTCTACTTCTGATCCGACTGACCAAAACGCATCATAATACTAAGTTTGATTTGATTTAGATCAAATTGGTGTTGTATGTTTGGTTATGGGGGCTCATCACATGGATGTGGATATCTTCCCATCTCTAGAACTAATAATATTTTTACTCACCGTAATGCCTTTAAAGGGGGAACAGCAGTCACTTTTCCCACAGGCTTGGGGCCGACCGAAGGGGGCATCATCACCATGAGCCCCCCACCAGAGGCTTTGGGCTGTGCCCCACGAGCAGGGCTGAGAGGAAGAGGCCTCTGGGGGGGTGTGGACGGGAGTCTAGGCTGTTGTTCTGATACCATCTGTATGAGGACAGGAAGCGAGTAAGAATTGGAGGTGCACTTTGTTCAGTATTTCTGGCAGCGTGTTCACAGATTGTTTGAATACAGATGAAAACAGGTGTTTCAAGCAGCATTTCATTTGATGAGATTGTGACCTAGTTCGGCTCCCACAGTGATTTTGATTAAACCAAAAGAATATGAGTACACTGAATTCTCACCAGTGGTGAGCGTGATGGGTTAAGGGGTAGAGGCTTCTTGGGAGGACTGAGTTTCTGAGGTGATGCTACAGATTTGGGTGTGCTGGGTGAGTTGGGCGGCTTGCTGATAGGCGGAGGAGGTCGAGGTCCTTTGATGTTGCTCAGAAGTGGCGATGGAGCTGGCCGGAGTGGACGGACGATATTGACTGGCTGAGTACCGTTGGTAGCTGGGTTTGGCCTCAGAGGAAGCACCTCTTTGCTGGTGTGAGGTAGCTTGAGAGGAACAAAGGATATTGGTGATGCTTTATGATTTAAAAAATGAAGTACACATATTAAGTCAAACTAAATATATTAAACCAGGGGTGCCCAACGCTGCTCCTGGCGATCGACTGTCCTGCAAAGTTCAGCTCCAACTCTAATCAGACACACGTGCCTTAAAAAACGTAATTAGTTGCTTCAGGTGTGTTTGATTAGAGTTGGAGCTAAACTCGCCAGGAGCAGGGTTGGGCGCCCCTGTATTAAACAAACCCCATTATCTCACTGAAAAAATGCACAATGACAGAGGTGATGGGGGTCATAAAACTGATGAATGCAAGTGAAAAATCTAAATATATATATAGACATTTGTCCTGACTCTTAAATGAAATTATGCTTAGCAGTTCCGGTCTCCAGTGGTTCTAGCCAAATTAATGTATATTCCGAGCTGATAATCTAATGTTAAAACTACCTAATATGTTTTTTTTAAAAAGTACATGGCTCCATAGTGCCATCACCTTACAGTGCCACAATGTCATTTGTTAGTGCCTTATTCCTCAAGGTTTAATGAATGTGTAGATGATACAAAGCTGCCTGATACGTCAGCTACTTTAATAAAAGATATTTGAATGGGTTTCTATGGAGACCAGAACAGAAGAGCATCCTTTCAGAAGTTAGAATTTGCAATGGTTTCTATTCATTAAGGAATTAAAATTGATAATAGCAAGAAATGTTTTTCCTGAGCACCAATTTATCCTGAGCACCAGCTTATTAGAATGATAATATGAAGATTTATCATTTACACTGAAACTATGCCTGCTGAAAATATAGTAGGGGCCACTTTTACCTCGATTCCTAATTTGCTGCTTATTAATAATGTAGTGCTGGGCAATGATTAATCGCGATTAATCGCATCCAAAATAAAAGTTTTTCTTTACATAATATATTTG
>JAUCMS010000127.1:23055345-23087754 GCA_032357445.1 Enteromius radiatus
GTGTTTTGCTCCTTGGAGTAGAATTTTGCAAATTGTGTGGAAATTTTTATTTTAGAGTGTAAACAATCGTAAAAAACGGTAAAACTTCTATCCTTGCCACAAATGATGTGCTTATGTCAGCCACTTCTGATCTCATGCTAGCAGCTGTATTTTTTTAGCCAGAAAAAGTTCTTTCTGGCTTTATTTTTGGTTTATGTCATACTTAGTTCTTACCCAGTTAGCTGAAAAACTGCTGCACCCTTAACACTGGGGTTCCACAGGGCTCAGTGCTGGGCACCCTGCTGTTCTCCATTTATACCAGATCTCTTAGAACATTTCTCAAACTGCATTTCTCTACTGGTGTACTGACAACAC
Source organism: Enteromius radiatus (assembly GCA_032357445.1). Lineage (NCBI taxonomy): Eukaryota > Metazoa > Chordata > Actinopteri > Cypriniformes > Cyprinidae > Enteromius > Enteromius radiatus. Next base: position 23,055,700 of record JAUCMS010000127.1, read on the forward strand.
CTGACACATCATGTTCCCCCCTCCTGTCTGTAAATAAATGTTCTCAGAATGGATCTGAGTGTGTCTCTGCAACATGCATCTCTCTTCTAGAAAATATTTTATATATATATATATACACGTGATATTTTCTTCTGAGACTCAATACCGTCACAGAAGGTGCCATATCAAAATTGATATGCATTGTTTATCAATTTTGGATCTCAGGGATCACAAAAATAACTTTTTGTTTCCTAGAATATTTTCTAGAGGCTGGATTGCAAGTAGTGATTTCAGACAGCTTAAGTTATGCAATAGTGTGCAATTATTTAATAAAAGTACAAATACAAATATTTACAAATATCAAGTCTTCTATTTAATATATATTTTTAAATTCACTCTATTTCTGTGATCAAAAAGCTGAATCAGCAGTAATTACTGCAATCTTCAGTGTCACATGATTCTTCAGAAATCATTTTAATAGGCTGGAAACTATAATAAATTTGTTTCAGTATATTTTTAGGCCAAAATTATATTTTATAAATTTATAAAAATATTTTTAAACATTCTAAATGTCCTTACAGTCACTTTTGATTAATTATAATGTGCCCTTGCTGAATTAAAGTACTAATTTCATTCAAGAAAAAATAAACCAATCTTACTGACCCCAAACATTTGCACATCAGACGGTCAGGGAATGGTCTGTAGGCTGAAGTGGAGACTAAAATGCTTGACTCTTCCTTAGGGACTTATCATTAGCAACTAAGTATGTACTTGTACAGTAGCATCCTGTCTATGTATTTTGTTAGTAGTGACACAATTAGAAGTTAAAATTATTTGCTAGTGCTCCAGGGTTCTTTGTGTAACTAGCATGCTTTTGTAATTACTGTGATTTATGTTCTGCATTGTTGGTTATTTATAAAAGGAAGCCTCTGCTAAAGGCATCAATGCAGTGCAAATGTAGAAGTCTTTACCCTGTAGCTGCCGCCATGACACATCCACCCTGCTCCGCAGTGGCCTCCACACAACAGCCCTCATGGTCATGGCTCATGCCAAAGTTATGGCCGATCTCATGTGCCATGGTGGCAGCCGCCCCGATGGGCAATTCTGAATGGTCCTGGAAGAGAAGATCATTTTAATCTACCAGCCATAACAAACACCACAAAAAATGAAACAGAATTTCAAGCACTGCTTTTAGAGTCTGTCTAAAATGATGAATTCAATATACAGAATTAGAGTATTTACTGCTCTCACTGCCATGCAATAAATTACTTACATTTTATGCTTTAAATTGGACATAAAGGCTATTTGTAGCCCACAGGCTTCTGTTGTTGCCACGGTTCTAACTATGGTAGGTAAATGGCAGTAGAAGCCCAGAGGACATCTCTGATCTCCAAAGGCATCTTTGTTATGTTACAATGATGCCATAAATTGTAGAGGATGTTGTTTTTTTGACCTGCAGGTGGTAATTTAAGTACCTTGGCTGGGGCAAGCAGAATGGTCTTTCTTTTATCTTCATACCATGACAAAAACATAAAGGTGCACACACTCACACATATTTCCAGAGAAAGGAGCACAAACAGATATCTTTGCAAAGGGCATGCAGTGTTGATTTTTATAGACGGCACTGATAATATCTCAACCATAACAACAATGTTGAAATATGACATGAAGTTGTATTACAATAATTTCTCTTTATGGATTTTCTATCTCCTAAATTTCTTCCTAGGAACCACGTTGTCCTTGTCATATACTGGTTCATTTGCAAAGCATTTGAGAAATGTGAAGGAGCCTATTCATGATAAGCAATGCTTACTCAACTGTTAACTGTAAATTACTTTAACATTACTTTACATTACATTATGTGTAATTTTATTGTAATTGTATGGTTACTGACTGGTTAACATGGGAAATGGTAAAAGTACATTCCTGTCCCAGTTTGACACTGATTATATTTTATTTAAATAATATATATGTTGTATTGTTATATAATGTATGTATATATATATATATATATATATATATGTTCATTGTTATCCTCTCAGATAGTCAAAAATCTAATTTTTCTTCTCCCCAAAATCACTTTTCAAGCACACAATAGTGTTATTTTTAACCCCTAGAGGGTTTATAACAAGCAACAAAACTTCTAACTATATCAATATCTTGATACATAACTAGCTGTCGACTGCAGTTCCAGCACACAACACAGTCACACAGCACATACTAAACAAATTCACTCTCATAATATGATATGGTAGTACTTCTACCAATGTAACCATTGTTGACATGCATAAAAAACATTTTCATGTACCACACAGATCTCAGTAGGGCTAAGCCGGCTATACTGATGTAATGTAGAATGACCCCATCCATAAGTAATATCCAGACGCAATGCTTCACCACTCATTAGTATGCTGCTCCCGCCACAAAAAATAACAGAACAAATAAGAGGCTAATCAGGTGTGTGGGAGCTATTGATCACTTTATCAAATCCCTGCATGAGGCATACACAGACACACACTCTATATACACAGTGTTTACAGCCTATTCCAGATGTTTTCTTACCACATTGATGCCTCCTGAGTTCTCGTGACTGCACATGCCCTCCAGCGGAGCCATGCCAATGGTGGTACCCTTGAAAATCACACCACTGCAAGGAGAACAATATATACTTTTAACAATTATATATATATAAATAAAAACGTATGAGCCATTATTTATCCCTTTAAAGAGATATGAACATTTCTGCAATCATTTAATCGTCCCTTAGTCTCCCTTCAGTGAGTTTTTTTCTCCATATAGCTTTGGAGCAACTAGAAGGTGAGTAAATAATGTAAGAAATTCAGTTTTTAGGCGATATATACCTTTAAATAATTTATAAAGTACAAAAATAGCAAAACACTTAACCAGCTTGATTATGAATACATTACAGGATAATTCTATGCCTGAGTTAGAGTTGCTGTGTATTGTGACTAACGTGAGTAGTTGCGCATTGTCATGTTTCTTGCGGGATTTGAGTTTCTGTCTCCACTGTAGGAAGGACCAAAGAGTTGAATTTGGCTCCTCATTGATGATGCACTGATCATGTTCAGTCCAAATCTCTAGACCAATCAGAGGTACGCGGATGTTCAATTCTCTGTAGAACTGATCAGACCAAAACAAACAATTAGGAACATGGCAAAGAGATTTATTTCGTTAAATGCAATTACAATACAGACATCTATGAATTTAGCATTCGGGGAACAAATATGCAGTTACAAAACCTCTGAACCAAAGAAATTCACCCAGGCTTGACATACCTTATCTACATAATTAGCAATTTCCATTATCCTCATTTTAGTTTTGTGAAGGTCCTTGTTTTGCTTTCTGTACTGTAGAGACATGAAGAAACGCCAAGAGCCAATTTGATCAAGACGAACATACAAATGCACAGACCCTGCTTGAGAAATTGCAAAAACCCTGTTACAGAGAAATTTGATTAGCTAAATCCAGCCATAATGAAGTCTTACATAACCTTCTGCCTCTTTTGGCTTTTGGTGGATATTATACATATTCGATGTAAATGTATGAAAGAACTCAATCAGAAAACTCAACAGAATGTAACACTGAAAGATTGTCTGCATGCCTCTCACGAAATGCATCCCTCATACCCAAGGATTAAAAATTCAACTATTAAATTCACTGATAACTTCTTGATAACCTCCTCATACATGCAAGATATCAGCAATGGGAGTGATAGAAAAAGAGAGCAAAATGGCACTTCCGGAACTATATTTAAGCAGCGATTGCTCAGTGGCCACATTTGAATGAGAAAGTAACCCTAGGCTTAAAGTACTGATTCTAAAGTACACTTTATATAACTCTGCCTGTATTTGAAGCTTTAAAGCTTTAATTCCTGTGGTGAACTTTACTGTGTTGAAATGTCTAATTAGTGGAAGTGAGTATGACACAGGCATCATCAGCTTACCAGTGTGTTGTCAGCTACTATATACAGTTCCATGTACTTTGTAGTACCCAAGGCATTTCGTCTAACCTAGGGGTGGAGAGAAATACAGACACAAACAAACGGCAAGCAAAATGAAACGTTAATTGCTGGAGGGCAGGATTTATGGATTTGTTTCTCAAGTCTCCTGGCGCTTGCTTTTACATACGCACAATAAATGTCTGCAACTACTTAACAAGTAATGAAGTGACAATTGAATTTACTATAAAATGAATTTTATGTAAATGCTAATTGTTGTTTGTGTGTCAAAAGGTTCAAAAGATGAACTTTTATACATATGAGGTTCGAATTTGTACCCTTTAAAACTTTCAAGTGTGAAAAGCCCTTTTAATTACTAAACATGTACCTTTTTAGAAAGGTACCACCCCAGTGACAGCTTTTGTACCTTTATTTCTGAGGGTGTATGCAACAGTGTGTTTAGTTTAGTTGAGTTTCATTGCCGTCAGTGCTGTTCTCCATGTTCAGTTTTATTTGCATTTTAATTGATGGGACTAATTCATTTGAAAGACTGCATTGGCACAGTAATCACAAAAGTATTCAGTTGTCACAAAATGACACCGAGCACTTTACAGTAACCAAGCAGTAAATAAAATGTAAGTGAAACAGTAAAATAAGTGGAAGAACAGAATGTGCATATAAGTCATCTTCTTTGGCAGCCATTGCAAAATAAAAGTGCATGTTGATAAATGTTCATAAGCAATAAAACTCGGAGCAATGCATTCCAAAATGAGTCCTGTCAGAATCTTGTTTGAATGCCTATTAGCTGTAGGGATGGAAATATATGTTATTGTGGAGGATACGTCACCAGCTAGAAAAAAAAGTGAAATTCCCGAAATAGTGTTGATATGATCCTGTACACATGGGATCTGTAGTAATTAAAGGCTTAAAGCTACACAGGGACATACTGTATTACAGTGTATATGAACTACAAGATTCAGGAACTTTGTAATCCAATTGTATCAGGAATACATCATCACTGAGGAGCGAGCACATTAGTCCGCACTGTTTATTAATTTATGGACCCTCTAATTCTCATTTGTAAACAGCAGGCTAGTTAGAAGTCTCTACTGCTCAGCTTTAATGAGAAAGCAAGTGCAAGCAGAACAATAGCAATAGGAGGGCTCCCAACTCCTGCTAATGATCCTCAAGAGTTTTATAATAAGCCTACATTATGCACTTCATCAGTCTAAACACTTAACCTGGGCTTAAGTTGGCTTTATTTCTGTACTGTAATGAGCCAAAACACATTTTTCTTTCTGAAGCACATTATGGGAACAAATGAAATTACTGACGCACAATGCAACACAACAGCTTTGCGTCAGACCGCAATGTTCTCTTCTGTGAGTGGCCTCTAGTTATTATAGATTGGAGAGAACAGAACATCTTTGCTATTGTAAGAGAGAAATCTTCTCTGACATCACCCACAATTCACTTAAGAGATCAGAAATAGAGATTTTACACACTGAATAATGACGGTAATGACTCACTGTTATTTCCCTAATGACTATTACGCATACAATCTAGTGAAAGCTGCTTTACAAAATGAGACTTTTTGTCACCTGTGGAAAGGACTAATTAAACATGCTTTTTGACATCTACTTCAGTAAAATATATTGTAAACATCAACACATATTACCAAGTCTCTTTATTTCATCAGCTATTAAATAATCAAACTGATTTAACTGCTTACTGACCCTTTGATGCAAAGGTTTAAGATGACCACTGAACAGGCTGATGTGTCCAGTTTGATGGCTGTGTCCACAGGTGCCGGTTTTGATCGGCAGGTCTTCAGTGCGATAGAACGTGTGGTGGAGAACCTCCTGGCCTCCAAAGGGCTCCAGGTAGTATGTATCATTTGAGTTTAAGACAATCAAACCTCTGCAGAAGGAAATTGGAGTCATGTCAGCTCAAATGCTATCTTTTCAAACTTCTAACTGTCAATCATTTGCTCACCTTCATGAAGCTGTTTCACTTTATTGCTGCGTAAATAAATATATTTCCAACCACAAGTAACCTTAGACCCCTTTCATTGTAGACAATCCTCCCAGAAAGTCATACAGGTTTGGAACGACATGAGGGTGAGTAAATGATGGCAGAATTTGTTTAAGTGCGGTTTTGCCCTTACTAGTGCTATTTAAGAATTCCAGTAGATGTGCATATTTACGAGTTCATTAGCAGTTGATCTTTCTTTATGAACGTATATAGACACACAGAGTGGAATTTTAATGCCTCTTGATCCTTCTTTTAGCCTCAGTATAGTTAACAGTGTTAAGTAGTTATGCATTAACTAATCAGAGAGATCAGAAAGGCTGCTGAAATGCTGCTGGATTTGAGGTCTCCCAAAGCACCTCTACAGAACCACTTTAAATATGACCTCTGTAAAAAGTTTTCAAACAGTACATTTGAAAAATATGTTAAAAATAAAGTCAATGAGACTGCAGGGTGACCTATTTGCCATTTCAGATTTCAGTTTGGTGTTCTCGAGTCGCCCCTCTTTGTGCCTACAATGTGTCCTCAATATGTGTTTTTGTCGAGTCCGCAATGATGTGGGTTCCAAAGTGGACCCTTATTCAACAGCCAAAGCAGCACTACAGCAAGGACTTAGGACTGAGTTTGAGACAAGGTCTTAGTTTGATTTTGTTAAGGTTCAGGTTCAGTAATATATAAGCACTGTCAGACAATTAATCACATTTTTATACACAGTACATAATTAATATACACAGTACACACACACACATTATACATAAACCAACCATTGTTAGATTGTGATTAAACGTTTGACAGCACTGCTATCTTACACATAATACTGTACATATTACAAATTACAATAACACGATCAAAGAAAATCGAGTGGCAGTATACAGGTGCATCTCAATAAATTAGAATATCATGGAAAAGTTCCTTTATTTCAGTAATTAAACTCAAATTGTAAAACGTGTGTATTAAATAAATTCAATGCACACAGATTGAAGTAGTTTAAGTCTTTGGTACTTTTGGTTCTTTTAATCACTAGGCTACACAATCACGGGGAAGACTGCTGATCTGACAGTTGTCCAGAAGACAATCATTGACACCACAAACTTTGATAATTGATAAGCCACAAACATTCATTGCCAAAGAAGCTGGCTGCTCACAGTGTGCTGTATCCATTTTAACAGAAAACTGAGTGGAAGGAAAAAGTGTGGAAGAAAAAGATGCACAACCAACTGGGAGAACGGCAGCCTTATGAAGATTGTCAAGCAAAATCAATTCAAGAATTTGGGTGAACTTCACAAGGAATGGACAACCTTGACTAAGGAGAAGAAGAACTGGACTAAAGTCCTCTTTTCAGATGAGAGCAGGTTTTGTATTTCATTGTTAGGTTTCCACAGTCTGTCATGATTTGGGGTGCAATGTCATATGCTGGTGTTGGTCCATTGTGTTTTTTGAAAACCAACATCACTGCACCTATTTACCATAAAATTTTGGAGCACTTCATGCTTCCTTCTGCTGACCAGGTTTTTAAAGATGCTGATTTCATTTTCCAGCAGGATATGGCACCTGCCCACACTGCCAAAAGCTCCAAAAGTTGCTTAAATGACCATGGTGTTGGTGTGCTTGACTGGTCAGCAAACTCTAGAGAATCTATGGAGTATTGTCAAGAGGAAAATCAGAATCAAAGAGACCAAAAAAAAAAAATGCAGATGAGCTGAAGGCCACTTCCTGGGCTTCCATACAGTACCACCTCAGCAGTGCCACAAACTGATCACCTCCATGCCATGCCGATTTAAGGCAGTAATTAAAGCAAAAGGAGCCCCTACCAAGTATTGAGTACATATACAGTAAATGAACATACATTCCAGAAGGCCAACAATTCACTATTTTTTATATTTATATATATATATATATATATTTATTGGTCTTATTAAGTATTCTAATTTGTTGAGATAGTAAATTGGTGGGTTTTTGTTCAATGTGAGCCCAAATCATCACCCCAAGACTTAAACTACTTCTGTCTGTGTGCACTGAATTTATTTAATGCACGAGTTTCACAATGTAACTTTTCCACAACATTCTAATTTACTGAGATGTATCTGCATTTATCAATTAAGAACAAGAGCTTTCATTATCAGCAATGCATAGCTGACAGAAGCACTAATGTATGCTAATATAAACAGAATGTTTCAAAAGTTCTACTAAATGTAAAGAGATAAAACAAACTACTGTTCTACAGAAATTCCAGATGTTGAATCAGTTTTAATTAGTTTCATTATTAATTAGTTTTATTCTTCTTTACAAAAGAGGTTTATGGTTATTGGAAATGTGTTTTGTCTTTAAATTTTTCAAAACTGGTCCAAATCCATTTAGTCACAAAACCATTTGTTTACGCCCCAGGGCATCCAACTATTATCTTCAAAATGAGGATTGTCATTTTCCCCAAGTTGACAACAGTCAAGCAGAAATGACTCAGGCTATGGCTTTATAATAGTTCCTGACACTAAAACTGTAGGCAAATTTGGTTGTGAATTGATTTGCCTTGACATAGATGTAATGATATTCATGAAATAATAAATAATAAAATAAACATTTAATGATAAAAATAAAACAATCAACTACATTACTGTCAAATTGTTAATGGACTGATGCCTCTGCAGACTATGGCACACATCAGCACATGAGGGAAAATAAACCCAACAGTCGCCTTGAGAAAAGCAATATGAAAACATACAGTGCTAATTACGTTTGCTCTTACAAAATCTTGCAACAGCTGTTCAATGACTTGATCTGTCTTCATAAGAAATTCAAGACCTTTGGCAATATCAAGAGACAGACTCTCCAGGGGTTTACTCTTAAAAACTCTGTTATTTTCATATAACTGGCTACTCAACTCAATATATATTACAGCAAACTCTGGAAGTCAAGAGCGACTGCTCTCACAGTCTATACACTGAATGATCAGGATTGAAAGCAAGCACACTTCAGGGAATGCTGATTCATCCCACAACTATCCTGACTGCTGCTCTCTGGTTTCATACAATTTTCCAGAGTAAATGACAGTTGCATTTATCATCTAGCCACATTTCATCTTTGGTATTTCAGATTATTTCAATCTTTTGCTTCTCTCTCTGCAGCTTCTTTTCTGATACTATTTTATTATTTATTATTTTCTTTATCAAAAATATTTTCCTTAATACTATATGGATATACACTACCATTCAGTAGTTTGGGGTTTGTTTTTGCTCACGAATGCTGCATTTATTTAATCTAAAATACATGATCACCATATTTAGTAACACTTTCTATGAGGCTTGTATTTATAATACTTTATAAGGGTATTCTTACCGTAAGGCACTGTAATGAATGCATAATACATTATAAATAACTTTATAACATGTTTTATCATCTCATTAATATTTATAAGAACAGTTTTAATATTTGTCTTTTAATATTTACTTAATTGTGGTTAAAAGTCTGAAAATGTATAACACACAATGAGCACGATAGGATAAATCGCAAGTATGTATACATTCTATCTACCCTACCTAAGTCTACTAATTCTCTTAGGTTTATATAATAAAAAGCACCTTAAATATAGTCCATCACATACAGTATGAAGTAGATTTACTGTAGTATGGTATTCATTGTGCATTGTAAATAATCATACTCTTAAGTAAATTGTAATATATTATAATTGTTTTTACAATTATTGATAAAGGTATTATAACACATTATAAGGATTTTATAATGCATTATGCATTCATTGTAATGCCTAAAGAATTCCATTATAATATATTATAAATACAGGCTTTATAGAAAGTGTTATCGACAATGATCCTGGACAATGTCTTCACCGTGTCAATCTTACTGACCTTAGACACTGATAGGTGTATATGAAGTATATATTATTAATTCAAGTTCAAAAACTGAACTAATGTTTACATAATGTAGTAATGACTATTCATCAATAAAAAATATTTAATTAAACTTATGACCTTTGTGTTCTCTTTAGTACAATGTGTAGTAAAATGCAAACAGTCCTTTATTTATTATCATGCAACTGGTTTGTGAAAGTTCTAAAGCAGTCACTTGTGTATGTTTCAAAGACACAGATGTTTAGTTTGTATCTCTGGGCATTAGATTTAGATTCAGCAGGGATAGACATGGGCAGATGCAGTTTCAAGGCTGTTTGTGGATACTGTTTATATGTAGAGAGGAAGCTTTCAGTGCTGAAAGAGGACTGAGCACAACAAACTATTAACATTCTGGTAGGGCCACAGCATTAATCATCAGTGCTTATATTCAATAACCTGGCCACAACATTTCCGCTCTTCACAAATTAAGCACACAGAATTGTGCTGCATATGCAAAATTTTTGCAAGCACAAATGCAGAGCATCAAAAACATTTTCTGTCACTCTAGTACTTTCATGCTTCAATGCAAACCCATAAACACTTACTCACAAAGTCTTATTCCCGGAAAAAACAAAAAGTCATCACACTAAGCCATGTGGAATTTTAGCCTTCCTAAGACATGTGACTGAATGAATTGAGCGTATTGTGTCTGAAGAGAATCCAATTATGCAAGACATGATATACCTCATTCCCAAACATGTGCTCAGAGCGACCCAAGAGTCGGCGTGACCTCTGACCCTCCCGTGATAGAAGCAATGATCCTGGAAAAGGAAGGAGAGAAAGAGATTACCAAAAGCAATGCAGAGAAAACGAGATAAGAGGGAGCAGTTTGCTCAAGAGACAGGCTGTGGAGTTAATGTTGTTCATAAAATGGGCAAAACCGAGTTAATGGAACATCTATCTAATTAGTAGTAAAAAGACTACATCTGTAAATCACAATTACATTTGTTACATTTTTGGCTTTCAGGTTTATTGGACTTAATTAGTCTGCCTCTTTTTGATTGCAGCACCAAAAAACTTCCCTCAGGAGTTTACGCTAACATTTGGAAAATAATCGCTCCATTTAACTCTACTGAAACAGATCCAAAATGCGTACAAGCGATATTCTTTCAGCTATTAAAAAAGGCTTATATGAATGGTCAGACCATGAAATTAGTTTCATTTATTTGAACAGACAGGAAGCAAAAGAAGGATGGTCGAGCATGACGGACACAAATCAGCTGTCTCTAAAGACAACACTTGACAATCCCTGCTTCCAAATATAAATACTTTCCTACAGAAGGTGAGAAATAAGAAGTATGTACAAATTTAGGGGGTGAAAAAAGTGCATCTGATGTTCAACGAGGCCACAGCAGAGGACTGAATGTTTTCGATCAGTTGTCATTGTTTCAAGCCCAAAACATACTGCACGATTTTAGCAATCGTAAGATCACTGTATGTCACACTGTGCGACATGGATCTAACAAACTTGGCTATGACACATATAGCCTGTACAATGCTGAGATATATTGGCTTGTATGATACGACACGTATTACTATAGTAGAACAAAATGGCATCGCTAGTGGTAAACAAAATGATCATGATAAATCACTCTTTAGTTTTTGTGTGTTATTATAAGTTAACTGTTGTGAATCAGACTAAAGGTGGTAGAACACTGGCTGGTTGTGTGCTTGCTCATTTTTATCCCAAAAAAGGTTTAGGTTTCATTTTGTTTTATCCAAAATTATTATTGTCATCATAGACTGTCCATTATTTTCCCACAATGCAGCCTGTTATAAATGTAAATGTATTATATATATATATAACATTTACGTGAGTGTGTGTGTGTTTTGATTGAAATCGGCAGCAATACTTCCTCTTCTTCCTGTCAGTGCTTCCTCTTGTTGTCAGTAGATCAAAATTGCGCAGCATTTATTTAGAGATCCATTCCATGTCATCATTTCAGGCCATCATAAGGAATATTTTCATTTCCAATAACTGGAACTAAGACATAAAACTGATTTGCTATAATGTGAAGCCTGCACACTGACAGTTTAATCTTCCCGCTGTAGGACTCATGAATATTTGATTTTCTTAGATTTGATAGGACTAAGGTTTGCTTAATGACTTTTTTTTATGAAGATATAAATAAAATGCTAATTAAACCGTGTCTCTGTGTGTGTGAGTGTGGTTACTAAAGGGGAAACCTGATCCAACCATATCGTAATGTGCAGCTAACCAGCTGGCTTAGGGATCAGTCCCTTCTGTCATATTTTCCTTTCCGAATGCTGGTAGTCGAAAGAAAGACAGAAAGAAGGCGATTATCCCTAGATTGAATTACCCCGTCTATCACAACAGGGAGCGAGAGGGGTGCTGTGATCTCTGTGGTAACTAAAGCAAACTGCTCATTCCCTTCAAAAGCTCTTTGTGTGTTAGCGCCCAATGGTGAGCTGTACGCCCATCCTGTGCTGCTCACTCAAGGGGGCAGCTGGAAGCTGTTAAAAGGGCTCAAAAATAATCAGGGGTGTGACTTCTCTCCCATCAACCCTTGTCAAGCGATGGAAACGCAATTACTTGTGCGGGGACTGCGCGTGGATTCAGGATCCTTCATAACAGTCAGGAAAAGCAGTTTACGGCTGAAGAAATTCACTTGTGGTTTTGTATCCTTTTCTGACTTATCAATAAGTCAGATTTTGGGGATGCGTGGAGCAAAACAAAACTGTTTTGCAATGAACAGACAGCGTGAAAAATCGAGCAATTTTGTCTTATATTCCGAGTCACACTTTTTGATATCGAGTCGCTCTTGTCCCTGATTGAACCCGGCACTTCCCACCTCAACCACATTCAAGGGAAGAACATAAGTGACAAGTTTTCACAACTTTCTGCAAGAGTTAGCAATAAATTATCTGTATAAAATCTGCCTTCTGCAGCTAAAATATATCGTAATGGAACCTCCAAAGTCTTCTTTGCCCATTAACTGAATGTTTTGCAGGAATTGAAAATAAGGAAAGAATTATTCATAACAAAAAAATATCATTACTGGCAGCATGAGACTGGCTACATTGTATATTTGTGATTTGAGTGTTCAAGTACGTTAATGGGGCCTGCTCATGTTCTCACGTGTATAAAAGCCAGGTGTATCACAACATTGATAGCTGGCTGAACTAAAAATAGAATTAAAAACTGCAGTTATGGTGCAGAATTTTATGCAATAAAAATACTATACTGTAGTAAGTAGAATATAATTTGTAAAAATCTGAGTAAAATCAGGAGTATTCATTTTTACATGCAAAATGTGTTTATTGTACTATTTATTGTATGTATGTAAAAATGTATTTTTTCTTTATTAAAAACAATTTTATTTATTTTTTCCCCAAAAACTCTTTCTGGCATAAATGTTAAAAACACACGACACTCATGAAAACATGGGCCTTTAAATAACCCAATGTGAGATCAGTAATAAATTCAGTTTTACTTTAGAGTTGATGTTCTACAAAATAACTCCAACAATTTAAAGGCAAAATATGGTACTGTATGATAACAGAGTTGACATAAGATTTATGGACACGCATAAAAAATATTTAAAATAATTAAATGTTGCAGAATTAAGTAAGTAATTTAGGGCTTTTATAAAGAAAATGAATAAAATGTTGCCAACAGAAAAGTACTATAAAATATTTTGAATGTAGTTGCAAACCAATTTCGGGAGGAAGTGCGTAGAAACTTGATTCAGCGGTTACCAATCTTTCAATCAGTTCCGCCTCCATCGTAAGCCAATCCAGTCTCTACCTCTCCACTATAAATAATCCAGTTCCCTTCCCTTCCATATCTCATTTTGCATTCCCTCCGCCTCCGCCTTTTATTGATAAAATATGACCGAGATTTGTTTTGTTTAAATTATTTATAAATTAGGGCTATCAATCTTTTTTCATGGTTTATGACATGGCACATGGATCATTACATGATCTAATCCAAGTAATTGCAAATCATCAAACAGCAATACTTGAGAAAAGTGAAAATTTTAAGACAGTAAATTATTGCAGCAGATGAAAAAAATGAATGGACGTCACGATATACTGTTATTTTTATGTCAATATCATTGTGCCCATTACTGGTTCACAGTCCACAGCAATCTATTTTGCACATTTGCCTGTGGCAATTCTTTTACAGCTTTTTTTATAGAATTAATCACATTAAGCAAATATGTTTAATTGACTTTCTAATAGAACATTTCGATTTTTAACATTCTGCTCTTTTAAAATATAAATAAAGCTTCACATGTCAAGTAAATAAAACACACTGAAACAAATACAAGCACTGAGAAAAGCAGAGACAGAGAGAAACAAAAACACTGATACGCGCACACATACACACACACACACAGAGGTCTCAGTCCTGCTTACAGTGTGATTGTTGGTTTGGGTGACAGGGAGGCCATTCTCATAGTGAGTTTCAGTGAAGTCGTGACCCAGGAGCTCCCTAAGAGAGACAAAATGAAAAAAACAAGCTGTCATTGCGCTACACACACATACACATTTGGCAGAGCAATACTGCATCTTTTCAGGCTGCTTTTGCTTTTGCACATTAATATACAGCAATTATAATACACATGATGTTGGACAAAAATGGATATTAATTTTAAATACATTAAATATTATATTTAACAGTATTTCAGATAAGTTGTGTTTACTGCAAGTGAGCATTAAAAAACAAAAAGGTAATTTAAAAGTAAGAAAATGTAAACGTAATATTCAATATAGGATGATACACAACTATTAAAAGTTCAGTAATATTTTTCCAAAAAGAAATGCACTTTTTTTATTCTAACCAGGAAAAAATGAATTCATCAAAAGTGACAGTACTTTTAAGTCGTTACAAAAGGTTTCTTTCTAAAATCAATGCTGTTCTTTCTATTCATCAAAGAACACTGAATAATGGTTTCAACAAAGAATTCTGAAACAGGGTTACAACAAATACATGAAGCAGCACAACTAAAATTACGAAGCATCTATCAAAGCAATTTTTTGTTGAGCACCAAATCAGCAAATTAGAATTCCATACATACATACATACATAAATATACCAATACATTTCTATACAGTAACCAATATGGTATTGATAAATCATATGGCATATACAGTATGTGTGTTCACACAAACATCATTTTAATCACAGACCCTCTGGATCACTAAAAACTGATGCTCACATTCAGATGGCAGATTTCATTTTCCAGTTAAAGCATCACACGCCTCAAAGCACTGGCTCAAAAGATAGAGAGAGAAAATAAAAATATATGATACCAACTAGCCATCAATCCTTCTCTATCCCATCATTCCTTCAAGAAGTGAATCTTTCTTCATCACACTGTCCTCTATCGGGAAATACCAGGCTGATAAGAGGTTAGGCTTTAGCTGGAGTGTTATTGTGTGGCTTTGCAAAGGGCTGGTGGTCAGAGCCGTGATCTTGTCAGAGAGGGAGGCTATGATTAGAGCGAGGGGTGTGCAGGATGTGAGGACCCACTCTGCAATCTAGTCTATCCATCAGGGCATGTACACATAACAACACTTACACAAACACACATGCAGTGGGACAACATTTATAACCATAAAGTTAAGTTGTTACATTTTGTGTGCCACTGGCTCTCTGATTATACAGCATGACTGCAGTCCATGGCGCATTCAGTATTTCCTCAACCAAGCGATGAGAAATGATACTTAAAGGTGAAGTGTGTAATTTCAGAGCCACTAGAGTCACTGAAACAGAATTGCAAAAATAATGATTTTTCAAAAGGACCTTTTGCTATTATGGCGCTTTTCCACAGCATAGTACGGTATGGTTCAATACAGCTCACTTTTGGGGGAACAGTACCTGGTACCTGGTCCTTTTTTTAGTACCACCTCAGCCGAGGTTCCAAGCGAGCCGAACAGTTACCAAACGTGATGTGTAAACTCTGCTGGTCACTGATTGGACGGAGAAAAATGTCATTACTGCGTCACTGAACTTGCGACATGAGACACAACAGACCCGCTAGATTTAAATCAGCAAAGCCAGCGAAGGATCAGACTCAACTTTTTTGTTTGAAGAAATGCATTTCATGGTCTATTGAGGAAGTACAGACGTTCCTCTCATTGCCTACATGCCGAGAATGAAGAACACCATTCCTTCCATATGCTCCATTGTTGTGTGTTTGTTTGTGGCGCGTTTACGATGATGTCACGGCAGTAGAGGCGGTGAAAACTGAATAATCACCCCTAAAGCGGTAATAAACTGCAGTGGAAACGCAAACCGAAACGAACTGAGCCGTGCTGTAACGAGCCGAGCAAAGCCGAGTCGTCATTAGACACTCCTTTTCCACATTTGGTCGGAACAACCTGATCTTACAATATATAAAATATATATGGGCGATTCTATAATTGTTGGTACATTTGGTGTCCGACAATTTTGTTACCATCAAACTCTGTTACTGTAGAGTAACAATGCAGACAATAGTGTAACAGATTTGACAATTTTATTTATTTTTCCCCAAAAACTCTTTCTGGCATAAATGTTAAAAACACACGACACTCATGAAAACATGGGCCTTTAAATAACCCAATGTGAGATCAGTAATAAATTCAGTTTTACTTTAGAGTTGATGTTCTACAAAATAACTCCAACAATTTAAAGGCAAAATATGGTACTGTATGATAACAGAGTTGACATAAGATTTATGGACACGCATAAAAAAATATTTAAAATAATTAAATGTTGTAGAATTAAGTAAGTAATTTAGGGCTTTTATAAAGAAAATGAATAAAATGTTGCCAAAAGAAAAGTACTATAAAATATTTTGAATGTAGTTGCAAACCAATTTCGGGAGGAACTTCTCCACCATTTGCTCCTTCCAGGGGGGCAAGCAGGGTTCGAGCCCTTGTTAGGGTTCTCATTACTAGGGCTCGTGGTTCACTGAACTCCTGGCTCGCCCCAGAGAGCACGCCAAACATGCTTACTTATTATCACTGAGGAAGCGCAAACTTGTGAATTGTACATTGATACATGATGAAAAAAAAAACAAAAAAAACTGACTAATTAATTTAAGACACTTTTTAAATTAATTAGTATATTGTTATGGACTTTAACATCTTGTAATTCATAACAATTAGTAAAGAATAATAATAAATAAATTAAAATAATAAAAAAAATAACGAAAATGTAAAATATAAATGAAAATAATTTACTTCATTATTGCGGTGACACCAAATGTACCAGCAATTATAGAATCAATCATGTATATTGTAATATATTTGTAATGCATATATCAGTGCTGCCAATCGATTAATCACTATTAAATCACATTCAAAATAAAGCTTTTGTTTACATAATATGCGTGTGTGTGCTATGTATATTTATTATGTATATATAAAGACATACACATACATCATATATTTTGAAAATACATGTTTTTACGTGTATATATTTCAATTAAATATATTCAATATATAAACGTACATATAACATGTTTTTCTTAAATGTATACATATACATATACATAATAAATATACACAGCACACACATATATTATGTAAACTAAAAAGTATGTAGTATGTATATATATTTATATAGTTAGAAACCTGTGGCTGTCTAGTCAAACTGCACAAACTGTACAGAAATAAACAAACACAGGGGACACCTACGGCGTTACATAAACAGAACAATATTTTAAAAGCACCAGTGAAATGTTGAATGGCTTTTAAATAGCATCAATAGCTTACAGTAAATTTTCTCTGCATAAACTGAGAAGGTTTCTGAATAATTAAATGAAAACTCACTTCAGAGACTAACCAATTATGATGTTTAATTCCCTCCTCTTTTTTCCTCCTGAATTATTGTTCTAATAGAAGTAAGTCATACTTTTCAGACCTCTTATATGGCAACCTATGCAAGCTAACCTTGAGAAAGGCATTCATTTATTCTCAGCAGATCTGAATTCAATATCCCTTTGAGAACGATATTACGTTTTTGGGGGGTTTTAAAATAGTTGAAGCTCTAACATGGCAATACCAGCAAAACAGAAGAGGTGAGTCATAAGGACCACCATTTTGGAAAGAGCTGCTGAGGAGCGAGGAATAGCCTAGGAAATGAAAAAAATCTCAGAACATGCAGCGAATCAGAGTGATGACCTTTCGCATCTGACAAGAATGAAATGATAGCACATTTTCAATCTCAAGTTGGTGTGGAGACCGCCGCTGAGATGGAGGAGAATGTTGTGTGTGTGTGTGCGTGTGTCCTAACATTTCAATGAGAGAACACAGCTGGGAGTTTGATTTGTGTATTATTACTGAGAGAACACCATTATCTGCGCATTCATAAATTACCTCTATGATTTTCACCCTTTATGAGACCCCAATTCCCCAAACTCCAGTCATAATAACTCTACAAGGATTGAAAAGTGCTTCATAAATGCCACGAACCCTCACTGTACCGAACTTCTCCTTCAGTCAATCACCCTGCACTTGGAATTACCACCATTTAAAAGGAAAAGTTTTTACAGCATGGTGAGAAATGCACTCTCTTTCTTTATTAAAATCAATAAACAAAACAACCCTGCCTATTAGCAAAGCTCACATCCACACAAAAACACTAACCACTCGAGCAAAACACACAACCCGCATTTACACACTCATTACCTCTTACGCGCTCAACCACGCTGACATAGTGGCAAACATTTGTGGGTTGTGGGGAAAAAAAAAAAAACACACACACACACACAAAGTTAATGTGATCAACAAAGCCTGAGTCATTGTTTTAGTTTATACTGGGAGCTACAATGTTTTAACACCTATTTTAACTGGCCAAATGCTGATGTTAACTGCTAAGAGAACCTGCAGGCTAAAACCTTGTGACATTTATGGCTCACTTAGGCCTTGCACATCAACACATCAAAGTTTTTTGTGCACTTTATGGATAGATGTATTTACTTTGATGTTAAACTCCCCATAATAAAATTGTGTTTATTTCTTAGACAGGTAAGCTTTGTTACTCTGAGCATTATGGGCTATAAGCACCAATATCAGTTTATCATGAGTCAGTAATATTTGTATAGCTGAGTTACAGGAATGTCCCGGGATCAAAACAACTTAAGCAGTGGAGGCATCTAAACGTAAACTTGTTTAAATGATGATTTCTTGAACTGGAAATACTTTTCTTTCAACATAAATCCTGTCAGTGAAGTTTGTCGTATGTAAACAGTGCTTTACAATAAATCACAGTAATCAGGTCATCATGACAACAAAATTAAACTTTAGGTATCATTTACAATCTTTTTTACTTACTACAAACACACAATGTTTTGTGGATTTTTTGCTTTTTCTGTGATAATTTACATTAAGCCACTAATGTTGTCTTTCACATCTAAAGAGCATTGCAAGTAATAGTTTTTGACAGCTAGAATGTTCAAAAGTTGGCAATTTCAAAGGAATAGCTTTTAGACAAGCATAGAATAGGTACAAAATGTGTATTACTATATTACATATTATATATAAGGTTAAAGTTCAAACAATAGAGTGTCGGTAGACAATAAGCTTCAGCAGCTCTGTTTATCCCACCTCAGAGATCCCATCAGAGCATGAGGACTGATGTGCATAATAATGTATCAGAATATTTTTTTTTTTTTTAAAGTAGAGATAAACAATGGAATTTCTGTTGCTTTGAAGTTGCTCTGATTTGCAAGTGACCTTGCTGGCTAGAATACCTGCAAGATTACATTAGTCATTATACATTAGTCATGACATGCTTAAATGTCAGCGATGTTGGTCCATCTAAAAAAAAGCAAATCACTTTTTACAAACAATGACTCCAGACTAATCTGATTGTAATGCTATTCAAGTCATCTGACCCATTACTATTCACAATCAATTCATGGTTACACTTGATTTTGATAGTCCACTTTAGGCATTCTACTAATTCTAAGTACCTCTGTCACTTCCTGTCAACTACACGTCAACTAACTAACTCCTTTGCAACTACATGTCTACTGAGTGACGTTTTGCAAAAAAATGGTTTCGGGAGGAGTGTGTACGAATCAATCGCTGCTGGAACCGCATTGCCTAATCAATCTCCTCATCTCACCTGTCCAATCAGATCCATCCTACCAACTATAAATAACCCCTTTTCCTTCCCTTCCGTATCTCGTCTTTTGTGCATTCCTCCTCAACCCGTTCTCCGCCATTCACGTGCTTTCCTTCACGGGGGGCATGCAGGGTCCAAGCCGGACGCCGAGCTCTGCCCTCACTAGGGATCAAATCACTAAGGACCGTGGACAGCACGCCAAATTTGCTTACTAATTATTATCATTGTTATGAGGAAGCGCAAACTCGGTAAAGTAGGTTTAGGGTTAATAGAATTAGTTAACATATACTTATAAAATTTCTGATTGTCAGTATGTTGTTGTATGTTGTGGACACACCAAAATAAGGTGTTGGGAGTTAGTCTACTAGTACTCTAATGACTGCTAGCTGACATGTAGTTGCAAAGTTACTTACTGTTAGTAGAATGTCTAAAGTGGACTATTGAAATAAAGTGTTATCCAATTGATTTATTTGTGTTAACTACAGTAGTATTGCACTTAGCATCCATTTACAGCATCTATTACAAACACTTAATTAGTGTGTTGTAGAACCTAAAGCAGCTCTAATTCTTTTAAGCAATTCATACCCACAAACTTCTGTTTTGTAGATTCTTGATATTAACAAGGAGCACTGTGGTCAATATGTATCCATAGCTTTCAGAAACCTCAAGACAATGTACACTCTGCCTAAATGAGCAAAAACAAATCAAGCCGACACTGGAATAGCTAAACTGTGGCAAACATCTTTGTAAAGGCTGAGAAAGGGACAAAACCAGTGGGATTCAGTTCATTTACTCCTACAGTGAAAGGAAATTGTTAAAGGGTCATCTTTCCGACCATTTAATTTCCCTCTCCCCCGAAGGTCCACTTAAAATTATAATTAAGTATTTTGCAGCAAAAACGGTCATTATTTAGTTTTTCATGACCTTCTTTTTGACACTTAGAATTAAACAATTTGCTGAACAAATGTTGTTTGATAGCTTAGTTTCAATAAACAGTCTTTGTGAGCTGGGAATGAAGGTTTTAGTTTTTAAAGTTACAGTAGATTTAATAGTAAGAGCTTTTTTTATCTCCGAAGATAAGGGGAAAAATTGATTTCTCACAATGTTATCACTTTATTTAATAGTAAATATAATAACCAACTTTGTTTTGTTGTTTGAATTGTACACATGAATACAGACATCAGCAGAAGTATTTGGGTGACTTATAAAGCAGTGAAATGGCCTCAGCAAATAGGCATAACACATTTAGTAGCAAATTTATTTTATTTACTTAACCAAGGAATAGAACATTTAAAAAGGGGGAAAAGGAAATGTAATTAATTCATCCTGAAGAACCACCTTTACAATCGGGCACAATGATATAAAAAATTATGAGCTTTCTTTTAATTAATTTCACAAGGTCCCTGTGGTCACAGAACCACTGAACTAAAAACACTTATTCCTTTTTTCTCTGAACGGAAGCTAAATCACCCATTAGTAGTTTTGAGCAGGTAAACTCAGGCAGCAGCACAGTGGTCTGTGCAGTTCAATCAAGTGAAAACTGAACGGCGATTCATTTCTGAGGTGGAGCCCCAGTAGGCAAAAAAATAGGAGAGAGGACGGGAGCATGATTTGAGACAGACGGCCTCCCGGCAGGAGCTGTGCGGTGTGCACAGGCTAGATATTCTGGAATCTCCAGCATTGCAGAAAACAGCCGTTCAGCAACACAAGTTATGCAGTTCTGCTAAAGAGCCAGTTTTAACATTCCTTACAGTAAACAATGCAAACATCCAATTAATGAAAGTGCCAAAAATGTGCTTAAATGGTAACTTCACTGCATACTGATGTACTGCACATGCAATCTGAGTCCCAGCTTCTACATTATATTGTGCAAAGGTTGGCTGCCAAATGTAAGCAAGTGCACATCCATCTGCTTCCTCCAACTAATGTAGCACATCCATCCTTTTGCTCCCACTGATGTAACACCCTACAACAGTTATCTGACTGAATGAATAGCTGGCATGAGAAAATGTGGTTTAGGAATCAAACGTTGCTAAGATTATGCAATTCCTTCTAAAGATAAAGTGTGTCATTTTTATTAATGTTCATATACGTAAGAGTGTAAATATTGTCTTAACTTCTGGCTTCGCCAATAGTGTTATTTAAGTGGCATTCCAGAAATACTAATGTAAAGTCCAGCAGCATGAAACAAGTGGCTGTCAACATGATTGAATCACCGAATCATTTTCAAAAACAATGATTCATTCTGGAACTAAACAAACTACTTTTTACAAGTGAGACACTGAATCAATCACTTAGCTGAAGTGCTCAGAAAACACTGAATCATTGTGTTATGAGTGCCCTCAAGCGCCTCTAGAGGGCACTCGCATCACTTCACTTCCCCATGGCTCAGATTCTATTATGGACTCAACATCCCATCATGCACTGCACACCCACACCTGCTCACATTCAGTAATTACCACCCACAGCTGTTGTCAATCGCCACACCCATCACACACTGCTTAAATATCAGTCTCACAACAGTCAAAAGCGAAGTATTGAATTGCCCTGGCGATCTGCTTACTGTTCTACTCCAGTGTTTTCTTTGTTTTGTGTTTAACCTCTTCCTGTAGTATCGACTCTGTGATTGTTTGCTGCCTGCCACAGCATTTTGCCTTTGTACCTCGACTTTGACTCTACCTAGCCTCTACTGTTTCTGTCTGCCGGTGATTCTTACCCTGCCTGTTAACCCGAATAAAGATTCTTGCATATATTTCCAAACACTCCCGCTGCATTCATTACACATTGCAGTCCAAACCAATGATGAGTTTGCATGAGTGAATCACTAAATTAATCACTCACCTAATTACTTTAAAACACTGATTAAGTCAGGAATTAATTAGCATACACTCCTAAATAATAAAGGTTCCAAAAGGTGGTTGATGCCAGAATAACTACTTTTGTTTCCCCATAGAACCATTTCAGTGAACGTTTCTTAAAATAACCATTTTTTTCTTAGTGTGACGAACATTTTAATAATCTAAAGCCTTTTCTACGGTAAAGAATCTTTTGGGGAATGAAAAGTAAAATTTCTTTGTGGAACCATTGATGCCAGTAAAGAACCTTTATTTTTAATAGTGTACTACTCTTCCTATTTCAGCCATAGAAAGATACAGTAAAAATAATAAGTGTTTTGTGGTTATGTACTTAGTCGATCTTTGATCCTGTTCTCCAACAAAAAACAACTCTATAGGTCATTTGTGCAAGTATCTTATTATGATCTATACTTACGTTTTAAAGATAATGAAAATGTGTATTTTGTTTAAATGCAATGTGTAGAGTTTTTATAACGATCTCACAGTGATTAAAGCATATTTTACTAGGTTTAATTTGTACGAATGACCACACTAACCCACCCCTAAACCTACCTGTTAAAAAAAACTGTGCAAAAATCATGATTTATAGGGTTTTATGAGCACATGCGTTCTCTGGGTTTGAACCCATAATTGCATGGTCATGTCTCATCTTATAACGCATCTCCCTAAAATCTGAGCCCCGACAGGGGTGCAATATTAGTATATGCTCTGATGAGTCGTATTTCACTGCTATTGTACAAATGACCTATATGGGCATATTAGTTGGAGTACAGGTTGTTCAGGTTGGACAAAGATAATAGTTACACTATTTTAACACTTCTAGTTAGCAGTGCATCAGAACAGCAAAGCTGCACACACCACAACACTCAATGTTGACCTTTCAACTAAATGTTTGTGACAAATTCCTTCATGCAATTAAGTTTTTTTTTTTTTTAAATACTGAGACTGGACCCCTTGTAACTTTAATTGAACACCCCTGGTCTATATGGCTGTGTCGTTTCAAAGGCTGGACCCTCTGGAGGTGGCATTTATCAGCTTCATTTGCCTTTGAGGCAGTCACATTTTAAAAAGGAACCATTATAAAAATGACGATGCAGAATGGTTGACTCATAAGCAGGGCGAAAATGGACAAGGCGATTGGCATTGTCATTGTGAGCATTGTTGATTTTCACTTCCTGATGAGAGTCAGTGTTTTAGTGCATGTGTTCTGTTGTCCTTTTCCTGCCTTTAATGATAATGTTTATGTTGATTGCTCAATTCCAGATAATAGGAGACAAATTAAAGAGAAAAAAAAAATCAAAGGAAGCAGTGCTGGTCCAGTTCTTCTGGACACCAGACAGGTAAGAACCACACAGGACAGCTTATAAAGAAACAACAGTGAGGGTTTGCGGTGGAGGAGGCACAGAGCACAGGTGGAGATAAGCGAGTGTGAGTGTGTGTCTCATTACACTTCTATTTTCAACCACCAGAGTCTGGGTTAACTGTCCAGCGGACTTCGCTTTAGATTAATGTGCTTGTTTTATGCACAGCTGGGTTGGAGGAACAAAAAGAATTGGACTTGTCTCAGTGTGTGTACGTGTGTGTTTTTCTCTGAGGAAAAACAGGTGCGATTCAGCAATCAGCAGTAGAAAGAAATTACTCATAGTTCTTAGTTGAAAGGCTTAACAAGCCTGGAAAAAAATCAAGGTGTGAGGCCATCTCAGGAGGAGTAAAATTCAGTTTATGGCCACACATCTTTCCAAAACACAATTTTGCTTAATGTAAAAACACTGTTCCCACATAAGCATCACACTTTAGGTAATTTTTACAGAATCACATTTTTAATTAACGAGAAGCCTATAATTATAGCAATTATTACAAATTAATTATAACACATCCCCCATGAAAAGTTAATTCTGACATGTGACATTACAGGCACATGTGTTTAAAGAGCTAATAAAATGTTTCAACTCAAATCAATATTTAGTGTTTAATTCTTTCCTTAAGTGGCAAGTATAGCTGTGTACTAAACCCTGATTTATAGATAGATAGATATAGATAGATAGAGCAGGAAATTTCTTGTTTCAAAATGTACCTTGATTATATTTTCGCTTGGTTGCGCTTGGTAGTAACAGGTTTGTGCAGGGTGTTTGTTTGTTGAGTGTGAGTAGGTGTGAAACTCGGTTAGCAGAACACGAAACCTTATCTGCCACTAAAGATTTACCACAACCCAGGATGTGTAACCGACTCTGAGCGGTTTATGCAGTTTAAAGTGGGACTCTCATAGTCAGTAAGGTATCAAATCTTCAAAGAGCATCACTATTATTCACTTAAATGTAGTGCAAACAAACCCCAAATCGTAACCGTTAACTGTTAACCCATACAATCTGCCCTACAGACATGAATAATACTTCAAATTGTGTTTCATTAAATAGGGGCGTTTACTACTGTTATTATTAAACTGACAACTTTCAAAGGGAGAAAAATGCCATGCATTTACACTGAAGGAGGGATGTGAGTCATATCTAGAAAGCAGAATATAATATGACAAAAGCATCCTATAAACCACCTGACAACGCCTAACATCCCAGAACAAACCTCAAATCAATGAATTAATAAATAGTTAGAACCACAAACACTCCACTCCACACTCCACAACCATTAAATGGTGACAGATAAAAAGAAAGAAAAACAAATCTAGTTTAGTTTCAGTAAAGTTCACAGTTTTCAAGGTTACTCAGACTGACAAAGCAGCTATCACTGAGCTTATTTCACTTTCAAAACAAGTATAGGCCTGTTACCTTTTTACAGTAAGATTTTAAGACACGGAACATGTGACAAGCTTCTGTTTAATATTTGAAACACTCAAGTTGCTCCTAAATAGCATTTTTTTTCATTCTGAGCTCAGAAGATTAACCACCAGCATCTCTCACAACAGCTGTTCTGCTGCATCCCAAAATCACATTTCCTTCTGCTTCTCATGATCCAAAAGACTATAAATTGTCAAAGAGATTCACAACTACCATCTGATAGTGGCAGACTATCAAAGCATGCCATAATTGCACTCAAGGTCAAGATGCTACAACATACTGAATTTCAGCTTTATGTATTCTGCAGTCTGCCAACCCTTTTATTTTCTTCCTGTCTGAAAAACTGAAGGTGTTTACAGTTTTGAAAACGCTTGACTGTAAGTGCGGCAGTATGAACAACACAGGGGAGATCACTGCTTGGTGTTTTATTGTTCATCTGAAAGAAATTAGACTTTACAAACATTGTAAAGTTAATCAAGTAGTGAACAAGTCTAAAGCCGGGGTCAAAAATTAGCAGACTGCTGGCCAAATCATTCCTCATGAATTAATATAATTAAAATAAACATATACTGCAGACAGAAAACAAGAGACTTACTGATTGTCATGACAACAGAGAGCCACCTCTGGCACAATGTCTATACTGGAAGTGTTGCGACTCGACAAAACTAGATCAGTCTAATTATAATGAACAGAGCTGCATGCTAAGTCACTTCATTTACCTACGCCTGACTTGAATACATTTGTTTTATTTGAATAAAAGTATTACATTGTTTTACTCTTCTAAAATGGTCCATGAAGATTAAACCTTAATGCTAGTGGATTTACTCTGAAGTACACAATGACATAACAGCCATTAGAAATAACAGAAACACTTTACAATATAGTTCTGTTTGTTAATATTAGCTCACTACATTGTTTAACTGGAGACAAATAACAGCAATGTGTGTTCTAAAATGGCCTCAAAATATTTATCTAGTTGGAGGATATCAAACATGCTGCATATTTGATATTTTCCAACTAGATGCAATCACTCTGAAGCTAAGATAGTCTGTGGCTACCACATACTGTATGACACAATATTTTGTGAAATCTGTCAATCTGCAGACTTGCTCTGACTTTCAGCAACTACCATTGACTTTTCAAGGCTATAATTTGAGGCAAAACTTATGTAGTGGTCTCCAGCTTTTCCATTCATTTCAAAATTTATTAACACACACACACACACACACACACACACAAAAAAAAGAGTTTTGTAGAACTCAACCTTAAAACATAGTGTGACCAAAAGTGGTATATTATTTTTATGGGACTGAGCTAACATGAACTAACAATTATATTTTTTCCAACACAGTCTCACGACCAATTTGTACGTATTTTACGAAGTGGCTAATTCAGACAAATTTGTACGACCTCATTCATACGACATAGTACAATTTGTCTAAAAATGCGTACAATTTAGCAAAAACCACATGAATTCGTATGAGTGAGGTCCTATGAATTTGTACGAATTCGCCACTGCATACAATATGTACGAATTGCCGTGAGATGGGGCAAGATGTTTTATTAACTAACATTAACAACAATCAATAAATACTAAAACAAATGTAGGCTATATAGTTCATTGTTAGTTAATGTTAATTAATGCTTAATGTTAATTAAACTAAACTAATAGGATATTATTGTGAAGTGTGGCTTTTAAAAAATATTTTTAAGGTACCAATTGCAGTGTTTTACAGCCTGTATGTCTAACAAAGTACTATTGTTGCCCAGCTTGAAAATGTACAAGTATTCCTGACAATATTCCAGACATGGTCCTTAGATTTGATCCTCATGTTAAAACATAACTCTCAAATTTTTTTTAGCATACTTAAAATCAGCTGTGTGTGTGTGGATGAGAGCCAGAGAGACTGTGACCCAGTGACCTACTGAGGGTACAAAATTCCTTGCCCATTTAAAGCAGAACCATCTGTTACCAATCACCTCACTCAAACCAGCAGTACTGTACTAGACTGAGAAAGAGAGAACGAGAGAGGGAAAACAAAGGAAATAGGGGGATGGGCACAGAGAGGAGGCAACAAAGATCATCTGAGAATGAGAAAGAAGACCCAAGATGCAGAGAGAAAAACACAGTGAGGGAAGAGAAAGAAAGAATATGTTCTTCATTGTGTACATTTTTCTGGGGTTAAGTGACTCAAGATATTTGGGGGGAAGTCGGGGTTATAAATATTTCAGTGCTAACAATAAATGACAGACACTCAACTGTATGCCTGTTTTTTTTTAGCTAACACAAACACAGCCCAATAAGGACTTCAACACTGCACTGCTTACACTTTTCACAAAAGATGAACTAAGTTTCAGGAAGTGAAACTTCAGTCGCACTGATGGCGTTATGTCAGAAACACACTCATACATGTGTCCGAAAATGCTTATCCAATGCATACGGTAAAGAGAGAATTTACTCTAAAAGTGAAAATTGAGTCATCAGTTAATCACCACAGCCTAAATTTTGCTCTTTTTTTCTCAAACCAAGCTTTTTTTGACTTTAGAAACTTGAAAAAAAAATAACATGCTTTGTTGTTATTTTTAAGCATTACATATTCAGCCCTCATATCTTCATATTAGAGTATATGTGGAAAAGATTTACCACAATAAAAAGGGATAGCTTTTTTCGTTAGGGTTAGCGGTTATAAATAATACTAAAATAAAACAAAAACTAGTAGTAGATAAGAATAGTAAAAAAATAGTAGTAGGTGTTTATATGCGTGATCTGCATCTAAGCATACTTCAAAAACATTACAATGAAAGTTCCTCCAATGTAAGACCTCCATGAGTTTGGAATCACGACATTCTGACACTATAACATGGGCCAAAAAATTGGCAGGAAAAAACCTTTAATGCAACGCAGCTGTTTAGAGCTGACATTGCTCCATCTCATTCCATTTTAACATCTGAGTCGCTCTCAATATCACACTGCTATTTCCTCCAGCTTGTTTCTGCTACATGTCACAGTCACATTAAATATGGCAATAACAGCAATATTTCCACTATAATCAGTGAGCATTACGAGCGCTCATCTCTGAACTAAACGCAAATATGGAATCATCACTCTCAATGATATTTTCAGAGCAGACTGAAGAGGGAAGGCTTACTTAATCTTGAGGATGCATGAGAGAGCAGATTACACAAACACTGGCTGCTTGTCAGGAAGAGAACAAAACAAGCCTTCTGCAGATGGGACTGCAGGGCAGAGAGTCCGAGAAATGCATCAGGGTGAATCAGAGTTGTGTTAAGCAGCATGCCACCGTTCTCATGGCTGCAGATGGCATTCATAAATGCATAATAACATCATGAACAATTTAGCTCTGTGTCTAATTGTGAAAGAACGTTAGGCTCCTCCGAGAAGTTGTTTTTCTAAGAAGTCAGCTGCTCGATGCACTTCACGGTTAGAACCTATGCAAGCAGAAGCTGTGACATCCTTCTTTTAAACCATGGCTTATCCAGTGAAAAGTAGATATTTGAAACCTCAATAGACTTAAAAGACAACCCTTGGGTGCTGTACTTAACAAATAATCTATTTGAATTGTTGATTATAATAGCACACCCGATTCAAGAAACCTGGCAGACTGATAGCAAAGTATTTACTTTACATTTTTACATTTCTGTTATAAGCTACCTATAAACATTAAAATAAGTCTCTACAAAATTAATAAATAAAGTAAGTATGTACAGTATGTATCACTATTTTAATGGCATTACTTATTGTCCATTCAAATTATGAATGTATGAAGCAGAAAAGACAGCACTTGGACTTTAATTTTATTGATATTAAATTAAATAACCTTTATTTGATTGTTTTTTATTGTTTATTGTTTGTAGGTTTCTTAAACACAAATGGAAAAAAAAAAAAAAAAAAAATTAACCTGGTCCAATTTTTTATGAAGGATGAACATTTCAGAGGCAGTATGTAAATGTGATGGACAAGATGTATTTACTTTTTAACATGCCAAAATTTCCGATGAGAATTTTTGTGCAAAGACCTTTAGGGTTTGCTGTAATAATAATAATAATAATAATGCCATAATCTGCTTCTGACAGATTGACACATTGAATATATTGTGGTGGGCCAGTGATGGGTTTATGTTTAATGATATAAAAATAAAACAAGCAATTTATAAAGTCTTAGAGTCCCCCTAAAGTCACAAATTTGATCTCTTAGAACTCTTAGAATCAAAATGACATTGAAGTATTTCCCATGGAAACAGTTTGTTCCTTAAAATGACATGTATATAACTCGACCCCCTTCCTTGGTGTACGCAGAACCATGAATATGCAAATATGTCACTAGTACCTTTACTTAATTCCGCAACTCGTACTACCTCCACTTTCACTCAGTCAAAAAGTCTCAACGCCGCACAAAGGTTCTACAAGATTCTAAAGAAGAGGCAGAGCAAATTTTACAGCATCATCTACAAGTCAATGAATGGTAATGTATTTTATGTATCGCTCTCTACAAAAGTCAGCCGTGTAACGATAACTGATATCATTAGCCTTTGGCTTGACTACATTATCAAACAGCTAATCATATAAAAAAAGTCAATGGTTACACGAGTCAACAGGATTCGGTACACATCTGTGATGGTAATAAATAAGGGCAGATTCAAAACGCGTTTTTGAGACCTTCAGTTTTCAGGAGAAAATGCTCAGTAATTATTTAGAGGCTTACATGTGATTAGTCACACAAGTGATTAAAAATCTCATTTGATTGACCTCCCTAATTATTAGTGATACCATGACCTCTGGCAAGGTTTTAAAAGTTCATGAGTTATGACTGTGTTGAATTATACAGACAGCTGTTGGCTTAATCCCGAGCATGTGCTGCATTTCCAGAAGAAATATTTTAAATATCATATCCTCTGGGATGAATACATTAAAACATTCATAACAAAATATGTAGGTCAATCACTTCGGCTCTGATGGGATATGAGGTTCGGCTCTGGAGAGTTCAGCTACCACCGGATCTCAACCACAACCACCTGTTTGGACTCTTCATCTCCCTTTTCATGTTCTTTTCAGCTCTCTATCCTCTGTCTCCTTATCGCTGTTCTCCATGCCCTAAACCCCTCTCGTCCTCCATGCTTCTTTATCCTTTCTCCTTCACACCATCAGTTTATACTTCTGAAATACATTCCCGCTCACACTCTCTCTCCAATCATTCCTTCCAGTTTCTCTCTCCCATATTAGGCAATATAAACTCTAATAATCTCTTTCACCCCCGATACACCATGATCTCCTTCATTCACTCTCTAAAACGCTCTTTCAGATGACATAAATGCAACCTTTTCACAAAGCACTTGACCTTAAAAGAAACCCACAGACCACTCCGCAATGTCATCGCTTAAAAAAACAAGATGACTGACATAATCACTGTAGTACCTTAAAATACCAAATGTTAAAGGACAAACTTTTGCATAATTTAGTTTCAAATTTAATTAAAATAAGATCCTCCCCAGTAGAGATTAAAACTCATTACTCCAGGTTATAAACACTGCCTAAAGCATGCCTGTCATCCAACTAGTATCTGCTCATTCACTCTCTTTAATCTGTCTCTCAGCCATTCAATTAAATAGCAGCTCAGATGCACTGCAAACACACACAAACATGCTCATTTACATCGCAAATAGCTTGGCTACGAATAAAATGCCAAAACCTTGCACTTGTCAGGGATTGTGTGTGTGTGTGTGTGGAGGGAGGGTGCACAAAACTCTACCTATTTCTTATTATCATTTGCAGAATGAGAGGCGCTAACTTTGTTATTCTCATAGAGACTAAAAATGTGGGATAGAGGAGCTGTATGCAATACACAATGGAGCTATTCAAAAACTATTCAAAATGTGCCTACACTTACAAAACGATTTCCAAAATGCTTTCATATAAGGGAAAAACATGCCTGAAGGTTTTTATGGTCACATTATGGATCACACGTAATGCAGCACAGCCATAAGAATGGTGACCTTTAACCCCCAGCTGACAGAGGTCAGAATGTCACTCTAAAGTTTTGCTGATGTTTTAAAATGAGTTCAGGGTTAAAGGAAAACACCACTATTTGTCCATATTCCACTATGTTCTTAGACGAGTTGATACATATCTCTCCAGTCTCACTTAATCGCTCTAGCATGCAGCACCACTATGTTAGCATTTAGCTTAGCTCCATTCGTTCCTTAGGGTCCAAACAGGAATGTATTTAGAAACCACCAAAAACTTTTTCCCCATTTAAAAACGTTACATGACTAGTTACAGAGTAAGTATGGTGACACAAAATAAAACTTAGTGATTTTCTAAGAAGTAGTGCTGGGCAATGATTAATCGCGATTAATCGAATCCAAAATAAAAGTTTTTCTTTACATAATATATGCGTTTATGCTGTGTTTATTTATTCTGTTTATATTAAAACACA
>JAUCMS010000127.1:23109596-23120478 GCA_032357445.1 Enteromius radiatus
CCCCCCCCCCCCCCCCCCCCCCCCCCCCCCCCCCCCCCCCCCCCCCCCCCCCGAAAAACTAGCTTTACACAGAAACATTAGCTCAACTAATGCTGTATGTTTGAGACGTGATCTGTTCTATATGGTGATTTCAAAGAATGATACTATTATAAACTATGCACTTCAACTTTAACTGCAATAAATTTTCCTAATTGTTTATTGGCAAGGTTGCACACAAGGAAAGATCATTTTACCCTTAAATTGGCATAACGAGAGTGTAATGCTGGGTAAAATCCAGTATGAAACTCTGGCATCAACAAACAATCTTTCTACATTTTAGAAAACAAAATCTTTGTTTGAATGGGCTAAAATTAAGCAATTAACTGGCCTGGTCAATATATCAGTCTATCACAGCAGCTGTCTGACTGTGTGAGGAATTCCACACATCGCCTGTGTGATTGACCAATCTATAGACCATTGCTAAGAGACAGACAGTACCAAAAAAAAAAAGAAAAGATGTCAGTATCAGATTGACAGGATGCATCTGCAATTTAGCAGGTCCAAAACACTCTAAAAGATGCTGCATGGTGCAGATGACGCACTACGATTTGTGTGTGTGTGTGTGCGCGAGATAAGCTGGCACAAGATTGAATGTTGCTTCTGTGTGGGGGATCTCTTCTCTGAATTGTGCCTGGTGCGTGTGTGAGAGAGGAGACAGAAAGAAAGAGAGATAGAGCGGTTTGAATGGAACTGTTTCTATCACTGTTTCCAGGGTGCCGTTTTAAACCAAATGCAATCACAAAGCGCTGCAGGGACCGGGCGTCTTCAGTGACAGCTCTAAACAACACAGGCAAACTCCTCCCTTACCTTCCAACTAACAGCTCCGCCACGCTCCCCATCTCTCTCTGATTACCTTTGTCTCTTTTTTATCTCTCTCTCTAACACACACACACACATACATTCTCTACCCCTCATTATATAGAACCTAAGAATGTCAATTTATAATGCAATCTGACTCATACAGCCTTCAATATTTTTTTTTTGTTCAAATGCCACGAGCGTTGCTTGTGTAGGAGTACACTAAAGTCCTTCAAACTTCAAACTGTTCTTAGATACACTGATCTTATGTCTTTATCAAAGCAGTTCATGCCGCTTAAGTTGATGAACAATGGAAACACAAAGCATTAGTACTATTTGAAATGCTAACAATGTGTGCACTCTTGTAAAAGAAGTGCAATTTAGCATATTTTCAAAAAGGGTAGTTATAATAAATAATATAATATTCAAGACAATAACTGTGACATTGCATGCTATTTACAATGAAATTACAATGTCTTATAGTTTAGTTTTTTATTAAATGCAATAAGTTTGACCCACTTAAGAAGCACTTTTTTTGGAATTAGTTCTATTTTTTTATGTACTAATACTGCACAAAAAATATTTAGCATCATTTCTATTGAAACTTAGGTAACACTATATTTTAAGGTGTCCTTGTTACACATTTCATGTACTTGCTATTACAATAACAATTAATTATGCATAATTGCATGCAATTAACCCTAAACCAAACACTAATCTAACCCTAGCCATATAGCAAGTGCATGTAGTTAATTAATATTACTCAGTACTTAAATGTATAATTACACTGTAAAAAAGACACCTTAAAATAAAGTGTAATTTGTCATGTATATATTAATGAAGTTGTGTTTTGTACTTTTATTAACTTTAAAAGCTCATGTAAATACAGTGTACACTTTACTTAAAGTAAGCATATCAAAATTGTAGGCCTTAAAGCATGACAAAATATGATTAAAACAAAGATTTAAAAAATACTTTAAACCATGTTGAGAAACAGTTATGAAACTGTACTTGAAGTACACTTAAGTAGCCTTTTACTTCATTAATACTATATATTTTTTAAATACACTTCAGTACACTAATTAAACTAATAAATACATTTAAGTACACTACAAGTCACATTCAACTCAATTTAGTACACTTCTTTTAGATAAGAGCAGCATGCAGTAGGCTACAAGCACATGCTGTATTTAAAAAGACAGAGTGGATTTATAATGATGTACGGTGGAACTACGGCTTGAGAAAAGATGGCAATATAATAAGATTCCATGCCACAAAAGTCGCTTTCACAAGGAAAAACAACCATTATCTATTGTGTGAGCCAATTTATGAAAGTCATTATCCTGATAGAAAAACTGTAGTCCAGGGACTAATGGAACATTCCAGGAACAAGGGGCTTTTTAGGCATACTGATGAAACCCAAAGTCATCCATCTTTCTTCTCATCGCATAAACATAAGGCGTATAAATGAATAATGGTGATATAACTAACCTATGCAGCTGTGGCGAGCACAAAGCTCTGTGAGTAGACCACGGCAAAAAGCCTGCCTTATTTATACCTCCTGTGCTATTATGTGCATATTTCAAATAAGTCTACAATGCATGAACCCAGGTCTTCCTCGAAGAGAAGTTTTTGAAATTACATACTGTAAAGGTTTGTGTTTAATTGTGATGCAAGCAATGTCTTCCACTATTTGTCTCATTTGCAGTCTTTAAAGCTTTCACATCATTCTGTAACAGAACAGCATATAGAAAACCACAGGCGGTCCCCAGTTGAACAGGACTGTCTACAGACTAGTTACTATTGTATCACAACACTTGATGTTCATATTCTTTTTTTTCCCTCTGCAATTAATTCAGCATGAACAGCTAAAAGTACACAGATCTATTTCAAACTACACTGTATTGGAGTACAAGAAAATGGTCTGACTTCAAAATTTTGCATTTAATTCTTTCTGTTACCAGTTTTTTTTGTTAAAATTACTAGCAATTTGAGTAAACATTCTCTTTTTTTTCAGTGTATGTTTATGTATTCAAGCTGTTATAAGTCTAACAATGTCACACTGGATCTGGTGAGGTTTTTTTAATAACTGTAGTTAACTGAAAGGGAATTCATTCATTTAAGTGAAAGCTAGACTGGTCGGTGTTCATAATGTATATTTGACACTGTACGAGTATCTGAATGACAAGGAAAAGCACATTTTGTGAACAAACTGAATAAGCCGGAGATTGCACCCAAATATAAATGAATAAAGTTTTATGTTCAGCATAAAAGTAATCCTGAAGTCCTCCAAGGCCAGCTTTACTACGGTCGATATCTGTTTTGAGATGAAAGATGGCATCAATTAACAACTTGCATTGTATAAAAAGAGAGAGCGAAAGAGAGACTGCAGAGATACAATAGACACTATTATGTGGGAAATCAATTGTCCAGTTGAGCAGTCAGTTATTCCAGACAAAAGAAATTCATTAAATCAAAATATTTGATGTGTAATCATCTAAAATAATATTCCCTTCCTTGAAACAAATATATTTTTGTAGTAGCTATTATGTCACAAGACTTCCTTCCAGTTTAAGTAGAAGTAACTAGGCTAGCTTTGTGCATCATTTAAAATCCACATGCCCTAAGTATATATGTTAACATCAACTTCTCAGCTCAGCAGAATATTTGCTCTTGCTAATAGCACTTGCCTGTCATAGATAATATCGCTAGCCTTGTTATAAATGCATTAAAGGTCTGTCACGCAATATGGAGACTGAAGCTCAGTGCAGGTCCCAGAGTCCCCTGTCAAATCTCAGAGAGATGTAGCAACTTCTCCAAACACGCAGAACAAGCAGAGAACTTGTGTCATTTCTGTTAGAACAGGACTGAACCTAATATCCTGAGACCAACAGCCTGTTTAAATTTCTTTAAAACCCACAGTGTTTAAATGACAGAGTAGTGATATCTGTGATGAAATATTCTAAATAGTGGGAAAAAACGGTCAACGATCTTCCGTTTTCTCTTTCATTTGCTGATCAGTGAGAATCTGGTGTGTTAATAAAGTGAACTTCTTGAATGCTGTGCATCATGTTTTGGTCTGTAATACTGACAGTAATGGATCTGCAGCATCAGTAACAGTTTGGTTTAATGGAGTCCTGTCATTAAAGCTGACATCACATCATTGTTTTAGACAACCGAAAACTGACTAATGTCTAAAAATCAATTCAATTTGTTTTGTAGCGTTTAGTGGTTTGACAACAAGTCAGGATTCTGGTTGTGGTCTATTAAATTTACAGATTACATTAACGATTCTTTAAGGAATTCTTAACAAGAAATATAGAGGGAAAGAACTTTTAGGTTATAAAAAAAAATCTGACAAATACAATTCCTTTAAAAGTTGCTTTACATAGACTTTATATTATGGCTTGAAAATGCTTCTTTATTTCTTTATTTTAGCAAAACATCAACCCAGTAATTAATTAAATTGTTGTAAACAAC
Organism: Enteromius radiatus; assembly: GCA_032357445.1. NCBI lineage: Eukaryota > Metazoa > Chordata > Actinopteri > Cypriniformes > Cyprinidae > Enteromius > Enteromius radiatus. The sequence goes on from JAUCMS010000127.1 coordinate 23,113,914, forward strand.
CTACTATGATTTATAAACTTTATGTTGTGGTTGCCGCAACATAACACAGTTTCCTAATTAAATAAGTAACCACTCCAAATCATTCATAAGTGTTAGATTCACTAGAAGAATCAGCTCATAAGAGTCATTCTCTTCGGGAATCGTCACGCAATTTTGTCGTTTGAGATGCATTTATTTTATTCACCAAAAGCTCTCTTTTGATTCGCCATGTATGTTTTTGATGGAATAATTCTGAATACTGACCGCGCTATATGACTTAATCCACTAAAAAGTACTGGTTCATAAGACTCACTCATTTTGGAAATATGATTACACTGTGGTCCCGCTTGATTGTTTTTGAATCACAAAAAAGAATCGACTGATAAAGAGTCATTCGGGAATCTTATTAAACTGGGCGGCGCGCTGTGTGCTGTTGTTTCGCGATGTGGATCAGCGCTGGCTGGGCAATATACAGTGCTGAATAACAGTGCGATTAATACTTTTTACGAATTTATTAATAATTTGGTTCCTGTGCTTTTAAATATGCAACCGGTTATGAAAACCCGATTCTCGATAACTAGCCCTAGTCGTAAATGTCTCCGTAACAGTCGTTCAGCTTTAACTGCTGGATGGAATCACAGTCTATAAGCTTAGCTCACATTTTCTCCATCGCCTTGCAATTCCAGCTGAGATCAATATAAAGCTGAACTCACATCTGCTCATGTCCCGAAGCGTGCATCAGCAACATTAGTGTAAACAATCAGCTGAGAATAAAGTAGTCTTGCATTAGCCTAGTCAACGTGGGCAACATCGCCATCCTTATATGGTAGAAATCACTGATGAATTATTGCTCAGAAGGATTTGTTTACACGATAAACCAAGTAAACAACGTATTCACGCATCAAATCTACACTTTTTAAAGTTATTTAAATGCGTATCCCTCGCAAGAAAACTTGCGCGCAACTGGTTGATAACAACTTTCCAAGTAGGTTCTGTGTAAGAGAGCGGTGCCTTACCTTCTTCCGAAGGATTTCCGCCTACAATGTCCAGTAAACCGTTAAAGAGAAAAACCGATAGCATTACAAGCACATATCGTGTCGAAACGTGTCCTTTTTTCTGTCTATGTTTGGTATACATCCCTGTGGCGGTCGGTGTTCTCCGTCTCGCCTCTCGCTGAATTCACTAGCCAGCGTGAGAGGAAACAAGAAATAGATGTAATTGAGTCAGCTAAGCTCTGCCCTCTCGATTTACGTGAGCCACACGAACCATTATAGTTAAACTGTCCTACTAAGAGTAGACGGAGAACACGACCAAGGAAGGAAGGGTAGGATTTGTGAAGCCTTGGACACTTGAAAGCTTTCCCCAGGGCATGGTGAATATATGACTCAATGATCACTGTATTCAGCAGACCCCTGCTGAGAAAAACAGCTTAAAACAGCCTGACCTGGTCTGCTGGTCTGAAATGCTCTCTTAGCCTGGGCAGGTTTGTATTAGACGGTTGGTTTATACTGACATACGAAAGCCAAAGCCCATTTCCACCAAGAAATGAAAACATTTCTGGCATAAATTATGACATTATGACAAAAACAAGTCTATTGTGACAAGTAAAAATTATAAGTTAAAAGTCATAGCTTAATAAGTCACATGCTGATCATATCGGAGATAAAAACAAGTCAAATTTATGAGATAAAAATACTTTTTAATTTTCATAGTTCTGACTTAGTAAGTCATAATGTTGGCTTTTTGTTTTATCATAATTATGATTTATCAATTTGACTTTTTTATGTGGCAGGAACAGACTTTCATAGGATAATTATAATAGGCTTTCATACTTATGTGACTGTGACTGATATAATGTTTTGTATATTTTTACTTAACATATAATATAATATGTGACCCTGGACCACAAAACCAGTCATAAGGGTCTTTTTCCACTCATGCATGATTTCTTAGAATAGGATGATATTTGGCTAAAATAGGCTACAACTGCTGTATATGAAAATCAGGAATAAAAGGAGCGAGAGGGAGAGAGAGAGAGAGAAAATTATCGGTTTTGATATATTTATGATTTACAATTTACTAAATATCTTAATGGAACATGATCTTTACTAAGTATTCTAATGATTTTTAGTATGAAAGAAAAATCAACTATTTTGGCCCCTAGGATGTATTGCTGGCTATTGCTACAAATATAGCTACCTGTGATACGTGTGACTGGTTTTGTGGTCCAAGCTCACATATAATATAAAAAATGTAATATAATATAATGTAATAGTTTAAACTGAGTTTTTTTAATTCAGATGTTTCCACAGTTCTGCATAAAGCTTTAGTTTTCCCATCAGGCACATAACAGCATTGTGATCCAAAATGTAATGCTGGCAGAACGGCTGTGGGGCTGAGAAGAAAAGCCCCACAATGAAACAATGGACCTCTTAACAGAGCATGTGCAGTGTGGTTTCTGTGACTTTACCATTACTCCGTCATCAGGAAATGTTATATCCATTCAGATTTTAAACACAGCAATGCCATCAAAACAAAGCATGCAAGCGGTTTACAGCACCCATACAATAGGCCTCCTGCAACTTTGTACATCCAGCCATAAAAGAGACTGTGTAGAGCCAACCAGTCTTGTAATTCAAACTGTGGGAGTTAAATATGTGGCCAGCTGCTTGTAGTTCTTTGCCTAAAGAAACATACAATACTGTAATATACACTTTTGGCTCCACAATACCTTATGCTCTGCCACGTAAGCTTTGGGAGTACAAAACAAGACACAAATCTGAATCAAGCATTCAGAGTGCTTAAAAGTTAATGCACATAACAGAACGCTTGTGGAGGGTGGTGTGCCATGAAATGGCTTCTTACTTCCCCACATCAAAAATCTTGATGTACTTTTATACTATATTACATGCAGGTAAAAACAGTATTATATGATATTATTATAATAATATGTATGTCTTAAATCAAGTACAAGCAAGCAGAATGACATTTCCTAAAAACATGATAAACATGAAGTGACTTTATGCTTAAAACTAGAAAAAAATATATCTTTCAGTATGGAACAAGAAAATTCGATTTTTCACAAATAGTTTTGTTTTATATTAAGCATGCTTGCCTTTTTCGCTGGACTCACTGAAAACTTTGAGCAATATCCCAACTTCTAGGGTCATGCCACTGTACACCAGATACCTTAGCCCAATGAAGGTATGATAAATATTGCATTTGCAGACAAATGATAAATGATTTATTTTTGACCCTGAGTTGTATCTTTCATAAACTCGTTTTTGGATGGCTTATTTAATGGAAGAGCTTGTAGAGGTCTGGTGAAATAGATCTGAAATTAGAACAGTAAATCTTCCCAACAGGTAATTTGGCTATCGGGCTGTCAGATGTGAGCTAGGATATAATCTTCTGCCCCTGACTCTCTGGTGCACCTCAGCTCAGTCTTAAAAGTCAGGTGGCTTTGCTCAATGATCAGAGAGGAGGAGTTCCACATGTACTGTAAATGAATGCAAATAATCAACATTCATGTTGCTGTGAAGGTGCTTGCACAGAAAGTCTAAGTGAGTGCTGTTTCTTGATTACTATGTAAATGTGAACTATTATGTTAAAGGTGTAAAAAAATAAGTAGGGAAGCCACACTCATTAGAATGCATAATCTAAAATTTTGAATAAAACATGATCTGAGATTTCTAAGTAAATACGTGGCAGATTACTTCAATGTTAAGTTGTCACAATAATACCTGGTATTAAAGTGTTAAATTACAAATCATATTGTTCCAAACCTGTATGACATACTATCTGCCGCCGAACACACAAGAAAATATTTTGTTTAACGTTCTTGTTCAATAGTTTTTATGGAGAAAACAACAACAACATAAAATAACTAATAAAACGTAATTTATGCGAGGTGTATGCAAAGCTCATTAAAGCTTTGGCAATATAACTGACCAGTGAAGTGTCTTAGATGCATATTTTCTTAGAATGTTTATATTTTCGCTCTTTTGATACTTGAAATATACCACAGTACGCAACACTATGCAATGACATACAGTGTTTTGCCGCCATCTTGGGTAAAATAAGTGTAATTACAGAGCCAGTGTATTTGTTTCTGGTTCTCCAGTCCTGCAGGCGGCAGTAATGTGACAGGTTTCTGTGAGATGAAATTCTTCTGTGTTGTGAAAGACTGGAGACTCTGTAAAATCATCGCAGAGTTACACTAGGGATTCTTAAAGCATGTTGTTTTTCTCAAATGTATAAAAGTAATTTCGGTCACAGTCCGCTGATATAGCAGCGCTGTTTGACTGGTTTTAAGTGTTGGATTGGCGAAAAACATGACTGCCAATGAAGATCAGGAGGTGAGAGATACAGCTAAAGCTAACGCACGTGAGCTTAAAGATGCTCATTTAAATACAGTGGTGGTTTAACGAAGGCTGTGTATTCTAACCTAATCACAAACTTAATGAACTTTTTGTTTATGTTTATATTTGTTTCTGAAATGTAACATTTTACACTTCTATCCACATTTGGTTCTGAAATGTAACATTTGACAATATACAAAAATGACAGTGGCTGTAACATTGTACAGTGCTACTACTGTATGTATACCATTTTTATATACCACAGAATTTTTAGTATGCTGATATATGTATAAAACCTGGTAATTGAAGTGTTGTGACAGTCTGAAGTGTTTATGTGCAGATGGAGTTAGAGGCTCTTCGCTCTATTTATGAAGGAGATGATTGCTTTAAAGAGCTCAGCCCAGTTTCCTTCCAGTTCAGGGTAAGAAGTACTTCACGCACAAATACTTCAGTGGTGTGACAAATCTAATAAATACACCTAACACTGATTGATTTGGTTTGCAAATGTTTTATTTATGACTGTACAGATACCAGGATTATTTACATTTATTCAGTTAGCAGAGAAATGTATTGAAAGAGGTCTACAGATGAGGAACATCATTAGCGATTTAAATTATTACCGTATTCATATATTGAGATTACAGTATTAATACAATTCCAATAAACCTTTAACACTACTGTTGCATCATCTCACCTCAGAGTTTGTGATAATGTCATGGTTTGTGTCTGAATGGTGTATTTTCCTTTTTTATTTATAGATAGGAGATCTTGATGACTCCAAATCCTTCCTGCTAGAAGTGTCATGGCCAGACAGCTATCCTGAAACTGCCCCGCACATATCATTAGATGCTTTTTTCAACAACAGAATGTAAGTTGTTCTTGCAATTGTATTAGCTTTTAACTGTGGCTTTCTTGGCTAAACAGTTCTAACTTAGAGTTTTTGAATTAGATGTGTTGGATTATTAGCAGGTATGTTATATTTCCATATACACAATTGTTCTAAATGTTGTTGATAAAAGTCACTTGTGCTCTCCAGTGCTGCATTTATTTTATCAGTAACATAATGAACCATAATATTTCAATTAGAATGCATCGTAGTTTCTGTGATGGCAAAGCCTGTCTTCAGTGTCACATGATATATAAATATTTGATAAAGAATTTAGAAATAATTTTAATAGGTTGATTTGGTGTTCAATATCATGACAAATGAAAATAAATAAATAAATAAATAAATATAATTAATAGAACAGCATTTATTTGAAATATAATTTGTGTAACACTGAAGACATTCACTTCCACTTCTAAACTTAATGCATCTTTAAAGGAGAAAACCAAACAACCAAACAAACAAAAAAACAACTTACTAACCCCAAATTACTAATCCCCAAAGATTTAAAAAATAGTACTAGTAGTTTTAAATAGTGTCCAATGTATTAGATTTATATAAATTACCCCCTATGTTTAGATCCTTGGAGACAAAGCAGTACATCCTTTCGAAGGCGAGTGAACAGGTGGAGGCCAACCTGGGCACTGCCATGATGTACACGCTTTTTGAATGGGCCAAAGAAAACCAGGAAACACTCATGGAAAACCACCAGCCAATGACGTCAACTGTGGTCTGTATTTTTGGGCTCTCTGAATGTACTGTGCAATCTCTGGACTGTTGCTTTCTGATTTATTTGACTTTATCTTTATACAATCACTTCACTTCAAAGAATACAGCACCATATCACTGTAAGAATTGAAGGTCTCTTGTAGCTATGGAAACTGCCTTGCTGCATTCAAATTGTTCACAAAGACTTTGTCACAGCTCTTGTAAATAATGTAACAACTCTATTGTTTCTCAGACCCTGATCTCCAGCAGCGATGTCATGAATAATTCCACCTCTGTTAGTAAGAAGAAAGAGAAGAAAGAGCAACTAACCAAAGCACAGAAGAGGAAACTGATTGGAAGAACAGGTTAGCATTGTTTGCAAAAAAATAAATAAGTTTGGCTTTGTTGTTTGAATGCACACTGATGGGAAACTGCTCTTTGCAATGAACAGATAATAAGGGTGAACTGCCAAGAGGTTGGAACTGGGTAGATGTTATTAAGGTAAGTTAAAGGGATAGTTCCCCCAAAAATGAAAATCCTGTCATCATTTACTCACCCTTGAGTAGTTCCAAATATGTATGATTTTTTTTCTTCTGCCAAAAAGAAAACAATGGAGCAGTTTTGGGGGACC
>JAUCMS010000127.1:23124398-23172526 GCA_032357445.1 Enteromius radiatus
CACTTGCCATTTCTACACGTACAGTATTGTGACCTGCAGCACTCACTCCACACCGTAGACAACTCAATTCTTTCGCGTGAAAGGGAAACACACTGACGTGACATACGGGGCACGAGGCTACATTGCGCATGTCATGAACCGTCGAACCGAGACACACGAACCGAACGGTTCGGTTTTATTTCATGTACCGTGCCAGCCCTAGTGTGTACACACGTCAAAGTGTATTCATTCATGCATATTAGAATCAAGTGTACAGTGAAATGTTTTTAATTAGAAAAAATAAATAAACACAAATAATAAAAAAACACAGATATATAACTGCTCAACAGCAACACTGCAAAATATTTATGCTTTCTATCACCTGTAAGAACATCAATCACATTTAGAGAAAAAAAAAAAATTACCCACTGTCTTTAAAGCTTAAACATAGAAACAATTTTCTACTTTGAGGACCTTGGTAGAAATGTAGTGGAGTAAAAATACGATATTTGTGTTTCAAATTTAGTGTTAAAGTCATAACTTTCCAGAAAAAAAATTAAACTCAAGTAAAGTACAGATACTCAAAAAGTGTACTTAAGTACAATACTCAAGTAAATGTACTTCACTACTGCACACAGTATCATAAAGCAAGCGTTGTCCGCATTGTCCCAACTTGCATTCTGATTGCTGATCTAAGTTACATAATACTAGAGCCAGCAGTATGGTATGCAGTTTTTTTTTGGATCAAATATAATAGAAAGCATATCAAATTTCTCACCACTCCTATTTATGACTGGAGTGTCACAAGCAGCAGCTGTTGTCTTTAAAGGACCGCATCCCTGGATTTTTATGATATGGATGAACAAGTCACATGGCTAGAAAGAAGCTCTTTGGATGTCTAATTGGAAACTACCAGTCTCAAATCTGTCTTTCATTTAAACAGTCATTTCACTGTTTGCTCAGACGTCATCCTGTATTGCATGCCCTTTCAGTGTTGAGTTCAGCAAGCAGAATGGAAAAGGAGAATTGATTAGCTTGAGTTGCACAGATTACTCATCTTTAAACTGAACAACGTCCATTTAGCTAACACTGTCTTTTCATTCCCATGAGTAAATGAAGTCCATTTTTATGACTGCACTTGTTGTAATCCAAGATAACTGAGATTCTCTTTCCTTTGGTTGTTAGGCCTGGTTGCTGAAGTGGGCGGTAACTGTAATACGTAGCTAGAAGTGTTTATTGTTCATGTGTTTGTGAGTCACGTCAGATCCTTGTCTTTCTAGTAATTCTGTCTGTTTAGCTAGTTCAGCAAGATGATTGGACACTTCCTACGCACCCAAAACTCACTAGAGATGGTCATCTAACTTAATTTCATAGCCTAACAAAAATTAGAAAAAATAATATTTAAGCTCAGTATATAAAGGCTATCAAATCTTTCAGTTTATGTTATTAAACAAATACGATGTAAACTCTTCACACCAAGAATGATGACTTTAACGTTAATTATATTAGCATCCACACAAACCCACAATAGCCCTTTGTTTATTATAAGCTTGCATTATAACAATGTCTACCACTTTAAATGGTTGAGCTCTTTATAGTTAAGTGGATTCTGGTTGGCTGAAAAATGTATTTCCCTCGATGTTATTCCTGTGTGTTGTTCCTGTGAAAAACCAGGTCTGTTGTGGAGAAAATGACCATGGACCACAAAAAGATTTGTGATACACTTTGTGAAAGCTGAATAGACAAACTTTCCTTTGGCATATGGTTTGTTAGGACAATATTTGTCTGAGATACAACTATTTGACGATCTGGAATTGTCAGTGTGCAAAAAACCCCCCACAATTTTGAGAAAATCACCTTTAAATCTGTCTAAATGAAGTCCTTAGCAATGCATATTACTAATCACTATTAAGTTTTGATATTTACGGTAGGAAATTTACAATATATCTTAATGGAACATGATCTTTACTTAACATCTTAATGATTTTTGGCCTAAAGGAAAATGGATAATTATGACCCATACAATGTATTTTTGTATCTTAAAGTATGCCTGTGCTACTTAAGACTTTCATGGTTCAGGCAGTTTGTAAGCTACTTAGTCACATAATATGATGTTTACCCTAAATCATACAGTAGAAAACTTCAAATATGCAAGCAGAACTTCTTTTGCCTTGTGTGTGCCTATGGTGAAAACAAGCTTCCATCAAAAATGACCTTAATAACATTAGTCAATATGTAAGCTATTTTTATATGTAAATAGCATTCAGAAACAGTAAGAAGGGCATTTTTTTTGTGCGTTTCACTCAGCCTGCTATTTTATTCAAATCGTTAATCTTGACCAGATGCTACCGTAAATACTTAAATTATACATAGTTACACTTCATCGAAGCTTAATTGTGCAACCAAAAATATTATGTTGTATGTAAGTTGTAACTTAGTGCCCATTTACATCAAAACTAGGCTATGTTGTAGTTTATGCATCGATCTGGTACTCAGGATTGGTATCTGCTCCAATATTGGCATTTTCTGCAGATCAGACAAGACCGATCCAAATCCAATCTTGTGCGTATACTATTCCGTGTTATTGTTAAGCCCCGCAAAAGGCACAAAAACATTATGAAGTACCATAATGTTTTCATCCACTATATTTCAAGTAGGGTTGGGCAATATATCGCACAATATATTAATGCGCATCTCGTCAGGAAAACCTTTTATTCTTTTATTAGCTGTAAATCTCCATCATCTGTTTTCAAAATGAGCAGCAGTTAATATACAGAGCTGTGTAAATCCTAAAAAAAAAAAGCTATGCAATATCACGTTTAGTATCGCAAATGGAACAGCTTCAGAACATTTGAAATTAGGGCTCAGTTGGGTTGTGTAACTGTAATAAGAACCGAATGTACCAATTAGAAGAATATTGCCACACTTGTGCCCTTAAAGCACAATTCTCATCACCTGTGGATATGACATCTCCACCCAGTCTATTCAGTTATAATGGTGGAATTTAGAGGATTATATTTTATTAACGCCTTCATAAGACAAAGGCTCAAAATATCTAGTGTATATGTCCCTTCTTTAGTACACTGTATTCTGGGCTTTTGTGTTCTCTAAATTGTGTTCTGTCAAATTCTGTCAATATAGCAAGTCAAAGCATCGGTGCATGTGATATGAAGACATGCAGTGACAGTCATCACAATTGGCTCTTTGTCTGTATGTGTGCATAACTAGTTGGGGGTCAGAGTTCAGTACCAGAGACTAGGAACGCCCAATATACAGTTTTTTCACAGACTGGATAACCATTTGACCTCTTGTGTTCTCAAGACGTTTTAAACAAAGAGTTTTCCATGTGATATTCAATTTTACAGATAGAGATTGTGAGGTGTGTATTGATTTTTGTGTTTATAAATTTATAAAGGCAAAGGCAGAGAAAACCTGTTCACGGATCCTCAGAAACTGAGGGAATTGTTTTAAGAAGGTAAATGAATTTTGAGTGGGATCAATGAAGACATTTCAGCCTTTCACTACTGGTTCTTCTGAGAGAGAAACAAACTATTTTCCCCAGTCACTGCCAACATCTTTGCTGGTTTCAGAAGCTGATGTGATATTTTGTGACTGGAATTCTGGGAAGAAATTGGATAATACGCTGCTAGAGGTAGCCAGAGTGGATATATGATTGCTAGGGTGATTGCTGTGTGTTTTTTCCGCATGGTTTCATACTAATTTTGTGGTATTTTAATTAAGAACCCCAGAGAAACATGTAAATTCATTGGTATATGGAAATGATTTAGTGTACCATATGTCATATATCAGAGTGCTATTGCAGATGTAGTCGTAGGTTTAGGGTGAAAGATATAGATAATGATGAAATAAGAGAGTGTAACTGTACAGTGGAAATTTACAGGGATTACTGCGTCCCCTGAGTCATTCACTGCAGGGTACCATGCCATGTGTCTGTCCTCTGTGCTGTTCCCCGAGGTCATTCTTTCCTTCGCAGCCCTTTCTTTCACTCAGTCTTGACCTTTCTGTCATTCTCTATGTATCTGACTGACCAAACACTAGGCCTGTCTCATTTTGAGCTGTGTAATGCGTTTCTCTGTCTGTGCAGACACTAGCTCTCAGCACTTATTGAATAAGCACTGCTAACTCTGCTTTTAGACATCATCAAGTTTCAGAGTATATTAACTCAATGAAGTTAATCTAAATATATATCAGCTAAAGTGTCAATTAGTAAGGTTGGCTTGTTCATTTAGGTTTTTTAGCAGTGGTGCATAAATAACATGACAAACTCTTCCTTGTTATCAAATGGATTTTCCCTATTGTAAAAACTTTAAAAATACTGTTAATTTTCTGTGTTTGTGTGTGTGTTTCTGAATACATTATAAAAATAAAAAAAAATATTGTATTTATTTTTTATACACACACATATATATATATATATATATATATATATAAAATTGTATTAATATATATTATATATATTTATAATATATATTATTTTAATTTTAAATAATGTTAATTTTTATATTCCTTTTTTTGCATGATTAGGCTGTAGTTTTCATTTATGTAAAATAAACTTTGCTTGGCTTAATTTGGTGGCTTATGAGTCTTTGTAGTTTATTGACAAAATAATAATAATAATAATAAAATAAAATAAAACAAAAGCTTTTTTAGCTGTTCCTATATATATATATATATATATATATGTGTGTATATGTTTTTTTTATTATTTTGTATTAAATACTGAATACATTTTAGTACAAATGTTTTGTAAATGAGACCCTCAATTACTACGACATAATAATGCAACTAGAGACACATGCTACTAGGGGATGGATATTTTTGATCCATTTTTTTCAGAGAAGAGAAAGTATACATGTACATTTTAAATGTTTTTATTTGTAAAATAAAAAAAATAATTTGTAAGGACTATACTAACATAAAGAAGTCTAACAGATATTAAAACAAAAGCCCCACAAGTGATTTTTTTTCTTTTTCAGGTGTAATTCAAAATACAGGTGTAATATAAAAATAAATCCGTTTATAATATATAGAACTTTTCTGTAATGATTAATGTCTTCTCTCTTTAGATGGCAAGGATGAAAATGCACAATATATTGCCTTTGCTTTGGTGCCTTTCTTCTTCCTGCTGGGCCTTCTGGGAGTCCTTATATGCCACATCCTGAAGAGGAAGGGCTACCGCTGTACAACTGAAGCAGAGGAAAATGAGGAGCTGGAGAAAGATGAGGATGAAGAGAGAGATCTAGAAAAAGGAGGTGAGAGTGTTTTTCTGAAATTTGGTTAACATTAGATTGCATATTTTGCATGTTTCTTGAAACTGCTGCAAGTCATACTTCCTCTCAGATGAATGGCGTTCATTGTGCAGTTCCTGTGGTTGTATGTATTTATTTATTTATTTATTTTTTATGGACAATACCATTTTAAGAAGGAGACCGTAAAATCTTTTGACAAGGATCTTAAAATGACCACTAGAGCTTTTTATTTATGTTTTATTAATTGGTTCTTCAGTGATTGCTGAAGTTTGATGTTTTGTATATGGAAATAATCTAAAATCAAAATAAAGACTTGAGAAGTAAATATTTTCAAACCACTTTTCTCTCAGCAATCAGTTGAAGGACCTCCGAAGGTTAAAAGATGTGTGACCTCATTCCATGGTGTTTCAAGTGCTTGTGGGATAGCAGATTTAAGCTGAGATTTATATTGAACCCACTTGGAAGCGGTTTTGATTTTCTTGTTTTCAGACATTCTTTAAGAAGAGAGCTGAAGACATGTCAGAAAAGTGGAAAAGTCTCTTCTAACATACTGTCATGCTTGTCTTATTTAATCTCATTAAAGCTGCTCATCTTCTTGTTATTTTGACACGTCAGTGATTGTATCTGGAGTATTTACATAATCAGTTTTAGTATCGTCATTTTTAGATTGCAGAGCAGAAAGTACGTTATACTCCTGATGAGTCGTGTTTCTGCATCATCCTTCCTATCAGCGTCCTACAGAGGTTTTGGGAGTTGGCTGTTACGTATATTGCACTGCCAAAGACACATCACACATGCTAAAGAATACAATTTTATCAGCTATAGGAAGAGAAATTCAACTTGACACGCCTTGTGGTTAAGAGCAAATTGTATCGTTCTTAGTGTTTGCATTGTTTATTTGTAACCATTTTTTGTCTTTGCATCATTTAAAATGGTATATTTGTTCATGTGTACTGCTGCTATGGTTTTGTCTAGGAGCGTTTAGCTCCAGTTTTCTAGGAATGTTTGGGGTATTGTCTGAATTCTAGGAAACTTAAATGTGTGTATGGACTTGTTTAACCTGGCACAACCCTGTCTCTCTTTCTTTCACTCTCCTCCTCCTCTTTTTGTTTGTCGTCAAATGTTTGGATCCACCCATATCCTATTGCATGTGATTGAGCACACTCTACCAAGGTGTCTCAAATCTTACCCTGGAGGTCTGATTCACTGCAGAGTTTCGCTCCAACCCTGATAAAACTCACCTACCTGTGATTTTCTAACCATCCTTAAGACATGCTCAGGTGTGTTTGATTAGAGTTCGAGCTAAACTCTGCAGTGCATAGGACCTCCAGGGTAAGATTTTAGAAACGCTGCTCTATACGTTCCTGTCAATAATTAAATTTAGGGTGCCCATGCGTGTCATTTTCCCAGGACGCATCCTGGCTAGGATTTCTATATCGCCTACAATAGCTAGTTTTTTGGCTTTGTTTGGATGTGCAGACCGATCGGTGTTTTACATCAGTTCCGTACGTTTAAAGATGCCCTGGAGGTACTTTGAATTAAAGCAATTTAGAAAACTAGACATGTGGGCATTTTGAAATTTGTGTATGGAAATGATTTAGTTGTAAATTAATACATGCAATAAATTAACTAACTAATAAAAAGAAATGGGCAGTCATAAACTTTATATGACTTCAGACCTATATACATTGCACAATCTGATCCTCAGCTGTGAGAGCAAATCTGACACAGGAAGTCTGTCTTTTCCAGCAGGGGTCCATGGCTTCAGGAAGGACATGGGTGGTGCATGTGTGTTTTGTAAACGGCCCCCTCTAAGCTGAAGATTTTCAGTAATTCCCTTCCTTTTCCAGATGCCTTTTATGAGGCCTTTCACTAATGTCAACAGCTCATATTTATTGTTAGTATTGTAAATGTTAGGATTTTCTGCTATCATAAGCACGTCCTTTTAGTACAAATGTGTCTTCAAATACAGTATTTCATACCACCTGCGTATTGAGTGTCATTAAAATAACAAACACTAATAACAGTGATGACAGTTTGAAATTAAGGTTATTAAACCTGCAGACTTCTGGATGTTTTGTGCTCAATTTCTGCTTGTATGACACAAAACACTAAACGGTGTTTTTGGTTTTGTTTTTCAAAACAGATGACACTTTCAATTCCATTTTCACTTAATTACTTTGTTTTTATATCAAAGGCAAGTTTACTTATATGCAACAACTCTTCTATTATTAATACAACCCATCTCTTTGTCTCTGTCAGATCTGAACGACACCTTCAGTGAAGGCAACGCTGACACGGTGGGCCAAATTGTTCACTACATCATGAAAAATGAAGGTAAGCTCAATACATTTGTTAAGTTTAGACAATAGTAGATTAGATACTTTGGGATAGCTCCCCCCAAAAATGAATTCTGTCAGTTATTACACACCCTCATGTCATTCCAAACCTGTAAGAGCTTTGTTCATAAGAAGTCTTAACATTCAAAAATATCTTAATTTGTGTTCCAAAGACGAAGTTCTTGTGGGTTTGGAATGACATGCGGGTGATAAATGAAAATCCTGTCATGAATTATTGGGTGAATTATCCCTTTAAAAGTCATATGAACAGTTTGACAGACCCTTCAGATGTAAGCATCTCAGAACTGGCGACATGTCGTTGTGGGGTTTTATTTATTTACTGAGGGAAGTATGAGATGTGGTAACCAGTCAGTCAAATTGATTGTAATGCAGAATTGATTGTGACGGAGCATGAACAATCCTCAGCTGACCTCAGAGCACTGAATCATCATGAGGTCATGTTCTCCTATTAGTTACAGACTGTCTGTATGTTTCTTTAAACGTTCTTCAGCTGCTTTGAGCGACCACAGAACCTACCTATAGTGCTTAGAAGCATTTCTTTCAATAAGTGTCCCATATTTGTATCTTTATTGCGTATGTGGCTGCTTCATCACTGCCATGTGAATAATAGAGGACATTTATTTTGAATATTCATTTATTCCTTTTTAGTATTGGAGTATAGGTACTGTAAATATCAGTGTGAGAAACTGTTGCCAAAAATTGTAATTTAAACCGAATCCCAAAACATACAGACCTTTCTAGAACTCATTTGACTGATTGGATCACTAGTTTTGATATTAAACTGCTTATAGAAACACAAAACATGATTGCACAGTGGTATTTGTAAAAAGGATCTAGTAATGTCCCTAACCTGTTTGGTTGGTATTGAAAAATTAAAAACTGAATTTTAATACTTTAATCATCATGATTTCTTGTAACTGTAGATGGTGTCTTGTTCAGGCTGTAAAGTCCATGCATAATACTGCATCTTAACAGCTTTAAAGTATACAAAAAATTCAGCTGCACATGAAATGGAAAAAAAACCTCAAAATGAAAAATAGAAGGAAAAAAACAGAACTATGCTTTTGGTCCGTTTGAACCAGTTTAGAAACACATCCATAGTCACTCCATGGTAACACTATCTGATCAACAGTACTGTAAGCAATTTCTTCCTCGTGAAGCTGTAAACAGGTTTACTGCTTGGTCATGGTGCATGACTGCCAGCACAATACTGTTTCAGAAACAGGCGTATTTCTGCATATCTATTAGACGTGTTTAATGAGAAGTTATGTAGCATTCAACTTCTTAAAATGGATCAAGTGTTCTTGTGTAACCGGAAGGAACTGAAAGTTTTGTGTCTGGTCATTTTCATTGCCAGTGGTTGCACAATTCTTGTGCCACTCTGTGAAAACATTAACATTGTATAGTTAATAAAATAATATTTTAATATATATATATTTTTAAATTGTGAGTATGTGCTGGAGTAGTTGTTGCATTCAGAAGGCAGTCAGCTGCTTTCATTAGTCAGAAAACTAAACATTTTGCTTAATGGTTCTACATCTGAGGCTGCAGACTTTTCTCTGTGCTAATTTAAGAAGTCATTTAATTAACTCTCTTCCTTCCTTTGTTTATTTGTTTGTTTTTTTTCACCAGCCAACTCTGATGCACTCAAAGCCATGGTTCAGGACAGTATAGAATCGGAGGGGTAAGACCTTGTTTATATCTTTTCTGTATTATTTTTATTTTGTACTATCCATAATCTGATGTCCTGAACTGGCAAAAAAGAGGCTTTTCCTCACTTTACATAAATACACTTTACATAAAAACACGTTAGCACAATTATAAAACAAACAAATGTTTTAATAGACATGAATGTTTTGTCAGTAGGTGTTTTGTGAATCAGTGTCCCATCCCTCACACAAGATGGCGCTGTCACTTCTCAAATAACGGCAGCAACACAAGAGGGCAGAGTAGCGTTGAGGCATAAAGGTGGTTCTGTCTGTCTCATATGACACATTGTGGGGGAAATCACCATGAAGCACAAAAGCATCAATCACTGACAGCGCTGCAAGCCAGAATGAGATCCAGGAAGACTTTCAAAACCACGTATACAGAGAAGTCATGCAATATGAGTCTTGGTGGAGCATTGGTCTCATCTTAAGAAATGTTATTGTGCTGTTTGTTATGCGCATCATGACATCAGTTTATAGAAGGTGACATTTAATTATCTGGTGCTAAAAATATATGCTATGACATCAAGATTAAGATCCCTTTTAATCTTTTCAAGGGTTCTTCACTTATTTGAACTCATTGCTCATGTACTACATATCAGCTATACTACACCTTATTAATGTATTTTCATGAGTTTGCGCTTCCTTATGATAAACAATTTAAGCGTGTTTGGCGTGCTGTCCAGGGAGCGAGCCGGGAGGTCTGCGAACACAGAGCCCTAATTGTTTGAACCCTAGCAAGGGCTGAGCTCGGCGTCTGGCTCAAACTCCACTTGCCCCCCGGTACGAAGATGCGGAGAAGGGGTGGAGGAGGGATGCGTAACGAGATGTGGAAGGGAAGGAAACGGGCTTATTTAAGGGTAAAGGCTTATGTATTTTGTATTTTATTATAAACTTATATATTATTATATTATAAACTAGATTAAGAAGGAACCAAAAAAGGGGTCATGACATGATGGATTATTATTATTATTTTAAATATGTGCAAGTAAAAACTGTTTTAAGGGACGGGCCCCTTTGTCAAGAATCAGCCACTGTTATGATTGGCTAACATCATTGCATAGGAAACATTATGCCCCCTGTCTGTAAATCATTTCCAGACAAAGCATTATGAAATCATTTACTTACAGTTTGTGATGCAGCTGCAGTCAGATCTAGTACCGCTTCATCCTTCAACAGATGTTTCTCCATGAACTCTCAGTGACACTGTGCTTCAAGCGTGTGGCCTGTGTCTGAAAGAGAACGTGCATCTGTGTACTGTATCCAGTGTATATAAGATCACTGCAGTGAATGTAATTTCTATTTGCTTTTGATGCGACAGTCACATTCAGCATAATCAGATGATTACAGGTTAACTGGCTGAATGCCAGTGGGCAGGGCTTATGTCAATGTATTGCTCTGGAGGTGGTGTTTATTCAAAACAACTGCACCCAGATGACGTCACTTTGTGGTTTTGACCCAAAATGAGCTGTTTTCTGCGGGTTATTACATAAATTGTCCTCATCAATAAAAGAAGTCATTTAATTTATGAAATCTTCAGGATGTATTATTCATACAAAGACGTCTTCTGTGTCAAAAGATCAAGGGAAATTTAGTTCCTCATGTCATGACCCCGTCTTTCTTGCGACTTGAATAGAGCCTGACCGATAAAGGAATTTGAAGGCCGATTTTTAAATTTAAAAATCCGATATTCCTATATATATAGTATATAGTATATTATTTATTTATTTGTTTTTTACATTTCAGAAACGTGCAACAAAACATTAACAGATTTCCCTAATATTAGTTATTTGTAGTTATTTATGAGTTTTAATTACTAGCTAATTCCGCTTCACTCTGGGCTTATTTAACAGCAGCAAAACTAGACATGATAGTCACAAATTTTGTCATGCTTATTTGAGTTAAGAGAACTGATGAGGATGTTCTTTTAATTATTCAAGCATGTCTCGTGACCAACTCACCATGAACGCACTTCACCGATGATCTCGCTCGCGGATAACTGGTTCTCTCTGCTGGACTCTTGACTGGATCAGCAGGTTGCAGGATGTGTGGCACGTTATACACGAGTGTTGCCAACAGGGACGGTGTAGAGTGCCCTCTGGTGGACAAACTATACAACGCCGACACTCATGACATGCTTGAAGGGTGTTTAGTCCGTTTTTATTTTATTTTTGAAATATTAATTTATCGGCCATTATAAATGCATTGGTCGGACTCTAATCTGGAATCATCCATTGTTATTACATGGAAAATCGCAACAAGCATGTTCTACAAAAAATCTCCGTACAGAATGCACTCAGATGACTATGAATAAATTACATAATTCTCATTTTGGGGAATTTCTTTAATCCTTACTTTTCCCTAGATGTCCTCCTCTGACATTATTTGTGTGTGTGTGTGTGTGTGTGTGTTTTAGTTGGTCTGAGCATTCATGTGAATGCCAGATTTGGGTTGAACAGTGAGGTCACTCTGCTTGACACACTGTATAAGCAGCAGAGTGAATTTGATTCATACTGTCTTGAACACAAGACTGAGAACAAAAAAAGAGAGAGCAGAGCATACGGAAGGTGAAAGGTTTCAAGAAATCAGATGCTGTGACGTAAGGCGCTCGGGATGGAGTGATTAGGAACTCATGGGATGTAGAGGAAAATTAGGAGTGGTGCTCAGAATTGATTGGGTGTTTTGCAGAGGAGATGTTGTGATATGTAGCGTTTTGTGTCACCGCTCTGCTGCTTGGTTGAAAATATAGTTTAGCTTTTTCAGCAGCAAGCTATGTTAAAAGTTGCCTTGCCATGGTCAAGCTACTGAAAAATGTAGTTCAGCTAGTGAACATGTACTGTAGTTAACGTACACAAGGTGTAGTTATGACATCTACCAGCAGGGGCTAATGAGAACCTTGCTTTGAAAGGGACAATACATTTTTGATTCAATGTTTATACAGTTAACGATCAAACGTAGCTCCTTAGCAAAACACTGAATATAGTTCTTGTCTAGTACGTGTTTGCATGTGTGTATCTTGCTCCTTTGTGTTCCTCATAGTCTCTCTTGCAGGTGGCATTTGAAGTATTTGTTCTGCTCCTCCTCTGCTTCTTAAGTAAGGCACACATGCATATGCACACAGAGCAGAACAACATCCTGCAGTGTAGTGAAGACCGATAAGAGAAGACCGCTGCATTTGCCTCTTTATTTATTTTTTTTTAGTTGGCAGAGTGGAAGGACAAAATAAATGGAGGGAGAAAGCAAGAGAAGACAGATAAAGCAGCAAGAGAGATAGTTGGTCTGTCTTTTAAAGTAACTGCTCCAATTGTGCTGTGTTTCAGCAAAGATTTAGTACCTGTGAAAGGTACTAAAGGGTGCGTCTGAACAATAGTAAAAGTCCAGTTATTTTGATTCAGTAGTATGTGAAAGCATGTGTTATGCCATGATTAGCATGCTTAGAGTAGGTCAAGTCAAACATATTGTGGGCCACAGAACCCGTGCAGTGTTCTCTGTTGTATATACCAAATTGTGGCAAATGTAACTAGGTCATCTGGGTATTTCATGCAGTTAAGCTGATATTTTTCTGCTCAATTTCCTGCAGTGGCCCTGTGACGCCCACCTCTCCAAACACACCCAACAGCCCAGAGAGCCCTGCACTGCCAGGGTTGCCACCCAGCGCAGCCAAACACACCTGCAACCACCTGCACACCATCGGAGGGATCGGAGGACATAAGAACATCTGCAACCGCTGCAACCAGAAAAAATGGCCTCTAATGAGACGCTCATCCAGCAAGAAACTGGACAGACGCAGTCACGTAGCAGAGGTCACAGTGCTATCTGTAGGCAGGTGTGTGTCCCTTACACTTAACATATGATGAATTACATGTGAGCTATACGAGTCTGTTTCTGCTGTCTCGCTAAGATGGGCTTCATAAAGGAACTGGGAAACACTTTATTTTGATAGTCCTGTGAACATCAAATGTGATACTTAATAAAATATAGTTATTTTAAAATCTCTGGGGTGTTTGAAGTGTATATATGTTAGCTGAAAAAAATCTTTATATCTCTCTTTCTTTAATATCTCTTTCTTGCTTTAGATTCCGGGTGACGAAGTGTGACCCTAAATCAGCCCGAGATAGACGGACGTTGTTGATCACTGAGCCCAATGGTAGCGTACCCTCTTCACCTGCTAAGGCTGACCCCCCTGAACACAGCACAAGCCCAAAGATACAGGTGGGATTTATTGTGAAGGAAAACTCTCATTCTTAATACAGGTTCAGGTTAAGCAATCAAGTAATGTTTTTATCTTTGTTTTGTGTGTGCTCTGCCTTTAGGAGAAAGTAGATGGTGCAAAGTGACATCTGTAGAGTTCCAGCAGCTTCTCAGGTGACATTTTAAAAATATTTTAATCTGGAAGTCACAATTCCAAATAGGACTTATAAATAGAGGGCAAACGCATCAAACTATGACGAGAGATGTGATCGTGGAAGAGGAAAAGATGATGATGGATGCGAACCCTCCTTTCTGTCATGTGACACGTCAGTTGTGGAAAGGCAGCAGAAGCCATTTTATATACGTTAACCTGTCACCATGCCAACCCACATTTCTCAAACATCCTTGTATCATTATCAGTGGCGGATTGCTTCATCTGTGCTTGTTAATGACTATGAACGTGTCAATGTTTAATCCAGCCATCGAGGCCGGAGGGTTTCGCCATGTGCCTCTTTGGGCTTATTTCCAGGAAGTGGGAAGTTTTGTTCAATTCTTTTTTTTTTTTTTTTTCCTCTTTATTGCAAGCTGTGATAAAAACGGAAAACCAGAGCCATGAAATTTTGCAACGGATACAATCTGGGTGTTTTTCTTAACCTGTTGTCGTCTTAAATGGACTGGGCTTCACCTCTTCACTAAATATACCTTTTCACCTTTTTTTTTTTTTTTTGGTGAACCAGTGAAATTGCATGTTTGATTAATTTATCAACCTAGTGCACCTTGACTGACTGGAAGTTTGCTTGGGTGATGTCTGGAACAGAGCACTGCGATCAATACACCAGTCAAACAAACACTCAGCGGTTTAGAAATGTTAAATATTCTTAGTTTCGTTATAGCTTGCATGTGTCCGCGTTCAGAAACTCTCAAATCTATAGCTTATGCATTATAATAATGTCAGGCATATATAATAGATGACTGTATCCTTCACTATACTAATATAATCTTTGGGAATAACAATGTATGATACCTCAAAAAAAAGTCTGATTGGTTTTGTGACCACAGAGGACTTAAATATAGGACTTTTAATAATTACTATTTTAACCAAAAAAAAACCCTTCTAATAAATATACTGTTAACGTTTTTCTTCATGTATTTTGTCTTTTTTAATAATGTCGTCATTGTGCTTTTTTTTTTTTTTTTTTTTCAAACACCATAAAGGTGGACATCAAGATATCTATAACTTTTTCTAGTTCATTGCACATGAGCTTGAAGTGCTGGAACCAATATCTTAAATTTTGCCCGTAGCATTCCTGTTAAAATTTTTACTTAAATGTATTCATACTAAAACATAAACCTTACATCTTAATGTGTAAAGAAATGCTCAAGTACTGTCATTTCTGAAACTGATTAGAATTAAAGAAATTAAAGAAAGCTGTATAAACACAAGGATTGGAAAAAATAGTTGTTTGAAGAAAATGAATGAGAATGTACTGTTATATTTTACTGAAAGTTTTGTACCCAGGATTTATACATTAAAAAGATTAAACGCACATTGGACTTGTTGTTCTGATTCTACTTTACCCACAAGCCACGTCATTTCCATTCTGAAGCACAAGACTGATCAGGACACACTTTCCCACACACCATGTACTTGCACATTTGATACACTGAATGCTCTGAGGTCAGCGTAGCTCGAAGGTATAATGACTTTGAGAAACTTTAACTTCTGTATGTCCTTTTAAAATTCTCCTCGTGATAACATCTCAGACCGTTCCTCCATAGTGAGGCCTGAGAAGTCTGTGCATCTGTAGTATGTTTTCTAGAGCTGGACTTGAGGTTAAAGATCGGTTCGAGTCTGTTAATAGGTGACCGGTGCGGCACTAATGACCTTCAGTTCTGTAGCTTTTCTAAAACTCAAACGCTGAAGGCCTAACTTTCCCATCTCTCCGTGACTGCTGTCTGCTTACCCATGACCTGCTGGAAAGTATGTGACCTTGTGCATTATATACATTGTGTTTATGAGTTAAGAACTATTTTTGTACTTTATGCATCAAGATATTTCTAGGAAGAAAGAATCATTAAGCAACAAGAATGTGCATTAACAATATGAGTCTGGAGCATATAAATGGTTAACCAGCTGTAGAGTATTATTAGTCTGGATATGTTTTGGGATTTGTGAATCATTAACTCAAGCCCACACAGACTTCATAGAGATGTGAATGCTTAGCCACGCAGGAGCATATTTATTCAGGTAGTTTCATGTTGTCTGCTGTGTGTAGAAATAATTAATATTCTATATTGGCTATATTTTATATACACCTTTATTTAGTGTCAGTGTTTTGCTTTATGTATGTGTGTTTGTGTCCCCCAAAGATTGTAGTTCAGTTATATAGACAGGGCTTGACCCAAGTCAGGATTATTAGGCCATAGTTCAATTAGGACATTAAAATTATATTAAAATATTACTGTTTTACTGATCAAATAATTGCAGCCTTTTTGAGCATCTTCTTTCAAAATAATTCCAAAAAATCTGAACAACCCTAAACTTTTGAACAGCAGTGTGTAATTTAATGCTTCTAAAGCCCTCCTGTATAAAAGTTAAATTACACACAACCTAATTATTTGGTTTTAATAACCAGAATTGTATTGGCATTAAAGTCTATGCTCTTTTCTTTTTTGCTTTGATCTTCGTGGCTTCTATCATCCATTACTAAATAACACAAGTGATAAACGAAATGTTTATCCACAGAACCAGATGTGATTCTCTTTTATCCCTAACACTGGTGTTATTATAGCCTCTTGCTTTTAGCGATCAAAGATCAAAGACTGAATACAAATTTGAAAAGCAAATCATTCAAAAACTGTTTTTGCTGTATTGAAACCACTGACTAGAAAAAAGACAAACCAATGAATTTTAAACAAAACTGAAATATTTTGAAACAGTTCATGATACAAGTGATTTAGTGGATCTATATGATTATGTAACCAGTCAAAGTTTGCTTATATTCTTCCTCGCTCATTAAAAGTGCCTTCGGAATATTATGGTTTATAACAATTGTATCTTAACCGTGTTTTAGTATTTGCAGAATTGTACAAACCTCACCATTCCCAATATCTGATCTCTTTGAATTTCAGCACAATACAGCAGTCATGCACTCTTCAGGACACATCTTTCTGGACAGCGAGGGCTGGAGGGTTATATGAGAGGCCCTATGGCGTCGTTATCCACAAGACAGAAATGTCAACCGATTACATCGCAAGTCTTATGATCAAGCACATTGTATTTATTTTCCCCCTGGTTCATGTGACAATTCTGTCCTCTGGTAAAAGCAAAAAGAATGGAAGATAAACAGCATTTTCTCTGTGAATGTGCACTCGATGCAGTCATAATGTCATATCATTAGAAAATCAGTCCAATGTGAATAACATTTACTCATTAACAGGTTTAAAAGAAATGATTCTGACCAACACATAAAGTTCAACCAATGCATAAATGGTAAAACATTTGGAAATACTCCAATGACCTTCATAAAGACAAAAACGAAATCATTTCCTGTGTAAGGGGGTACATTCATTTTTCTAAAAAAAAAAAAAAAAAAAAGAGAGATGAGTGTCGTATCATACAGTTAAATTAACTGGGTTCTTTTAATCAGGCCTCTGATAGTTAACCAGGACTAGTTAAGAGCATAACCTCCTGCTTAGGGCATCAACCACCATCACTGGCCCGATTTTTTTTAACACACTACTATTTTTAAAATGTACAAAGTGCAACAACAGCATAAATATGCAAGGATAAATCTAATGAATGGATCATATTTCAAAATTTTTCAAAAATATTTCTATTTTGCATACACCATTGCAATACCATTGTACTATAAAGATGCTTTCCATTAAGCATTTCTCCCTCAAATTAACTTTAATGTAAAAATCTCAAGATATATGGTTTATAATAATGTAATTACACATTTATTTTAGACGTTTAGAGCAGTCATCAAAAATACATGCATTTTATGCAAAATTAAATTTTTTATTGTAGTTTGAAATGTTTTCATGAGATCCACCCACAATTATTGCTGCATATTTATGTGTAAAATTAAAGCGCATGTCATCCTACAGCTCTATGAGGGTATTCATGATGTATTCACAGTGTAAAAAGACATAACATATTTATCTGCTGAGATTGAATGAGCTTGATTTTACTGTATTAAGCAGTTTGATCATATAATAATAAGTCTCTAAAAGTACATGAAGCACAGAAGTAACCCCACACCAGGACACTGGCTTATTTGTTTTTCACCACCTCTTTGTATAGAAAATGTATGAAAATAATTATGACTGATTTAGCCCCGCCTCCAAACAGTTGCTACAGAAGAAGAGAACTTGCGTTATGTTATGAAGCAGAAATAATATTTGATGATAAGAAATGGAGCTTATTTCATTAAAATGCTGTACATACAACAGCACTGAGGAAAATCATGCAACAGTCCTTTCAGTTTGGTCTGAGAATTGAGTTTGTCAATCATTAGCTCAAGTAACTCTCATAAGTGGTTCGTTTTTGTTGTGTAAACAAGCAGCAGTTCCTATTATTAAGGCTTCATTTGATTTTTTTCCATTCAGAATAAAAGTACCTGCAGACTGTCTGCAGGAAAGCTTCATGAGCGCTATTATTTGGCTGTATTCAAAGCGAGAGAGTGAGTATGGAAATCTCCAATGCAGTCACCATTAACTAGTGAGCCACCTGATCGTCACTCTGAGTCCTCTCCTGCAGTCGCCGCATCCAGAGCGGCCAAGGCCTCTGCCACCATTGAGTCTGTGACGCTCACACAATCTATCTCTTGCTCTCTTTTCTTGATTGAGGGCTCTTCTTTTTCTCTGTCCTCTATCATGAGCTTTGTGTCTGCTGAGGAGAGGCTCGTACTGCTGGTGTGCATGTCCACAGACAACACACTCTCCGTGTCCGGAGTACCGGCTAGCCTGCTCTTCCTGTCCTCGTCTTCATCCTCTTGTCCATAGGGATATCCGTCCGATCCCTCTGTCCCGTCTGTTATTCCTCCACCGCCCAGCCCAGAGTCTCGGAATCTGTCCTCTCGCTTCCCCGGTTCCGTTCCTAACAACGACTCGTTCTGTATGGGTGGGTTGCTGCGTAAGGCAGGGGTGGCTTTTATGGGCGTCCCCTCGCCCTCTGGCTGGAGGATGTAAAGACTTGGGTCACCCTCCGCTGGGCTCGATCGGATCTGCTCGCCTGGAACGTTGGCATGGAGCCGGTTGATGTGGTTGTTGTCGATGTCGAGTTTTGTCGGGCTGGGATGGGTGCTGTATGCTAGGTTGTGGAAGCCCTGCTTCTTGTGAATGTAGTCTGCCTCCTCGGGAAATCGGTGAGATTGATACAGAGAGCTGCTGGTGGGGTCCCGCTTCAGACCAGGTACTTCTACAGGGACTGAGGGGTCATAGATGTAACTGAAACAGAGAGGTAGTTGAGGAGAGTGTTTAATGGGATGAACTTTTGATGGCCTTTTTACTGAAAATAATCATTATATCCCAGTTAAGGTTTAAAAAAAGGTTCAACAGTTCAAATAAAGTAAAAAAAAACACTGAAGCAAAACTAGTGGTGATTAATACTTGCATTTTTAATTACCACATCAACTGATAAGAACAGGACTAAGCAGCACTAAGAACATCAATGCCAGAGTACACATGCACATAAGCTGCCATTCTTCATTAGTATACTGTGAAAATATTATAATTGGCATAAAGTTGCTCTGTGAGGTCTTAATGGGTTTATTTTCCATATTTCTATATTTAATTATTTATTTAGTTTGTAAATGACAAAAATAGAATTTCAACTATTGTTCTGCATGTTATTTATTATCATTAAACTAAGCGCGTTATATCATATTTTCCAGCATCCATGTGAGCCTACAGAAGAGAATGGAAAATGGATTGATGTCAGATATATTAGCACTGTATTGTCCATCAGCCACTGATCTTTAAGATGTCTGCCATCAAAAAAAAAAATCCATAAAGTTTGACCACAAATCTACTAAACACATTGATGTAATTTTGTAGGCTAGTTAGTATTACCCTATTTGCATTGGCTTTTGGGTTACTCCAGAAAAAAAGCTTTGTGACCAACAAAAGTCTATGAATATTACACATTTTCTTTATAATCGTTTAAATTGAACAACTTTTATGAATATGTAAGTATAAATACAATCTCTCTGAGAGAAAGAGAGAGAGCTACAGTATAAACGAACCACACCACGGTTGAATTACCTCAATGTCGCCAAGCCGAGCTTCTGACAACTTCAATCTTTAAAATCAATGATTTGGAAATTTTGAGTTTGAATAGTTTGCAAGAGTACAATAATAAACACAGTGAGGCAGTAATAGTAGAATAGAGCTTGAGTAGATTAGTTATCCTGCTCGGCACGATAATAAGCACTGAAGTCTCTTTCAGCCATTTGATAGCAACCACTTTTTTCAAGACACAAAAGCTTGTAGGGATTTCTTTTACAGTTTTTCCTCAAACACTTTGACACACTTACTCAACGCTTTCAAAAAGTCAACATGGTGTTCTGAACACTTTCTCCGAAACAGATATAAATACAAATCACATTGTGTTTTCTCAAAACAATGATCACAAAATCCTCAAATGTTTTCACAAATAGTTCATACACCCAACCAAAACTTTAATATATTTAGATAATAGCAAATTTAATTATTACTTTTACACAAAATGAATGTACCATATTCCCAAATGCAAAAAAAAAAAACCCTTTTATTTGTTAAATTCTCTGTTGTGTTTTTAATTAGCCCAAAATTGATATCTGCTGAGTAAGTAATACAGACAACAAAGAAAATGCTAATCCTAATTGAGGACTGGAAAAAGGTGAAGGTAGAGGGTACAGATGTTTTTCATCGAGATCTGAGCCGCCTTGATTGACCATGTTACATATCATTGTCTCTCCTTGAGAGAAGCTAGCCAGAGAGTTCAACCAAACCTAAACTGATCTACAGTTATCCACACATTTCAAAAGAACACCAATAAGTAACTATACAATTCTGGTTTTATGAGTATAGATGCTTGTCCATTTCAAGTTCAAGAACATAGAAGGACAAGACTTATTTCAAGAAATTCAGCAAAAAATAATACAGAACAATCAACTATTTAATAATATTCACCAATGCTATCTTACCAACTGATCATATTCTAAGAAGAAACTCCAACTGGGTGAAGCTAGTATACAAAGTGAAGAACTTGGATGGAATACAAAGATATGTATTTTATGGCCATTACGTATCCATATACTATTACACTGTGGAAAAACTCAGGCGTCTCTATGCCTAGTGCTGTACCAAAGTGGGAACTTAAAGTTCGGAAACAGTTACAGTGTCTAGTTTACAGTCAATACACTCAAACCACTGCGATATTGTACGTTCTGTTCTTTTTACTCTAGACAACTTTGGAGCTGGATAGCAGTACAACTCATTCAAGTAGCTGAATGTTGATGAAGCTGGCTTCAATCTTAACAAAAAGGAGAAAGGAATGTGATTGGTCATCATGCCTCAGTCAATGTCCCTGAACAACGTGGAAACAACATCACTACAGCTGTGGCCAAAAGTATTGGCAGTGACATTAATTGTGTTAAATAAGTTTTGTTATTTAATCTAGAAACTATGTGAATGAACACCACAACAGCTTAAGTAGTGAATTTTACAAAACACAAAATTTGTCACTGCCAATACTTTTGGCCACTACTGTATGTGTGCTGCAATTCCAGCCACTGCTGTTGTGGCACACAATGTCTTGAGCTCATACAACACTAGAAGGCTTCTTACCACAGGTTAATCGGGAGAAAATGAAGTGGAATATAATGACTTTATTCAACAAATCTGGCACTGTAGTGTCACCATAGCACCATTCTGAAGAGTAACACTGCCCGCAAATAGCATAAGCACTTCTGTATCAGCCTCATTTTCAATGTGTATTTAAGCTTTGATCTGAATGAAAACTGCACATCTGTGTATCACGGCTGAAAAACAACAGCGTACACTATTTGTATGAAGAAATACTTTCCAAAATGCCGTGACTCTACAGTTGTAAATTTGTTGAATGAAGATGTTATTTTCGTTTTCTTTCCATAGAAAAAGTATTCTTGATGCTTCACAATGTTACAGCTGAACCACTGATGGCACATGGATTATTCTCACAATGTCTTTTATACTTTTTTGGACCTTAACAGTGTTCATTACTTGGCACAGTCACAAGCCTCGTGGTTTTCATCTGAAATCTAATCTTAAATTGTGTTCTGAGGACGAACAAAGGATTTGCAGGTTTGGAACAAAATGGGGGTAAGTGTTTAATGGCAAAATCTTAATTTTGGGGAGGAGGAACCCTTTTACTTTACACTTTACTAAAACTTAATGATGAACATTTTAATTCATGTATGTATACCTAGGGTTGAATATGTTATCAAAACAACAGGGAACACACTTTTAGTTTTAATGTTACTATCCATTTGAAATAAATGCATTACTAGAATTGTCTAAAATGCAGTGTGTTTTGCTGTGCTGATTGCTTTGATAGCAGTGACAGTGATTCAGAGTAATGTGTCAAATGAAATGAGAAAAACTATAAGGCTGTTTCCTACAGGACAAATTTAAACCAGCTAATAAAGACCTTCAAGATCACTAGAAACGTAAAGACAGGTGTGCTGGAGCAGGTTTGGAGCCAAACTCTACAAGAAGGTGGTCCTCCAGACTGGTATTATTATACATATTGAAAATTCACCTTCAGAAACATCATTTTCTGACTGTGAAATAATCAGTAATCCATAGTTCTACCAGTTTGTGTTTGTGCAAATGGGCGGCATTATTTAAAACATTTACATTATTTTGAATAATTTGAGTTTTTCCATGGCACCCTATTTTTGCTGTATAATTCACTTCAGGTTCAGTCATCCCTAAATAACATGTAAAAACAAAATGTGGTTGGACTCTTTCTGTCAAAACACTTCTGTGTTCTTCAGAATTCTAAGAATTTAGCAATAAACTAATAATATTCAAAAGCTGGTAGACAAACAAACCCAATTGTTATCAATGTATCCGGCCTAAATCTTGATATACTATATATAAATTCCCTCAGGCTGTCGATTTCGTCATAATATACAAAATGCTGTTTCTCTTTTAGGTTCTACTGTAACCTGATCTGTGCAGGACATTTGAATGCACTTGTAATTTGCATAGCACAGGCAAAAGGCCTTCCTGATGAAAGCACAACCAGTGTAGCGAAACAACATTTGAAATGACAAACAGATGTATGCATGATAACATCGAATTGTGTCCTCCTTCCTCTTTTAGGGATTTTTAAAAAATTCTACTTATTACATAACACGATATTTACATTTCTATATTTACACCAAATTACACAACAAACAGGTAATACATAGGGAAAGAGGGAAAAGTGTCAAACCAACATAAGAATGAAAGACACGAATCCCAACTTGTGTGTGTGTGCCAAGTGAGCCTGGTGTATTTGTGTCAGACACCTCCTGCTGAGATCCTTCTGTTTTTCACTTCCCTCGCCCGTCAACAATCCACAAGGAAAGAGAGAGGCAGTTTACGGAGCCAATGTCAACCTTAGGCGTTCATGTATTTATCTGTCTGTCCTTTGTGTGTCCTCCCTATCATATTCCCATTGTTTTTCATTTTATTATATGAAATGAGAAGATTTTTATGGTACAGCTTCATTAGAAATTCTCCACGTTTTAGCGCCTCAGTTCAAAATCCATTCCAGTTTAACAGTTCTAGGGTGGATAAAGTGGAATTTTCCACTCTACCTGGCAGGATGAGAAATTTTACCCTTAGTAAACATTACCCAAATCAAATAACACGCAATGTCTAGCAATGCAAGGCATTTTTGCTTGGTAAAAGTTGCAACAGAGTAGAATGCTAATGTTTATCAGCAGCAGGATCTGACATAATCCAAGAAAAGCCTTGGAACTCACATTCTCTTCACACTAAACAGTTGCCGGATTATATACTGTACCCGGAGGGAGGATTGAAAATGTGTATCTTTTCAGAGAATATTGCCTTCAACTCTTTGCACAATGTAAAAAGGGTGGTTTTGTGATGTTGTGATGAACCTTACGTCAATGGTGTATTATTTTGCTCCTGGAGGTCCACCTTTCCATACATATTTACCCTTTCTATATATATATATGACCCTGAAGAAGCAGTACTGGACACACTTGCAATAGATAAAAAGGGTGCCTTTACTAATATACACATTTATGTACTTTTTCCTCATCACCGACACATTTAAATCGAGTTAAAATGTGTGGGTGTTGTTCAACAGATTTGACACAAAGCCAGTCACTACTAATGTTAAATGCCAAAAGAAAGCACGTATTTGTAGTATATGCATGAGGCAATTCTTGCAGCTCAAACTAAGCCCAGAAATGTGACATTCTGAGCAATTAAAGGGCGGTTTGAGAGTGTGAATATCTGTGTGTATTTACCATGAAATAAACTCCCTGCATCAAAACAACCAACATAAATGTTAAAGTCAAAGATACTACAATAATATGTCTACTGACAGAGAACAGAGCAGTGCTGGCAGACTGAATCACAGTTTCAACCAAAAACTCATCCCAGCTCAGCTTTAGAGAGACTAGAGTCTGTTAAACAGTGGCAGTTATGTGAAAAATATCTAGGATCTTCAGAAAAGAATGCTTGAGACTAAAGAATCTCTTCTGTTTACACCTTTAGTCTTACCTTTTTATCATCCTACAGCAACTGCAACCCATCTGGACAGTTGTGTAGAAAACCTGTGGAAAGGTAAAACAGATTTAGTGTGTGGTTGTGTAAGTATATATATATATTTAATCGAATAAAATGAATTACCAAGTGAGGTACCATGTAAACTATTGTGTGGATTGAAATATGCAAGTTACATTTATTATAAAGGTATTTGAAGAATCCAGAGCTGGGCTGCTGAATCAGTGATTAGGAGAGTGAACATGATTTCAACAAAGGGCCATTCAGTAACTGTGTTAATTCTTCACCTCAGCTGTTAGAAACATGAGGACTCAATCACAGTTATATCTGTGTAAATAGACCTGCTGACATGAGAAATAAGAAACTCAAAGAATAGCATAAACCCTGTATGCCAACAACGGTAAAACACTTCCAGGTGGACACAGGTTCACAAATCACCTTCCAAAATACTTACTTTTTTTTACCCTTCAAAGACAGGACACTCAATGTCAGATTCTGTTGATATGTTTCCACAGACATAGGTATGATATTTCAGAAGAACTATATCAATCTCTGCCAGGCTGTTCGGACATTTTATTTGGTTTCATATTGACGTGGCATGAGGAGTTAACTTGACATATGAAATTAGTCAGGTATGTGGCTTCAGGACAGAAGGACAGTCACACATGTGTTCATGACATTCTGGATTACTCCTAACAAGGTGGTCAGTCACATAAAATGTTATTAATACATCCTCATCTTGTGAAAAGCAACAAAGATGGATCGACCTTTCCGCGGCCTGTCGTGCCATTTCAGGTTTTGGCATTTCTTGTGCTCTTTTTATGAGCAAGTAACCTTGTAAATAATTGATAGCTCAGTCTGGGAAAGATCCGTCTAATAGGACAAAGACACTCCCAGACTCGCTCTCTTTCTCCTGAGACAGAAAGCAACATGGAAAACAGTCACCTCACATGTTCCAAGACCAACAAACATATAAAGCCAAGAGAGTAATGAAGCAGATACCAATATAATCATATTGTGAAGATCATTTACAATGTTCTTTTTTTTTTTTGTTCATGCTTTTTAATATTTCAAACATATTTTTATTTCAATTTTAGAAATTTCAGTAATTAAATGTATTTGCTAAGAGCAACAATTTAAATTTTTGCATAGAAAATTTTTAATGCAATATTCTGTTACACTTTACGTATACCTACTATTATAATAACAATAAATTATGCATAATTACACGCAAACCCTAAGCCACTAACATATAGTAAGTAAATGTAGTTTTTACTATGTACATATAGTTAATTAATATTAGTCAGTACATAAATGTAAAATTACACGGACACAATTATGTCACGATCAGTAATCTAAAAAGAATCAAATGCAATCCAATGTTTATAGTTTAGTATTAAGGAAGTAAGAACTGACTATGTCATTCACTTGGGGCATGACGTGTGCTTGAAACTAAGACAAATAAGGCTAAATTTAACAGGTATATCTAGTTAGGTAATATTTGTTGTAAAGGTTTACTGACAAGCCAGTCACTGTGACAGAAAGGCAAATGGTTAAACAAGTGGAAAAATTCAAAACACACTGCATGTACACTAGACAACTACATACAAAACTCTTCACTGTGATCAGAGGTGGATTTTAAATCTGTGTGATGCCCGTGTGTGAAGAAAATCAAAATTGTATTTATTATATATATATATATATATATATATATATGTAATTGAGAATAGGAGCGTTCCACCTTTTTGGGCCCTTTCTGTTAGCGCCAACTTTTACTGCTTTGATGTATACGTCACATTAATTTTATTTTAAATACACTGTAATCCTATTTACTGTATTACAAAGCTGCTCTATTGACAAATTTTGGAATATGTTTATGCAAAAATGATCATAAAAAATATAAAATTTATAGCTCACACACTTCACAGCTTTCAAGCCATTGCCACGGACACAAGAAACTGGATGGCGTTTTGCTAGGTGATTAGCAGACAGATGTGGTTTGCAGCAGACACCTGTTTGACAGCAGGAGTATGATACAGGCACCTGGCAACCTCTTTGTCAGCTGCTAGAGATTATTGCATTTTACAGCAGCCGACATAGCACAGTCTTCCTTTCCATGAATGCAATGACAAAACAGTTTCTTGTATGGTTAATCTATACAATTATTATTAGAATAAAATAAAACAATCAACAGTGTTTACTTATCATTACATATTTCCAATTTACAAATCATTACATATTTCCAATCAGAATTTCTTTAAGTGGGAGTGAGAGCTTTAAAGGCCATTCCATTTGTTTACTGTCTGCAGCATCTTCAGGAAATTTTTGATTCTTTCAAGTCGATGCATCCGATATCAAGAACACTTTTATGCATTCTCTACTTGCAATCTTCAGTATTGAAATTGAGCTTTGGCGGTTGTTGATCTCGTAAAACATCTTTTCAGAATGCAAGACACTTAAGAACACTGAGAAACAGCCATTTTGCATGCCTCCTTTGTCTGACACACCCATTTCAGTTCTTCTGTCTTCACATGCTAGTAGAATAAATATGACGTCAGAAATTGGACGTGAACTGGCTCCATAGTCGTATTTACAACAAAATGTAGTAAGGTGAGCCATAAACTTTAAATATGGCGAAAGAGAGAAACATAGCAGTAGTACTGTAAAGCTTTCTTTGTTTTTCTACAACATCTACATTGCTTTCTCTTTCTCATTATGTATATTTACATACTGTATATAATTAATCATTCAATCCATACTGAATGTATTGAACACAGTGAAAATAGCATTTACCTGACTGAACTAGATAGAGTTGTGAATGATTATATGGATACCAGTGAA
Organism: Enteromius radiatus; assembly: GCA_032357445.1. NCBI lineage: Eukaryota > Metazoa > Chordata > Actinopteri > Cypriniformes > Cyprinidae > Enteromius > Enteromius radiatus. The sequence goes on from JAUCMS010000127.1 coordinate 23,151,525, forward strand.
TGGGATGCTGCATTTTATTCAAAAATCTTCTAAATATCTTCTAAAATATAATATATTTTAGCTTTAATATGATTTTCCCAAGGAACTCTCTTTTGTGGCAGCATCTCAGATCTCAGTTTCGTTTATAAGTCTAAAATCCTGCTTTATGTTATAAACATTACACAACCCTCCATATCCAAAGACAGGAAAGCGATTAATGTATACTTCCGCAACGGCATACACAGTTCTGGGTCATTTACAAGGACTTTCTTCAGAATTTAGATATACTTTTCTGGGGTAATGGCTTACTCTTAAACATTGTTTTATTTTTTATTTTTTTTACATTAATGATAGTCTCAATGTTTTACAAAGTGACTAACACACAAATAGAAAGAGAGAAAGAAAGAGCTTTAATAAGATTTTCCCAAGAAACAGGCAAGAATGAATAGGCTGTCCATCATGATTATTTTCTTTCTGACCACAAAGTGCTTAAATACTACAAACTCATAATTATAATTTCAGAAGTGAGAAGTAGAAAGGCCGCATTAGAGTCACTATTAATGAACTGATCAGGTGTGTTTAAATAAGGAGATATGCTAAATGTTTTTCCAAAAACTTCAACACCCATAATGTTCTTTTGATTTTATCACTTCCCTTCAGTCAATCCAATGGTCCATGGCTGGGAATACAAAGACGTGCACATTTAATCAAAAACCTTGAAACTGTAAAAGTTGCAGGATTATGCACAATCAGGTAGAATCCAGTTGACAATTATCAGGCATATCTGGCTGCAGGCAACATAAATAAAGAGTGTACATTGTTCATTTACTCATATACTAGACATGTGTAACAACACAAAGCTGGTTCATGCCAAACCTATTTTTAAATCCATCATGGATTCCATCCCCAACAATGCTCTTCATGAAAAACATTACAGTTTTTACTGAGCAGTCTCAACAAAGATGACCAGAAGATTAACAGATTGTAAGAGAATTTGATACGAAGTTAAGATGAATAGCATATCCAGGACTCTATATTCAAAGAAATGAAATGTTCCATTTGGAGAAAGGTGATTCCGGGAGAGATTACTGGAGATTGTGGACTGAAACCGAGGCAGATTGAAATCTGAGCTATATGCCATTGGAAGACATTTCGCCATTGGAATAAATTGGAGAAGGGAATTTCTCATCACTGTAGAATGTGTGCCCTCCAGCTCAGCTTTCTGCCCTGCGCTTTGAAAGTGACAAATGCTTAATCTCCTGCAACAAAATGAGGGGGCTTTTCCATTCCTCAGCCCTGAACCTACTCAAGACACACATACACACACAAACAGGTAGGCATCCACACATACTGCGATAGCATTAAATCACAGACTTGCGTATTTAAGCTCAAATGCAGACACACAGTATTACTGATCGACACACACACACACACACACACTTTAGAAGGTGCTTTGCTCTGAACATTACTCAGATGTTTAAATCCCTTCAACTGGTTCAGCTGCAGTATGTGTGCCAACACAAACCTACACACATGCTCTGGCCTTCCACAGCCAAGATAAACAAACGCACAAGCCACTAACGGTTCATTTCCTTTCAATTTGTTGAGAACAAAGTGAAGCAAACAGCCAGATAGACCAGCGTCAAGAGATAATTAGAGCTATCAATGACCAGTTGATTTCACTTGCACAGTGCTCTGACAGACTGAAATCTTTTCACAGACACCTGTAAGACGCCGCCACTTATGTTTTCTTTTTATTACTGCTTCATAGAAATCAGCATACAATTGGATGTTTGGCCTTTTCACAATCTCTCTAGTTTAATTTGTCTACTAAAATGCATACATACATGCATCATTCAACAACTCATTTTTGTCCCATTTTCTCCCCAATGTCATTTTCATCACAAATTATATTTTGTTGAATGGTATATTTTCCTGTGGTGGAAATGACACTTCATACTTTTTTGGAATAAAATGCCCAACTCCTTTGTCTGGCTATGGCTAATTTCAAAGCTAGCGCTTTATAAATCCTACATAAACAAAATGAAATAGTATTTCCATATTTGTTAGCTTGATTAGAAATTATGCATATCTGATGACATTTGATATTTTACTGAAACTGTTGACTCCTTAATAACCAAGTACATCAACTATTGACAAAGAATTATTGCGTTAAAGTTTAGATGCATTTAATTTAAAGCTGATCTCTTTTGTGGCAGCATCTCAGATCTCAGTTTCGTTTATAAGTCTAAAAATCCTGCTTTATGTTATGAGTCAAAACATTACACAACCCTCCATATCCAAAGACAGGAAAGCGATTAATTATACTTTCGCAATGGCATACACAGTTCTGGGTCATTTACAAGGACTTTCTTCAGAATTTAAATATACTCTTCTGGGGTAATGGCTTACTCTTAAACATTGTTTTATTTTTATTTATTTATTTTTTTACATTAATTATAGTCTCAATGTTTTACAAAGTGACTAACACACAAATAGAAAAAGAGAAAGAAAGAAAGAGAGCAAGTGAGACAAACACAGAGATGGTAAAAGATATTAGGTTATCTACCAGTATAATGTGTGTGTGTGTGTGTGTGTGTGTGCCTGCGTGCGTGTATGTGTAACTGAGTACTGGATGATGTACAGGTGGAGGGTTACTACGTAGAGGGATCAGATTCATGAAGGTGTGGTTTAAATGCATTTCTCTTTCTCTCAGTATGCACTATGCTCCTCTTCATTTTTATTTATATCATATGGAAATAGCCGGATGGCATTATATTGACAAGGGTCATTAATATGAAGCAAAAATGAAAAAATCCATCATAACGCTGGAAACTTAAAAGTGCAATTTGAGTTAATATTTCTCTATCTTTATTTAGCTTGAAAAAAATAAATAAATAAGCTGAGCATCCAATGACAAACTCTATTTCTGGAGCAGGTAAAAACACAAATGCGTTTAAAGCTCCTTTTAAATATGGCTTGAAATGTGGCCAAATATGGGCGTGTTGCCCTGAACACTGTTGCCATGGCCTCATTACCAGAAGACCAGTGTGTACAGAATTAGCCCTCTTGAGATTGCCCATATCATCAGTTAATACAACGCTAAATATACAAAACAAGGATCCACCTTACATCCTGTGTGAAGCACTTTCAAACACTCACTGCCAGCTATTATTCAGCTGTTTCAGTTTATGTTGTTGGCTCTTATGTGTTTGTTTTTAAAAACTGTGAGTCACACTGACAAAAGAGAGTCATTCTTAGTGATACAATTCCAACATCTAGTCCTAAAATGCTCCTTTCTTGTACAAAAATGGTTATAAATAAATCACTGATAAAAAAAATATCTGATAATGACAATAATATACCTCAATCTAGTTAACTATTAAGTGCTGTATGAAGAGAAACTGTGAAGTAATTACCTTAAAGAGTTATTTCTACCTGAACCTTAAAACATTATTTATTAACTATTGTTGTTGTAGTTATAGGTTGATGCATAATAAATAATATTTCTGATTTGAATGCTATGCTATGCTAACACATAAAGCCTTTTTGGTGTTTGTGATTGTATTAAAAAATAGAGGTTAGGGCATGATAAAATACATTATATTCTGAGCATCTTTTGGACTGCGCGCATACTTCAAACATGACATTTCATATTCATCCATGAAAAAATACACTTTATGTGCAGCAAGACATGAGAACAGACTGAAAATCACCAAGTTTGAAATACTTAATACGTATAATAACTATAGAGTTGAACAGAGCTACAGGAATATATATATAGCTTTACCCAAAGGATTCCTTCTTGCAGACTGTATAAAAAATGCCACATTTGATAAATAAATAGCTAATGCTTACAATAAAGATAAATGGTCTAGATTTAGTAAGATTGATTGATTGATTGACTGACTGACTTTTTAAAACAACTTATTATTTTTATTTAGCAAGGATGCTTTAAACTGGTTATAAAAGACAACAAAGACTTTTGTAAAAAAAAAAAAAAGTAAACAAATGGAAACAAAACAAAACAAAACAATATTATTTTCTAACTTATAAAGAAAAAAAAGGTTAACAAATAATTTTTTGTCTCCACAAAAATATTAAACAACGCAACCGTTTTCAACATTGCTAATAGAAAATGCTTCTGAACATCAAAAAAGTTGTTTTTAAGAACATAGGCTATTATAAAATTCCACTTGATTACAACTGCAGAGAGTTTTAAAGCTACAAACATTATTACACTGACATACATTTGTGAATGTTGCATCATTACATGGACTACAAATCAAGTCTATGTAACACTAGCGATCACAAACAGAGATCCACAGTCATAAGATCACACAATATGGGCCACGTGTGTATTACAACTTGTTTTATAACTAACTAAAAAAAAAAATTAATGTGCTGCTCTTCAAACAGATTCACGCTTACAAAGTAGGAAATGGCTAAAGGGAAATAGATGGAGAGATAAGTGAATAGTGAACCATGGAAAAAGGTCCTGCTTTGTGCTACATAACGTCACACTCAGACGTACGATATAGGCTAGTCTGTGTACACACTAGTTGGGTAAATATCAAGGTAAAATGCCAGAGCCTGACAGAGCATGAGGCCCCAATGGCCTTTATAGGGCACCTCAGACCACACCTTACTCAGCAAAGCAGACCTTGCTCAAAAGTAAACAATGAGTCTGACTGTAAACACCTAGACAAACTGCATAAACCTGCTCTGCCCCCCTCACAGCTACTGTAAACAGTAACACGAGCCTATAAAGACAGACTGCCTGACAAAGTCTAAAATAGACTTTACAATGTGAAAAGTACATTATAATAATAAAACAAGCTTAGGAGCTTTTAACTTAGCATCAAATGTGTCCAAAGTGATGCTGTTGTTTAATATTTTTTAATGTTTTTGAAAGGCTCATTAAGGCTGCATTAGTTTGATCAAAAATACAGTAATATTGTGAAGTATTATTACGATTTGAAGAATTCAGTAGATGTTATCATATGACGCACTATGAAGCATTATTAATTCTTACCTTTATTAATGTTTTACGCTCCTTTTTTTTTTTTTTACATCTTATGCTTTCAGAAAACACTATATGCAAAAAACATGTCATTTATTTTTAATTAGTTCAAACCAAACTCTCCAAGGGCAGAAAAACTACACCTTTTACTAACACCTAAAAGCCTGTTTCTTCCACCATCAGCTTACAACAAAAGTAATGACTTTCACCATATTTAAAATTATACAAATGCTAACCAAACTCCAGCTCATATGAATCACTGATGCTGTTCAACTCAAAAGCAGAAAGAGATTTAAGCATTCTCTATGTTGTTTCAAACCCATCTTTCTTTCTTGAACCATTAAATGAGAAATTCTGAAGAACTGCCGGTTGTTGTTGATGTTGTTTTTAAAAGCATCCAATGGCAATAAATGGTCCCCTTTATATTAGATGGCCTTAACTACTATGCACTAACATTTAAATTAACGGTTAATACGATGCACTTACTGTGTACATACATGCTTTTACACTGTACAGTATTTATATTTTTTAGAAATACCTATGTAGTTATATTTGTAATTAATTTCTGTAATTACAATTATAATTACACTGTTAACCCATTCCGTTACCCATACCACCAAACCTGTCCCTAACCTTACTCATATCCCACCTTAATAGCAGCAAAAGTGTTTTGCAATACAATATGACCACGATAAGTACATTGCACTAATTGTTCTCTGTAATTACATAGTAGTTAAGGCAACCTAATATAAAGTGTTACCCAATAAATGGTGAATCAAAAGAGAAGCAATATTAATGATTTAATAATTCATTTTTAGCTTACTGAAAAGGAATGTTTTCAGTAAACGACCATTTTAATATATTCCTCACACAAAGTATCACATGGCTTTTGAAGACCTAAATTAGGCTACAGCAGACAAATTTCATGGACAACTTTAATGCTTCTGTTTCCTTTTTGTAAGTTTACACTTTTAGTCACTATGAACTCTAATTGCATGGGAAATGTTAAGCAACCTTTCCATTTGTGTTGCACAGACGAAAGCGTCATGCGTATTTGACACGAGGATGAAAATAACTTTTTTTTTTATTTTTTAGGTACTAGCCTTCTATCAATGCAAGCGCAAACTACACACTGTTCACTGCAACACCTCCATCTAACAAGGTAAAACCGTGTTTCTTCTGCCGTCAAAGTACAAGTACCTACTTCAACCACCAATAAAAACAATGTAACTCCATGCAATCGATCTGACTAGGTTATTACGTTGTTTAACTCCCTTATATTCACAAAAAGGGGTATTGCCAAAAGAATAGTTTTAGTGCCAATAAAGTAGACTTTATTTATTGTTTATTGTAAAGATGTATCTTCATAATGGCCAAATGTTCAATCCTTAATCGACTTTGCGCAACAGGTGCGAGGAAAAACTTAGCTTTTACATGATGTAGCGCGTGAAGAGAAAACCTTTACCTGTTACACTGATGACGAAGGTGTGGCAGTTGTTTGCCAGAGGGGCTACAATTTCACGGATAACTCCAGCGTTCATTTATTTTCCCATTTCGTATCTCCAAGTATACTAAAAGAGAAGCGATCCCAAGAAGCGAAGTGTCCCAAAAACTTCTTCCATGACCAGAAGACGTCGCGCGCTCATAGCAGCCGCTTCCTCCTCCTTCCTTATGTTTATTTTCCCTCCCGTGTTACTGCTTCCGAGTAAAGCAAGGTCCCCCGTGACTCCCTTCTGCCGTGCCTCCTCCACACGTCCATTTGAATTTTTTAGATGGCAGTCCAAGGAAGGGCCTGTGCTCGGCACGGTAATGACAAACCATGTGACGAGGGATCAGGGAAACTCAGCGGACTGGGAAACACAGTTTAAGCCATTGGCACGTAGGAAAATAATTACAGCAGCACAAATGACCGTCGTGCAGTCTAAGCAGGTGTTAGACAGGCTGGGCAGGTGCATTTAATTGCATAAGAACTAAATAAATCAACAACAACAAAACTATTATGCACATATTAGTCTACTGCAATAAAATGGTTAAAAATGTATTTAAGTCATATCAGTGTGTGTTATGATCATGTTATGATGACTTGGCCGGCCAAATACTAATAATGGCTTTATCTCAGCATTCTTTCCTTTATTGGATACATTTGCTTACAATGTTTGATTAAAATTAATCAGTAGTCAGGAAGTGTGTGATGCCATGGGTATAAGTGATAATTTGATCTTCAAGTATTAATCGTTGTGATAAGTGTTCTTCTCACCTTTGAATGCTAGCTGAAGATTTGATATCCTTGTGTAACTGGCAGCGGAAGCTTCATGTAAAGGAGTGACATGTTCGTTTCTGAGTATCTATATCAAGTCAAAACATCCTTGCTTTTTTTCTCAGGTGGTTGTGGTTGTATTTGTACAGGTCTACTGAACTGTTCATTTGTACTCAGTGAAGTAAATCTGACATGGCTCCTTTTTGGACATCCTTGTTTGTAAGGAAGCAATAACTGACCATTTTTTTATAACTAAAAATATATATGTTTTATATCAGTTTTAGGGTGTGGGTTTCATTTCAGGTTTAGGAGAAATATTACCCTCTCAGTATAAAACAGAAATCAGTTGAAGTCCTCACTTTGGTATAGTTGAACAATCATAAGTAAATGTGTTTAGGCTATGTGAACTTTTGGCAATATTTCTCCATACTGTTCATGTTATAATGTTCTCTGGCTTAGGCTAGCAGTGTGTGAATTAGCTTAGAAGTTATTATTTGTTCACGTGTCCACTGCTGCTACGAACTACATATTTAAAGGACCTGTTTTTCCATTTGTGGGGAATTTCTGTTATATGTCAGTATTTATTCAGCAGTTCTAATTTGAGTATACATAACACTTCTGGGTGTATTGAAAATAATACATCAAAACAGGTTTGATTTTCACTAAAATAATGCCCATGTTATCATGGTGCATATGCATAGTGAGGATGACAACAGGACACGGGGCATATTACTGTCTTACATGGGTGTGTTTATTGTTTTTGTCTGCTCTGCTCATTGATCTGTTTCCATTTAAGTATTTATGAGATTGAGTTACATAATTGTATTTTTTTTTGAGGTCATGATCTTTTACAGATGATCACAACAGCAAGATAGCTTTTGAGCTAATGAACTGTCCTGTACAATAACTTTTTACAGTAATACAACATAAAAGCATTTGGTGTACGCCGTAAGTAAATGTTCCACACCTTTTTCAAGCTTGCTGTTCAAATTTTGTTGATGATAGAGCTTTGAGTTATATTGCAATTTAGTCTGCACTGAGACAAAACTCAGTGTTATTTAAAAAACATAATGTTTGTGAACACTTTACTAATTGTAAAATTTAGATGATAATAATTTTGCTTGTGATATTTTTTATCATCAAATTGACAATTGGTCTTTATTTACATATTTTAGCAGTCATTCATGAAGATTTTTCTAATAATAAATGTTTTATGAAAACAAAGTCAGCATATTAGAATGATTTTTTGAAGGATTATGTGACACTGAAGACAAGAGTAATGGCTGCTGAAAATTCAGCTTTACAAATTCAATTACAGAAATGAATAAAAATAAAATATATAAATACATAAATAGAAAACCAAAAAATAAATAAATACACACAACCTTGGTGAACCTAAGAGACTTTGAAAACATGAAAAACATGAGAAAAATTTTACTGACCTTAAAATTGTACATTTTATTGTGTATATGAGGTGTGTTTCTGGTTATTAACGATACATTTGTGGTATGCAGTGGAGACGTAATTGATGTAAATTTGCATTTGTACAAGGAAACTCCTCACACCAGGATATGCAATCAAAAACTGGGGGATGTTCAGAATAAGTGTGGTAAATTTAGCATTACAAATATTGACTATTTGACAAATTGTTCAGTTACAGCGGAGTGACTTCCTAGGGAGAGATGACTAAGAGCGTCTATGCCATGATGAGTTTATGTAAAAAAAAAAAGAAAAGAAAAACAAGGCATTTGTTTTTCCCTAATATGCAATGTTGATATGCCAGTTCCATAGTCATCACAACAGGGGGCTGATTCCACTGAGGATTCAGTTTCCATAGAGACCACACACCAGAATTCCTGCCCTGAGCTACTATTTGTTTACTGTGCTGCTGCAGATGTGCGTGAAATAATCCAGGTGTGTGCAAGCAGTAATTGATAAATGTACATGGTATAGCACCTGCCCACTGTTTGGAAAATATTTAACACCCTTGTTTGCACACTGCACAGGGGAGTAAAACTATTATCAGCCAAATCATTCAACGTCTCAGTTTCTGATTGTGCCATGTAGGGAATCATTCTCCGCGTGTAAACAACATGACTCTTGAGGCATCGTTGTGATAAATCAAACTGAAGATTAGCATTAGCTAGATTAGAAGAGGTGTGATTGTATCAGGGTTTTTGAAAAATGATGAATGCTACTTTAATAGATCTATAAACCACTACAGTATGTCCTCTCAAAGAACATAATGTCTTTTTTTTTGTTAATGTTTTATTTCCAAGAGAATACCAATATATATATGAAAAACAATAAGATTTAAGAGGCAGAAAGAAAACCATTTTATTACATTAAAATGTTCCATACAAACAATGCATACACACTAAGTCATATTGCTTTCAGACACATTTTTTCTGCTATTTTTTTTCTAGAATACTTAAACAACTTTGTAACAAAATGTAAGTACAACATTTATGAAAATATATATCTCTAAACAGGGATCTTCAATCTTGACAATACAAATAATACAATAAACACATTCAATACCAGTATGTGAACTATGTTTTGCAAACATGTAGTTAAAAGTCATTCAAGTTACATAACATATAATATACTGTTCAACTGCTCTCATATGGACACATTCAAAGATACTCTAAAACTGGCATTCCATTATAATAGAGATGGACTTTGTCAATATCTTAGCAAAGATAATGCATGTTCTCGTAGTTATGCTAGAAAACACAACACAGCCAGAAAAGTAACAAGTAGGGTCACAAACAACACCATTTAACATTCTGAAAACAAATATTAATAATTAAATAAAACTTTGGCAAATATTGTATGATAGCTATATGTTTTAAACACTTCAGTGGGAGATGCTAATCACACCTGAATACTGCTACAGGTTGTGGGTTGTAAATGGGCCAATGTGTCAGTATTTCCAGAGGTAAACATACAATTCGACGGAATAGCCCTTGAGTTATGGAGAGAAGAGTTTGAATGGGGCATGGCTGATCGTTTTGTTGAAACTACTTTCTTTTGCGACATGCCAGAATACACCCATAACTGAAGGCAAAGATCGTATAGTTAGCATTCATGACACACTTGTTCAAAGTCAACCTCAGGAAACAACCTGTTTAAAATAAAGTGCAACCACCAAACACCATTCATAAATCAGCCTTGTTTATGATAACATATAGTCTATTCATAAATATCTCTAAGTCATCTATAACGTGAAAGTACAAAGTATATATTTTTTTCAAGCACACAATCAATCAACCTTTACCTCACAAAGAACAATTACAAATACACATTTGTATAAGACGACCCAACCGTTAAGGCGTAGAAACTCTTGGTGAGATGCTACACATGTCTCCTCAATAGTGGTTTAGTCCTCAAATCAGAACTCAGCATTTGTAGCTCGATACAACTGTACTGTCCTTTGATACAATGAATTGCACATTCTTTAAAAGTAATGCCATTAATACTATTAATCTTTAGGATTTAGCCGAGTCAGAGGATGACCTTCTCAGTATCAGTTTGCCAGTTCAAATACTTTCACTGAGAAAACAAAATATACATTTTCCCACCACAGTATGAACTGCACTGCTGTGGTATAGTAACACTAACTGGTGAATTGGTATTAAATATGAGGAAGGGTTAAATACTGTCTGATATTTCAAGAAAATTCCAGACATGGATGTCCATTGGACTTTGGTCAGAGAAAGTCTAGAACACATTCTGAATTTACTAAGAAGCTCATAATGACTCCAGACTATCCTCTGAATACCTGAATACTGAAATATACTTTGATCCAATGATCCTCATTTAGATGCTGTAATTTCAAATTACTGTAAGCAAATTTGTATGCTAAATGGTTATTGTATGCTGAACCGTAATGATGAATATATTTTTGTTTAGAAATTCCCTGCATTTTTTTTTCTTAATCAGTTTCTGTAACAAAAAGGTTAAAATCCAGGCACTCACTTTGATTGCATTTAGCACAACATAACATATATTTAAGTAGTTGCACAAACTGCAGCAGCCAAAGTACATATGTACACATACTGTATGTACATACGTTTCCATTTTAGTACAGTACCAGAGGACATTAATAAACAGACACAAATGAATATTTTGAAAACAAAAGAACAAAATGGCAGCAATTTTTATATGGCTACAAATCTATTACTTTTCTCTATGCTTCTGTATAAAGTGACATTATGGCTTTATTTGACTAAACAAAATCTGAACTATATGGCCACACTGGCATACACATTAGAAGGAAGAACATATCATAAAGCTGGCTGGATCTGCTTTTCCAGTGAATGACATTTGTTATGATTTTTGTCCTATTAAATTTAAGTTGATGATGGATAAAACTAACCAAGGTGACTGATTGCAGCTTAAGTGCAGTTTAATAGCAAATGTCCAGTTGCTGTGTGTGTTACCCAGAGAACTGATCTGTGCAGCTGAATCAAAGTTGCTGTAAACAATAATCACCTGTGTCCAAACCTGGCCTTGTTCCTTTATGTCTGTTAATATCCTACAGAGGGCGCTCTCACTGCAGCAGCTCAGTTTTCTTTGTGGGTGTTGTTGTCTCTGGTTCTCCACTGTCAGACACATTGATAGGACTGTCCCGTGAGAAGACCTCGGTGGATTCTCTCCACACACAGTCAGCAATGGTCTTGAAGGCATTGGTGCTACACTTGGGTCGTACTTTCTGTGAGGCATTGTTAACTATTTGGCGACTGTTTGAGGTGGCGATCTTGATTTTCAGAGCTGCATCCACACGGTCTACGACTGTGTAGGTGCCAATACTGCCATCCTCAAATCCCACAATGATGTTAAGTGCTCGCTGTGATAGGCACAGATAGGTTGGCGTTTTATAGAGGGAACAGGTCCCGATGCTCTTGCCATCTGCCAATCTCATGACAATCAGACTTGAAACCACACCTGCATCATCATCCTCATCGCAATTGCGGAAACAGATGTACACTAAGTAGCGTCCATCTCGTGAGAGCTTTTGCCGCCATATTATACCAGCAGCATGGACCAGACGCAGTTTTCCACTGTGAAGGTCTAGGACGTTAATGTTCTCATCACCTTTTGACACTATGCCTAATTTCCCATTTGGCGATATTTGGAAATCCTCCAGGTTCTTCAAAAAGTTGCTAGGCAGCTGCACCCGTCGGCACACAGACTCATCTGCAACACTCCAGATGAAAACTGTTTCTGTGGAGGTGATGAAGACGACATAATCTGGACTGTCAGGAATTAACTTGAAGTTAACGATTGTGATGCCATCGTCACAGATGAACTTTTTGGATACACTGCCTGACCACAAGCTAACAGCCAGCAACTTATTCTTGTTGGCTCCCACAAGGAATGTGTTTGCTGTGGTAATGAGGGCATGCTGGAGTGTTACCAAAATATTGCACACCTTGTGCCCAGTCGCAAGCCTCCAAACACGGGAGGCATTCTGCTCGCAAAGGGACACTACAAACTGGTCATTGTGTGTGATGAGAAGCTGTGAGATCTTCTGGCCATTGATACGGAATATATTCTCACCTGTGGTCGTATGCCAGATGTACTGACTACTTTTATCATCAGATGTCACCATTAGATCGCCTGATGTTGTCAAGACGCAGTTTTCCACAAGGCCTTCATGCTTGAACACCATCTCAATGAAACCTGTGCTGTAGTTCCACTTGTGGATGACCTCTGACCCATCCATGGTGTAGACAAAATCCTCTCGGCCAGAGAGCTGCAGACTTTGGATAGGTTTCCCAGTTTTATCAATGTTTGACATGGCTGTTATAATGTCAATGTCCCACACGGAAAGTACGCCACTGCTGGCCACAGAGAGCAGCAAGTTATGGTGTGTTGATTTAATCAGTTTCACAATGGCTCCAGATATCTCTATCAAGCTGGCCATGCACTGTCCACTGTCTCTCCTCCACACAAATATGGATGATGTGTTCTCCATGGAAGCTATTATACTTTGGCTATTCTTGGAGAGAACGGCTGCCACAAATTTCTCGCTGCGCTTGGCCTTGAACTTCTCTGCCATCTTCCAAATCTTGGTGTCCAGCACCTCGATGCTTCTCGCCTTGCAGATAAGGATGGATCGCTGATCCTCAGAAAGCTCTATGCCCACCACTTCACTATCATCTCCTCTGCAGTCATAATCCTCCATCAGCTTGGGATTTGTGATATCTTTGGTGTTCCACACAGAGAGGCTGCCCTCATTGTCGATCATCACCATTTGATGGATGGTGTCAAGAATCAGGATGGACTTAACAAAACCACCAGAGAATTCAGAAGTCATTGTAGCCAGCTTGTCCCCACTTCCGAGGTGGAATATGGTGGTTGTGTTGAGATACTGTCCACAGAAAGCATACATTCCATCTGGGGAACACTGAACACATGTTACCTCATACCAGCAATGGAACTGATACAACGGCCATCCATAGAGCAAATCAATCACATTGACATCTTTGCTTGCCTCCAGCCAAGCTAAGGCATGGTGGCTAGACAAGGTGAATCCATTGATGAACGCTACTCCGCCAGTGATGCCACAGTGCTTGGACCCTTTCACCTCCACCTCCGACAACAAGCAGGACTTGTGGTTGTCATAAATGAGCAGTGTATTTTTTGTAGTGGCCACTACCAGATACTTCTCATCTGTGGTTAGCCTGATGCCAAGAACAACTGACCTCGCTGTGTCTATCTGTCTTATCAGCTGTCTGCTCTCAACATCCCACGTGCTGACCGATCCGTCTTCGAGGGCCACAATGACTATGTTTGGAGCTAATGTAGGTACAATCTCCACTATCTGCATGTAGCTAGAACACAGCGGTAATCTCTCTGGACTGTAAGTGACATCCATGGAAGAGTGCAGTGGCACAATAGAACAATATTTAGGGCCATCCTTGTCACATTCAAGAAGGAGGTGTCTGAGCTTGGGAAGAGATGTGACAACTGGAAGGAGCCTTTGCTGAAGTTCAGCAGACAGTGATGCAGGATTCTTTGTCACTTTAAGCTTTATACTGCGGAGTGTAGTTGCGAGAAACTTTAGCTCCTTTTCTTGCGTGTAGCTGTAAGCTAGGTCAATGTCTGACAGAGCCTTGTCAAACTGCCCTATCTTTATCATAGTGTAGAGCCAGCTGAAGTTCATGATGACACCATACATGAGATCATCTGTCCGGCCGCTCCTTGTCAGGTGATATGTGAGCTCTGTCATCTTTCGGTGGTTGACAAAGAAGATGTCCGGCTCTAGCAAGTTACACTGGAAAACCCAGGGTTGTTCGGGTGTCTGTCTGTCATAAGAGTGCTTGTCAGCAGAAGCTTTGTCATGGCCATGAAGGCTCTGCTGGTGATGAGGGTTTCGATGGTGTGAGATATTCAGTGAGGCGAAGTGATTATTGTCGCAGTGGAAAATTTTCTTTCTACCCCCTGCCCATGCCCCGAGGAAGTACTCAGCCAAAAGGCTATGCATTTGATGTACATCTTCTTCATTACTGAGGTATAGCTTTTGTGCTATAAGATGCAGGTGGCGATTTGCCCACACCATTAGCGTTACATTACGGACTTGACGCTCCACTAAATAACCCTCAAGTTCTTCTTTTAGCCTGGCTACGAAATCGTAAGAAATACGCAGCGGACTTTTAAGATTAGAGCTCACCATGATGTCCCCAAGGACACTGTTGTCCAAAGATAAGATATCCTCTAGCTCCAGCTCTGTTAGGCCTGCCCGTGCCATTGTGATATAGCCCAGTGCCCGAAAGACAAAGCGTGAGCCAAGCTTGTTTTCAATAGAGTAGAAAAGCTGCTCAATGCTTTCGTGCACCGTCGAACACAATGATTTGTCATCCACATCCTTGTGCGACCTCCAGTGAACTACCTCTCGGTAGATGAGGTTGACGAACATGGGGAGTGTACATTTTGCCATTGCCTCATTCACATATATCTGTTGGCCAGAGGTCACCTTCCTTTTGACGCTCAGAAGCTGCTGTTTAAGTGTCTGACTGCAAGCTTTGCGGTCTCTTTGCATCAGTTCAACATAGGCATCCTCGTCATGTATCAGGCAGCGTAATTTCTGGAGTATCCCATGCTTGTTGGGCAGGGTTGACACTACAATTCGAACTGTACGTGGCAGGTGGACAGGCAGCCACCACAGCTTCCGAGCCTCGTCAACATCTGACAACTGCTCCAAGGCATCCAGAATAATGACAAGAGGTCGGTGAAATGATGACTCCCCAAGCAAATTCACCAGCAACTCTCTCATCTCCTGGATCTTGTTTGGTAAGAAGTGAATCAGGCACCGATAGTTGATGGCAATCTGCTCACAGATGCTCTGTAGCAGCGTGCGGAGGTCAGTAGAGTAGTCTGAGGACCCGATGAATCTGACAATGACAACTGGGTCTGTTTCTGGTCCCATCTCTTTCTGTAGCCATGAATAAGCCTAAAAAAATGAAAATGGAACAGAAGGTCAGAAATTATATTACATGTATGTATAGTTTACTGAATGTTTTCCAGTATGTCAATTCATGTGATGTTTATACTGTATACAATTAGGAAAAGCTCAAAATCGTTTCTGTGCAAAAGTGGTAATTTTGTAATCTAATACACTGCTCTACAGTATTATTAATTAATATTTGACAGGATCTTGTGTCCTGTTTCTATAAAAACACATGGTTACAAATCCAGGAACTGCTGTGACCTAGAGCAACGTTATTGTAATTATGACTCTAGCAAACAAAACTCGATTGACTCCAGTCTATCAATTACTTACTAGATCCACTGCACACAAACTTTGACAACCCTGACCATGAGGAAGGAAATGTATGAGCAATGACTGTACAGCAAACAATCGAATGTACAGCAATAGAGTCAGCACTAGATTTGTTTTGTGCCAACGATTTTCTAAATCAGTTTGAAACATTCCCTCATCCTTTGCACAATTCTTTCTTGGATGTGGTTAAAGGGTGCCCCCAGCTGTGATTCAGGGAAACATGAAATTGTGTTTCTCTCTGTTTGGAGAGGCTGACAATTAATGATAAAATGCTTTTCCAAAGCCACCATTTGCAAGAGGACTGTGTCTGTGCGTTTGTATGATTAGCCAAGGGGTATGTATGTCCAGATTGCTACTTGAATGCATCACTGTGCTCATATTTGCTGCATAATTCTTAGTACCATACTGCACTGACAAGAGCAGTATAAAACATGCAAGCTGTACCAAACATGAGATCATGCTAAGAGACTTATTTGCATGCCACAGACACACACTCTTGATTATAAAAGTGCATGCAATGTTGGGGCATGTAAATTGCATTTCATACATAAATAATTTAGAGTATCTTTTCTGTAGTGTGTATATTACATAGAAGGACAGTGTTAGAGAGAGAGAACATGAGCAAGGACGAGGGAGT
This sequence comes from Enteromius radiatus, assembly GCA_032357445.1. Classification (NCBI taxonomy): domain Eukaryota; kingdom Metazoa; phylum Chordata; class Actinopteri; order Cypriniformes; family Cyprinidae; genus Enteromius; species Enteromius radiatus. The sequence continues at coordinate 23,168,212 of JAUCMS010000127.1, forward strand.
TAGTCAAGGTCCCCAGGCTCATCATCTGTGAACTAACATTAGAGGCTGAGGTCTTTGACGGGTTGCCATGGGTGACGGGAAATGTCAACACTACCCTTCCTCCTTTGTTCCTCGCCCCCAAACTTATCAACACCGTCAATTCTGACCATCAACACATGACAGAAACACACCACTGATCTCCATAAGCCCTAAGTATTGGCCGAAGCTGACGGATAAGAGTAATTATATCTAATTATTGTTATCATTTAAATTAAATCAGCATTTTTTAAGCTTGTGAATGCAATGATCAGTATGTGGACTACCGTGTGCTTCCAGAAATGCTGGAATGCACAAAATCTGTTATGACATACAAATTCATGTAAGAGCAGCCCAAAATACCTTAATGTTAATTTGAATCTCATGCCATGACATCAGATATTAAGTCAGAGGAAGCAAAGAACAGCTTTAGGCTAAATACAGGCATCCCGCAGCATTAATCTAACATGTGCCGGCATCCAGATGGCCTTAAAAAGCAGGTCAGTATGTTCACACATGCTTTCTCTCTCACCCACACACACACACAAATGTGCATACTATACATGCTTTTCACCTGTTTTGCCACTTCAGCAAGTAGCAATGTCTTTCCAGTGCAGGGTCCTCCATATACCACTAGGGGAGTTATTCGACCACCTTTGGATGGGTACAGGTACTCCTGGACTATGTCCAAGGCTTCACTCTTGTACACATAAAAAGATGAAAAAGTCTTGCACAGTGAAAGATGCTGTATAATTTCATCATAGAGCGGATCTGTCTCTGTGTCAAAATTCTGTTGGACCGTGGCCTGGATGATATCCACCATGTCTTCATAAAACTGTTTACACAGACCTTCAACGTAGTGGCTCTCTACTTCCTGCGAGTAGCCAAGTTTCATGTCGCAGTGAGTGACGGAAGAGTAGACTCGAAGATTGGACGCTGCCACCACCATCGGAATGAACTCATCTCGGACTTTTAGAAGACGCTCGTAGGCTTCTTGGTTTCTCATGACACGGTCTGCGCTCACAACGATGTCCATGTAGCGGGCCATCTCAGGAAGTTTAGCGAAACGGTCAAAGTTGGATATTTTCCGGATGTAACATACACACTTCTTGAGGAAGGCTGGGGTCTGCTTGCCCAATGCGAAATCCAGTTCATCCTCTAATGCTGAAAGACAGGAGAAAACAGAGAGAGCATGATAATTACCCAGTTTTGCATGACAGAGCGTTTCTTTTCATTCATGGTTTTTATCCCTGCCACGGTTTACTCCCGAAACACTTCAGTGGCACTTTCAGAAAACATGCTTAATTTGATGTCATAAGGTGAGCGCTTCCCCTGCATTTGCCAGTCTTTAGCAAATGATTAGATCCGTCTCTCCGAGAGCTGCCTTGACGAAGAAAAAGGTGATATGATCTCTTAATCCAGCCTCGCCTGGTTTTATCAAAGACCTCCAAAGGCAGTATTCCAGTGATAGCCTGCCAACCTCATCAGCTTAGTATCGCATACTTGCAGCTTGTTTTGTAAATGATAGAAGAGAGGGATGCAAAGGCGGCAAGTAAATGGCTACAAATCCCCCAGGAAAGCGTTACCTCGATTAAATCTTGCATGTACTTTCCTCACTCTCGTATTAATAATCAAAATAGAAACCACACTGAAAAACTAATAAGGTACTGTACCTGCTTGAATATATTATACATTTTACACTAAATGCATGACCATTCAGTAGGATTTTTTTTGTTTGTTTGAAAAAAAAAATAATCAAAAGTAAGACATTTATAAGGTTACAAAAAAGTTTATTTCCAGTAAATGTCATTCTTCAGAATTTTTTTTGTTCGCAAAAAATATATATTTAAATGTATTTTCCACAAAAATATTAATTGGCACAGCTGTTTTCTTATAGTAATCAAAAAAATTTAGTGTGTGTCAAATTAGTGTCAAGTAACACTAAATCATAGCTTTGTCATGAATGAAATAACAGTTTAGATTAAAATAGATTAAAACAGTTATTTTATTTTATTGTAATGGCAAAACGCTAAATATTGTAAAATGCCAATTACAGCAATGTAGTACAGATAGAACGTCAATACTGCAGTTGATGTCATTATTTTCATATGGAGCAAAAGGTTTTGGAAAATTCTTTTGATGTGCAAACATCTTACTACTGTTGAGGTACATATTTATTCACACTTTAATTACACTGAATGTAAACCTTATACTAATTTTTTGCAATGTATGTGATGTCTAATGTTACAAAATAAACAGATCAAGAGGAGTCAGCGGGCAATTTGATCTCTGACCAACATTACTGTCTTTTATTTTTACTTGCATATTTTCTTTGTGAAATCTAATACCAACGTGAAGCCTATTTTCTATGATGCAAGGGATGCTTTTTTAATAAAGACCCACAATAGGGCACATCCATCAGACATCAGAGTGATCTTGAGATGATGGAAAGACTCACTGATGCTCTGAAGTCAGACAGAAGACCTCAGCTTTAATGAAAGGAACCTCTTTGACTGAGAGCAAATTATTTTTCTCATAAAAAAAAAATGCCTCACTTAGGGGATCCTCTTGAATGCAGTTCTTGCAACCTAACTGTATCTGTGATTGAATTATAAGCCCATGCACTCAAGAATGACATAAAAGAGCAAGCAGTAAATCTGTTCTTTCTCCGGTGCCGACCCAAAGTCTCTAATGTAGGGTACGGTGATGAGACTTAACTGTATCACTGAATATTGGATTAACCTGGATGAATTAAGTTAGCCTGATTAGATCTCCTCTTATACTGGCTAATGCGGGTGAATTTTAATTTAGTCACAATGACTTTCAAGAGCGGGATAAAAATAACATTTACATTCATTATGAGCTTTGAATACGATCTCTCTTTGAAACCACAAATAAATTGTGGCTCTGTTGCATGATTAAGCCTTTTTTAATTTTGCATGTAATTTTACAGACAAACAATCTAAATGTTAAGCATCAAGCACCATTGAAACATTTATACTGAAACTGTGCCTTTTAAGACCCTCAGATTTCCTTAATGTGGCTGGCTGGAAATTGCTTCACGCATTGAGTCACAAAAAGTGCTGAAAGGCCAATGTCCAGCAGAGTTTATTTCCATCCCATATGTGTATAAAGGCATTATGTGAACTACTCATACTCATAAATGTATGCAAAATAATCAAATACAGAAAATTCAAGAATATAGCTATAAATATAGTATGTGTCATATGAATATGAAAATGCTCAATCAGAGCTGTGTAACAGCATCACAGTCCTAATGTAGAAAAATTGACATATGCAAGGTGGCTAATAGTTTTTTTTCAAAAGCTGTTATCAAAATTGTAAATATTAAAGAAAATATGACAATGGCCTGTTTGAAACTGTCAAGGTTAACAGTGACAGCAAGGATGATAGTTTGAAAAGTATGCATTTATTCTCCTTAACAGAAGCACTAAATTAGCAAGAAGGCAGTTTGATTGTTAAGAATGGTAGCATTAAACTCCAATGTTATACGAGCAAAATGACTCACAGAACATTGAGATTATTACAAAAAATATATGAGAGAATCAAGAGTATCGTGTTTTTGAGGCATCTGGATGAGAACCTTTAGCTAAGTTGAAAATAAGTTGGTCATTATAATTTAAAAGTACCATTAGTATATTTACTGCACATACACAATCAATGCTGACACTTACTGAAGTTGCAATATACTGCAAAATACATTGCAAACTCACTCAGGCATTTGAAGCCATGCAAAATAACACTAAACATTTATTAGCTGTGAGCTCAGTCATTACTGTAAATATAACTAGAGTTTACCCGAGCACAGAAATTTCTTGGCTTGACCGCTCTTCATGGTCCCTTTCTCCTGCAGCTGTAAAACAGAGGTTCTGAAGATCCTCTTGATTTCCTCTGAGACTGCCCTCCATGCCTTGTCATTCTTCGATTTTGCAACGCTGCTTGACTCCATCTGTGGGGTAAAAGCACATAATCCAGTTTTTCAAGGTTCCATTATTTGTAGAAAACCTACATTATATCCTGTCCCATTTACGTTAATTAACACTACTTTCATATTCCACCAAAATGCCTTAGTTCTAAATGTAGGTACCACAGCTAGCTTTAGTCTTGTTCTAGCATGGACGTCACTGAGATTTTTGTTTTAGTAATTCACCTCTGTCCTTTAAAGGCACTGTCATATATCAGCCTGTCCTCCAACAAAAAAACGACTCTATAGGTTGTTTAGTAAGTACCGTATTACGACCTATATTTACGTTTTAAAGGTAAGTGCCCTCTAGGGGGC